>OW679201.1:78659942-79091099 GCA_940337035.1 Agriotes lineatus | reverse complement strand
ACAATGAGAAATATCGACAGCACACGATTATCTGCAACAAAAACTCGATCAAATAATACTACTGTCGTTTGCAGTGCCATAAACTAGCATATTTAGTAATCCCAGTATTCTAATTGGATCGCAGTAGAAAAAGATACATTTAAATTGCTGAAGTTTGCAAAAGCTTTATTTGCAGTAGAAAAACGAAAGCCTTTTGGAATTTTCACCTAGAACATTTCGTTTTGAATTAATACATCTAACATCCTAAGATTAGTACCCTACTGTTATAGAATATCAAGAATAGCGCAACATTTTAGAGAAATTGTGTGGCTAAGTTGTTGTAGAAATCTCCTTTGCAACCTCAGAAGAGCGACACTCAATATTTTAATTTAATGTAACTAAGGCATTAGAGATCGGCCAGATGGTTTTAGTATTTTTGAATCTAGGGGCACCACCCTTTATTCACACACTTTCAAAGCTAACGAAATTAAACCTATAGGGATACTTAATTGCCCATGAAATGACAGATGCATACTCTCGACTCATCAATCATCCACAAGCATCACATTTGAATACACAGTAATCAAAGGTTAAGCTTGTATCTGTTTGTTTGCTGTGCAGACTGTCAGAGATACAATGAGATGATTAAAGTACGAAAACACACATGATAATAACACCAATGACCATTTTATGATTTTTTTCAGATTCTTTACTGAATTTTGCTTTTGTAATATAAATATTAGTTGTAAATATATCAGGTTTTTTGAGCTTCCCTGGTAGCAATAAACTATTTGACGTAGCTGTTTCGTTACTTTTATTTTATGAATTTCAGGTTTCATTACTTTCGAATTTAACGCATCCAAAGTTCGCCTAAATTATTCTAGTTTATGCGTATGCCAGTAATACGAACAGCGAACCGTACTTACTGTTTTATACTTTTTCATGAATTTCTGTTTCCTTTCGGAGTTAGTCGGCACTTCGCTTCGGCCTCCATCCTCCCCATGCGCTTCTCCTGTTTAGTGCCGCAATAAACCTACGTTAATTACTGGCCATTACCGATCGGTTTATTGTGTAGCATCTTTGATGAGCAGGGTCCCTGCTCTTTCCGCGAAGTTCAATTTTTACCTTTATATTCTTTCCCTTCTTCCAAAGTTATCAAATCGTCCTGACTATTATTACGCTACTTCAACAAACTGTGAATATGTTCAAATACACTTAAATGCATTTGTTCGTGATCGTGTTGTGTTGGAACGATAATATGGTCCAACCATCTTTGAAGGGAGGTTCTCCAATTAACTTGGGTCTTACGAGCAACGCATCTAACTGGCCCATAATGTACGTCATTTCGCCTGATATTCGAGTTTTAGTGGTAATAAGTTTTTATACTGCCAAGGGTATGTGTGTCATATTTATTTATGGATCTGTAAAAGTTTTGCAGCAATCAAACAGATCGAGTAGGGATGGATTGGTTGTAATGTAAAAGTTTTGGGTCGCTTGAACTACCAACCCCCAGACATTATTAAATGTCTTTTAGTTCAATTGCAAGAAGTTTATCTTCTCTTCACCTTTTTTATGAAAGCTATATATATATCAACTAGTATTGGCTTTTATTATGCTATAGAAGCACATCTCAAGTATCAATATTCAGGCGAACTCATGTTTCCCATAGCTACACAAGCATCAGAAACACGGACTCTAAAGAAAGCAGATAGATCCCGCAGCGATGCATTCGAAATGTGGACATATGCGTGGATCTATCAGAGTATCATAGACGAAACACACAAGGCATATATTAATATTAGAAAAATTAAACATTACCTGGTTGCTAAAAATAATCAATCTGGGATATATCTCCAGAAGAACAGAAACAATTGACAAATACATGATTAAGAAAAGTTGGGAGCAAGAAATCAACGGGCAGATAACCATTTCGCTAGATTGATCAGGTTGACGATCCGCTACTTACAGGATTACATGAGGTCATCCGGACAGCTCAAGAAAAGGGAAAATAGAGAACCACCATTGACTCCACATGCCCATGGCAGGACATCCATGGATAATGGAGGGCAACAGAGGAGCTAAAAGAATTTTCCAATGAATCACTGAAGAAAACGATCACAGGGAAAGCCTAGAAAAAGATGGGTGAATTATGTAAGGGCGACTTAGAAAAGTTAGGAATTAGAAATGGATAAATAGTGGCAATGGATAGGAGAAGATAGAGGACGATTGTAGAATCAGCCAGGACCCACCTAGAAACATAAAGATGTAGATAGATAGATTGAATCTTCATAATTTTCATAGTGTTACGTGAACCGAGGAAAAGCATGACATAATCTCTGGCAAGAAAAGATACTAAGAAAAAAATTACCAATACGCTGAACTGATCGGCCTAAAGATTTCCTGCATACAAGATTGCACGATCCAAGTAGCTCAAGAAAAAGAGAAATGCAGAATCACCATTAGTTTCTCATAATTTGGATAGTACCGTCAACCCATCATCAGGGCACATAGACCGAGGAGTAGATATGGTACTATAATCTCTTTTTGCATAGAAATTTTGAAACTATTGGAAAGTTAGTAAAATGGAAAGCATCAATTAAACTTTCGATGAACGAATTCATAGTTCGTCAAATTATCGTGACCTAACCCCACATTTATAACGCAGAAAATAAATCATAGTTGGCTTAATTTAAAACAATTACCTCTACTATTACGTATGGATGCGTTACCTAGATGATATTACGTCAGTAAACAACGCTACTCTAAAACAAAGCACCCAAACAACGCCACCGAAAATTCACTGGGTTAATTTTAGGAAAAATTGAATTCTGACCTTCATCATGCTTCTGCGGTAAATGTTTAGGACTTTATTAGGCAAGTCCCTCGATGAAGCTAGCCTCCTGATGGCTCGACGTCTACTCGCCGCTCTCTGCTGTAGTCGCAGTTTCCGGCTTCAATTTTAGCTATTGTTCCTACAGCTAGGATTCCGCTCCGATGCACGATGATAGTAGCTTTCCTAGGCTTCAAGGCCTCCGCCTCTTAGTTGGACCACCAAATAATCACCACCAAAAACACCAGCTAAACTTGATGCACACAAGAACACCTTTTACCTTCTACAGAGACGTTAGGAATCAATACACAACCTCTGCAGCCTATCAAACAACACTATACTAATTTGAAAACACATTTTTAGGTGGTATTTATTGTTTTTTGTTCTTCCAATTTTGTGGGCAGCCTAAACACCCAAGTTAAGCTTCTTACTTCGGAAAAGATTTTTTACTTGTTTGTTATTATAAAGTCAAAGCTTGCTATGATTATCATTTCATACTCAAGTCAAGGCTAATGCTATTTTACAGTTTCAAATTTAAATTATTTCATTAATGGAGCATTTTTAAATGAATCTTGGCAATGCTTGAATTATATTAATTCCTATAATAATTATTTGTTAGCTTAAATTACGTTCATTGCTTATTTGGAACAGAAGGTGTTAATTCACAAGAACAGTCACATAAAGACTTAAAAATAAAAACACCACTAAAGAGGGCTCAAGGATAACTTCTCATAGCAGCTGAAAGTGTTATAGTATCAGTGCGTTCTTTCAGCAGTTACTTATGTAGCAGATCCACGGAGTGTGGGAGAAGGACTGGTGAGGTTAGCAAGTCACCCAACGCTATGTTACGGTATTAAAAGAACCTTACGACACCCACCCAAGGTGAGCATCGCACCACGGAATCAGTCCTGAAAAACTGGCACACTTGCCCTGAAATCGGTTCGAAATAGGCTAAGGGGCCACGGCTGGGACGCTCAGGGAGTCGGGCGTGAGTCACACGATACGTTCTGGGCAAGCGCGTGGTGGCATAATATATACAGGGTATGTCGAAATCATGAGGGCGCCACCAAGCCTGTCTTAACCCGGCTAACCGGGCCTGGACGGTTAGACGGGAGCGAAGCATGCAAAATACTCCGCCAATAGGATTACTCAAGAGTTGCAAGGTCAAATAACAACTTCGGGATTGCCTTATGCGAGGATTGTAATTAGGTGTCAATCCGACCGCGACTACGCAGCTGTCTCACCCACCTGCACGCTCAAAGCTTCCTCGTTCCGTCGTACAATATTCAGTACAATGAAGGGGGCGTCTATCTGTAACAGAACATGCACAAGTCGAAACAAAACAATAGTTCCTTTAACTAACCAATCATATATTGAACTTCGGGTTACAATGGGGCAGCAGAGTGCGTCGCCCTATATCTATACTTAACCTATAATTAATGGCACCAGCTGGCACGCGCGCTCTAAACTTAACGACAGATGTTGAACAGTAGTGAACAGTAATGAACAGTAACGAGCAGTAATAAGTAGTAATGAGTACAAATATGCGCGTCGCCTTATGCGGCGGACAGCGAAGATTTAAATTAGCACTCGCGGCATGAACAGTCTGCAAGTCTGAATGAATGCACAAGAGCAGTAATAAGTAGTAACGAGTACAAATATGCGCGTCGCCTTATGCAGCGGACGGCGAAGATTTAAATTAGCACTCGCGGCATGAACAGTCTGCAAGTCTGAATGAATGCACAAGAGCAGTAATGAGTCCAAATATGCGCGTCGCCTTATGCAGCGGGCAGCGAAGATTTAAATTAGCACTCGCGTTCACAGCGGTAATCAGGTTAAAGACACATACCTTAATGCGTAGGCGGCGAGGGAGCCTGGTACAGTTGAGTTGCGACAGGCTGCAGTCGTAGGTGGCAGGTACCTTCGATGTTACAACGGCTATAGGGGTGAATGCACAACCGCCTTAATGGCGACGAGAGACGCGTCAATGACGCGTACAACGGGACGACGAAAAAAAATGGGCCACTTTCGTTCTGCGGAACAAATCCTCGTAGGTCGAGATGAAGGGGGCACGACCCTTACTTACGGAAGCAGGAACTGGGCTCAAAAACACCCACGCTACGCCGAAGACAATTCGAAAACTCCGACTCACAACCACCACACGAGCGTTCTCTGCAACGGGCTGCGGACAACTGCCACTCAAGGCGAAAACGTATATCACATAGTCGCTGAAACAGCACTCGACGGGAAAAGGCTGACGCCCCCGCCAAGGGCGGAAGCGCCGCACGAACTCACACACACTATCCGACCTCTTACTTGTTTGACGGCTCTCGGCTGAATGCCCAAAGGGAAGCGCTGGCACAGGTCACCTTGGTCGCGTCCCCACGTGACTAAACCTCGGCGGCCAATCGCAAGGCGATAAAATGAAACAAATTAATGCGGGCCACGATGGTATCACGCCACAACAGCGTGCTTTCTAGAAGATTCGGAATTCGGAAAAACGCCATCAGAGGGAGCTCCAACCGACGCGAAATACTGCGTTTGGGGTCAAATATGTGCGAAATCATGATTCGGGAATTAGGCGATGGAGCCAAATAAAGAACTAAAAGGGTTTAGCATACAGGCACGCTGCCCTAAAGCCTAGGTGGCTATTTAAAATACCAAAATGACCTAAATCAAATGTGCGGAAGATGCGATTGTACTTGTGCGCAAAGATTGAAAATGGTTTTAACCTAGCAACAAATTGCCCTAAAGGCGTGAAATGCGATTAAGCATCTGCGACAGCAAAATGACTTAACAGCTAACTAAACTAAACTATTCGCACTTGGTGTGATGATAAAACGTCTTGCCATCAACGAAATAAATTGATTGGGGTGGGGCTTCGCGAAGATTACTTATTTGTCACATATTACTAAATTCACTTAATCCTTACAGAAATTTCAGATTACCGTCCTTTTTCCTGCTAAATCTTACTATATTAGGTTACTTAAACAAATCTCAAGTGTCTCTTCAAATAAACTTGAATGATTTCGCCTATGATGATGCTATATTAGCTAATAATCTACTCCACATGTCTTTGAAAGGCGACTCTCCAATTAACATGATCCTCATCTTACCCACATCGCATCTAACCGGTTCGTAATGCAAGTAAATTTCTACTTTAGCGGCAATATGATTCTATGCTACATGCTGTAAGTAGCAATAACAGTTTTGCACCAATTGAACAAGTTAATTAGTGGAAGGCAACCTTCAAAATAGTCTTTCTAACTACCGACCTCTAAAGTTTTGCAAATGCCGAAAGCAATCATCCAATCAAAATCATGCACTCACGCCCCTCCTGACTTCTATTAATATTAAGTCGATTGATGCATAATACTCCGTTCTAAAAGCCGTGCAAAGTAGTGGCTCTGGCTTGGTCTTTGATCATCCAGGCGGTGCGGACTCACTTACCCCACGTTGTAACCGCGTTAGCAGCTCGGAACACTCCATTTGTAAATTAAAGGCCAGGACTTCCGAGCCATTGCATTGCTCATCACTTCGCAGTTTCATATTTCATAGCCATTACTCGTTACATATTCATGATTTTATCACGTTACGAATTAGAAGCCTTTGATTTAATTCAAGCTTGACTGTAATCAAGCTACTTTCTATCGAATCTTTTAATTTGCATTTCATGAATATTGCATGCGTGTTTTGTACTCGACGGCTGTTTTTTGCGATGCATATTCGCGACTGCTGCATTGCGGAAATGAACTTTGATACAACAGATTTATACGCTTGATGATACAGGGTTCGAGTTTGTTTCATGTGTTTCCTGCTGAAACGCGTAAGTTAATATTGATGCAATTTCAGCGTTTGAAGCGCTGCTGTAGGCTGTGTATTTTTGCCCCGACATAAACTACATCAGTTTTTTTGCCGGCTTAGTGGAAAACTCACTTTTAAATATCATTTCATGATGTAGTAAAGGTTCTGACAGGCACGATAGAAATAAACTGGTATTAACTGTAATTTAAATATGAAATATTAAACTATACTGAAATATTTCATATTGTATTCTATAGTTTTGACTGCTATGATGGGCGATATACTAATTTTAAAATAATTGTAAGCAGGAATGATAATATAAGCAGGGACGTGCTACGTTTCCTAATATTTTGGCATTTGATACCTCAGCTTGACTTTTCTGCCAAAATTGCAACTAAAAATGGTAAAAAACAATCCTTTAGAATTCTACCTGATTATGATGTCATTTCGCGCGATAGTAAGGAGTTGCTACAATTCTAACGGGGATAGGCCCCGAAACCAATTTCGTAATTCCGTTACTTATTAGCTTATTACATATACAAAAATTGGCTGCAGTTTACACATTCATGAGGTTAGAGAATGGCATGTGACATATTTCAAATTAACGGTAAATTGCGCATGCTTTAAAACAGGTTTAACTTAAGGGTTGCGCCGCAGGCGATGGCTCGGGTGCTGTCAAGACTGGCTACGGGCAGTTGACGTCAATCAACACGCGACGTAAAAGGTGCTTTTGTCGGGGCTTTACAGAAAGAATAGACAATGGTCGTTTAAGGATTAATTATGAGCGTCGCCGTTGAGCGTTGCCTTAGTTAGAGGATGCTTGCGAAATGATGGATATCGGAACGATACAGAGGTCATTTAAACATATTTGATTGCAAATCTATTCTAAATGTAGTAGGAGCTGAATTTGCCTTTTAAAGCTGAATATATTAACACGGTGAAACTTTTCCAAGCAGCTACATCAACGGAACAATAACGGTCATGTTCTCACAGCCTCTTGTGATTGATTGAAAAAGTTCGACGAGACGAATTATTAACTCCTTCTACAGAGTACATTAAAAAACTATTCCTAGCGTCAAATCTTTAAATGATTTATTAAGCATTTGTAGTTTTAATTAAAATTAAAAGATAAATATCGTACAAAACCTTACAGCAGTTATGATACACACTTGTAGCAGTACAATAAAACTAAAACTATGCTATTTAGTTCACTTGTAAATAGTTTTGCTACTGTAGACTAATCATCAATTCCAGCTATATTTGTTAGTGCCTAATAATCAAATGGATGGTTTTGAAATGGTATAAAGGATGATACATATACATTACAAAAATAGAAAAATTGCCACAATAGGGTTTACAATGGTCAGGGCTTAGAGAACATCAATAGGAGAATCAGTAACTAAATGAAACTACGTTAGAAATATAGTGAGATACAATGAAGAGACGTGATGAAATATAGTTCTTAAAAATGGAGAACATTGAGAAAGAGAAAAAAGAAAAATTCGCCTGTGCGATGGACAGACGACCTGAAAATGTGGATTCAAGAAGCGAAAAACCGCGAAAAGTAGAGAGATATACAGGTCAATAACGTGAGGATAATTGCAGCAGTAATTTAAAGGGTATATTTAAATCCATAATATTTATCTCCTTCTTTCTGTCATTTATGTGTATTTCCAAACATTTTTGGACATATTCCACTTTTGTGGCAGTTGCTGCAGTTTCATTATATCTACTTTGTGTTCAATCCCATTTTATGAGTTTGTCTATCATTTCATTAAACTCTTTGCTATTCCATTTTCCCGCATCTGATCTATATTACATGTCATTTTTCGAACTTAATTTCTTGAGTTCTGTGTTTCAAAGAGGACGGAAGTGTCATACCCCTTAGAACCAGCCCGATAAAAGCATTGTAAGCACAGCTATCTCTGGAATTAGCGAGAACAAAATCATTCGCTGCATCTTCAGATTATCTGAAGATAGATCTTATCGAATGATAATAGGAAACCTGCACCACACCATAGACAAATAGGAAATAGTTGAAGCCATGGTTACCCTCGGACATCAAGCTAAATATATCGCTAACGTGAAACACACGTTTAAACAAAATGTCTGTACTTATTCCTTGTTGACGTAACACGAAAGGCAATAATAAAGAGAAGCCTAAAATCAACGCTTTCGTCAATGCTATTCAGAAAGTCAGGCCACCACACATAAAGGAAGAAATCGCACAATATAAAAGATATCAGTGTTACGGTTACGCGCTGACATCGTTGCATAAAATGCGTAAATAAAGACGAGCATAAAATGTGTTCCAAAAGAAAAGCGACGGAATCGGCAACATCTCTTCTCTGTCAAGGGGTACATCCTACAAACTACAACGGATGCAATGTGTACAGGTAGATTAGAGATGGAAGGTTCTCACCATCGATGGAAAAACGACCCCGACAACCCAACCTCAACAAACAACAGCACCGATTATCCATGAAACTAAATCTACTACAAAGGAAACAGGAGACAGATTTAACCTACCACAGAAAATTACTAAATATTTATTAAACATCACCAGGTGAGAGGATATACTCTAATGGTCTAGGGCAACATCGCAATGAACCAAAATAGTACCCGAAATTCACTTTACTGAAAACACAATATTTATTAGATAACCCGATTATGAAGTAGGTAACACCAGCAACCCCCTAATGGAACAGCAAGAAGAAGAACAGCCATAACATTAAAAAAAAATGCATTAACAGTCACGAATCGTCGAAATACAACTAAAATTTTCTAGAAGCAACCAACTGTATCTCAGCATCTTGACTTAATAAAGAAGATTTCGAGGTTTCTAGCTAAAAATGACTATACTTCAGAGCACGCCTTAACACTGCGAGAAGCAAAACCCTATACAAACATGCAAGAAAAGCAATAAAACGACTTATCAACATATCAACCAATATAATGGCCAAGTGACATGGCAAAAATGTCCGGTGTACAAACATTTTTGTAACTAAAGGTGCATCACCTGCCTACTTAGAAATTAAAGCTGCCTTAGACCACACTCTCGTTGCAACAGTTACTAACAGATAAAAAGCTAACCTGACCAATGTTGTTTTGGCCTTAGCATTTTCCTTACGCGAACCGCCTGTGTAGCTTCTCGTGTTATATGCGTTCATTTCACCAAGGAAGAAAGTAAAACCTTCAGCGTATGCCGGGTATCCTAACACCAACTCATCCACCAGTCGTAATCTAGACAGCCTATTTCCCTACCTTCCTGTTTCATTCTTTCCTCTAATTCAATTTCAGATCTCTATCCTAAATTCCTTTTCGGAAAGACATCCTTTTGTCAACATTGCGAAGATGATTACCGACAAAAATATCAAACAATAAACCTCCATATGCGCCTTCTTCAACAAGGAATAAAGCTATTAACAGAGAAAATTTCAACGCGACCAATTCGGCTTTGCCCCTACCGTTGTCCTTACGCGAACCGTCTGTGTAGCTGCGCGTGTTATATGCGCCCTTTTCACCAAGGAAGAAAGTAAAATCTTCAGCGTACGCCGGGTATCCTAACACCAACTCATCCGCCAGTCGTAATCTAGACCGCCTATTTCTCTACCTTCCTGTTTCATTCTTTTCTCTAATTCAATTTCAACTCTCTATTCTAAATTCTTTTTCGGAAAGACATCCTTTTGTCAACATTGTGAAGATGATTATCGACAAAAATATTAAACAATAAACCTCCATATGCGCCTTCTTCAACAAGGAAGAAAGTTATTAACAGAGAAAAATTCAACGCGACCAATTTTGCTTTGGCCCTACCGTTGTCCTTACGCGAACCGTCTGTGTAGCTGCGAGTGTTATATGCGCCCTTTTCACCAAGGAAGAAAGTAAAATCTTCCGCGTACGCCGGGTATCCTAACACCAACTCATCCGCCAGTCGTAATCTAGACCGCCTATTTATTTACTTTCCGGTCTCATCCTTTCCTTTAATTTAATTTCGACTCTCCATCCTAAATTATTTTTCGGAAAGACAACCTTTCGCTAACATGGCAAAGATGATTATCAACTAAACTATGAAACAATAAATCTCCATAGCCATATAATGTTGTCGATGAAGCGATATAAAGTCCGATTACTTATTTTTCAATATTTGGTGGCAGATAGAGGGTATAAATGAATAAAAAACGTACAAATGTAGAGCAACCTTTAATCATTTACCTTCACGAATTTATTGTATAGGTATAATGTCTCCTTCAGTAACTCTCGTTGATTTGTATCAAACAATTTTATGTTTCTAATTAAATCGATCACACTAAACCATCACTTTGGTTATGAGAATCTATTGAAACATAACAACCACTTGCAAAATTATTCTGGTAGAGTATACATAATCATTTATAATATAAGTTAATCAGAAGACAGGTTTAGTTGGATTACTGCTCATCAAAAACTATAAATGAAAATGGAGAATGGTACTTTCAGAAAAAGCTAAATATTATCATAGTTTTTCCAAACACATGAATTTGAGCTTCTATTTTCATAAATCAACAATTTCACATGCATTGATATACATATTTTCCGACCCCGATTGCTATGTCACAAAGGGAAATAAAGAAAATCATCATCAAATGATGAAATATAAACACGTAATGTACATCCTCGTAAATAAATATTGTTTGGAGGACGATTTATCTTGAGGCGCGTGCTGCACAGTGTTTTGTTTGCTCAGAGAGCCCGCAACCTTAACCCATAAAACACTATATTTGCAAATGACTGTTATTGCGATAGTAAATTGAAATAAAGCACCGCCAATTCAATAAGTCACGAACGACAACACAGACAGGAAACCGAGAATTTGGGTGAAAATGCTCAAACGCGTGAATCGGCAAAGTCCTGAATATCAAGACGGCGCTGGAGATTGATCGCTTCGTACCGTTACACCTGACTGATTATGCTAGAATTGTGGATTGATCTAACCACCAAGCTGGCGTGGGGGACTCGAATAGTTGGGGATTCGTTACCAGTAATTTATCTGCATCTGAATCAGTAGTTTTAATTAGTGAATTGCTGTTACGGTTCCATTTCGACCTTTGTTTTTTCGTAGTGCATCTCTTCCTTTGATTCAACTATTGCAGAATTAATGTAAATTTGTTTTTAAGCAGTGGCTTTTTGTAGTTCATAAATCATGAAATTGTCGTAAACTTCATTATAATTAACCACTCCGTCTAGATGCTAACCAAGCACGTCTGGATATTAAGGAATTGAGTTGTAGCAAGCTACAAAGACTTTTTTTACATTTCAAAAACACATTTCAACATCATTCTCTTCTATTTTCACTAAAGCACTCAGGACACCAATTTTATTCCCAAAATTTTGTGCATTTGTGCAACCTAAATTTGGCATCCAGATGCATTATAATTCTAGCGTTTGAGCCGGAAAGGAAGGAAACCGCGAAAACACATTTATCCCAGCCCAGAATTTCACACTCCTGCTGCGGAAGCCGAAGATAAATTTGCCGGAGCGAGTACCTAATAATTATGTGTGATGGGACGTACATTCCAAACTCTAAACTTCAAATAGCTGGAGGCTGTCGAACACTTGGACAGTTTCGGAACAGAAACTTCAACCGCACGCAAGTTCTGACTGTTCAATAACATTGCAGTTCCTTAACTCATGTTAATCATGTTTTGAAAGGGGTTAAATGTGTTTATTGAACTAAAACTGTAGAATTGAATAATAATGGCAATGCCCGGCAGTGTCTGTGTGGTTATCGGTTTCGTTTCGAATCTTGTTCGATATCTTGGAAAACGCGTATGGCAACGCATTGAAATTTCCTTGACGAAAAGTAAGTAGACAGAAATCTTCCCAAATTATAAATTTAGATATTACAGCAATTGAAATTATTTTATGGTATGTGTACAAATCTCAAAGGGTCAAAAATGATACAATTACCGGCTGTATATAAACACGAAATAGTGCTGGTTGTTAATAATTTAGAAAAGAAACAGACGTTCAGTTTGGGACGTCTTATCTAGTTACCGAAAGTGCTGAAGCATTGTGGATGTGCCATTTAGCCTCGAAACCGAAACCAAATACTTGACAACACAAACCAATTAAATTGTCTATCAGTTTTGATGACAGGCTGTACTACGACACGTGTATATATCAATAGACGTGCATCGCAATAATTGTTATTCACCAAACCAATGAAGCAGTATAAATCTTATGTTCGTGAAAATTTGCCAATTGGATTAATCATTCTGCAACAGTATCACTCTCGAAAATAAAGAAAGTGGTTCGCCCATGAAATGATATTATCAAAGAAGTATTTGGGTCATAATATTTGTGTTCCCAGAATTTGACAGCTAAAGCCCACCGTACATTAATAATAGTCGAATAGAATTAGGTATGTATTAATGGTTTTCGATTGTACGTCCAGAACACTGACTACTCATAGGTCAGGCGCCACAAGGTTGTCAAATTAAAGTCCAGGTATAGAAGGCATCTCCGACCTTGAAAAAATATCAACGGAGTCGCAAAAAAAATTTGACATAAACACCGATTTACTTACCTTTGGCTTCAGCTTTTAACTTGGCTATAAAAATACGTTCTGCATATTTGCTTTACAACCGAGTAATAAGAGAGACACAAACTAATATTTAAAACCCTATAATGAGCACACCAAGTTACACGAAAGTCTTGTTATAATAGTGAAACTAATTTTCTCTATGCGATGTTACGCAAATACAAACTATGGAGTGAACTACTTTAAATATATAAGAAAGGCGTTAAAATTACCTGAAAGGACTATCAATACTTAAATACGGCAATACAGAAATTAAGACGGCAATGAAGCGAACATAAAAACGAAATACAAATTCAATCGCTTTAATAACACAAAATTTACACAGCATGTATAGGTCACCAAGACAACTTAACATAGAGGAAATGCAAAATTTGTTGCGATAATCCAAGCCATTGAGGGAAAGGTAATGGCCAGCAGCCCTTCTCCAGGTGTACGATGCATATGGAACAATCATAAAAGCGGAAACATCGCCAAGTCAGAGAAATATAAGCCTAATTGCTGTAAAAGCACCTGCGGCGTGAGATACAACAGGTGGTGCTGGCATGTAGCCAGCTTCCATGGAAAAACCTTGAACACATGTGATATTTTGTTAAGATCCTTGGGGGCCGACAATAGAGGCAGTACGGTAGAAAAACAGGAACCCTAAAGGTTTATATGTTTAACAAAAATAGTAAATTTTAATAAATCGCGCGCCTTACGGCCGACAATGTTCTGCTTGCAAATACCACACCCAAGAGATTATCGTTAAAACTGCAACAACGTCCACCTTGGCAAACTTAGCCATAGCGTAGCCCCAATCCCGCATCGGCACGTAAAACTATCGTTCAGAGAGCGTTATTCTGCTTTCGAGTCCAAAGCTAAACTGCCGTGCTGGGAGCAAGAAATGCAGACTACAAGAAACGAATTTCCTACAATGCTCAAGTACGAAAAATTACATTCAATCACGGCTGCCTGGGATTCGAAGAAATTTCGTTACAGGGTTGCGTTTTTGAAAATAAGGTATTGCTTTCGTAAGGTTCTTTAAAGAACAAGTGCAATTCTTTACTAAAATATGCTTCTGAAGAGAGTTTACCAAAGCAACCAATAAATTGGAAGGATCGACAAAACTCTTGTACACTAAACACCAGCTTGAAAATTACTGTTACTGCTTGGCACTTTGTCCTAACTCAAATATTACAAATTAAATAAAAATTTAATGAAGTTGTTTTACTAACATAAAATTTACTCAAACTTTTTTCTTCTTTATTTCCCCTCCAAGCTGGACAATAAAGGAATTAAATAAAATTAAAGATAAGTCACAAGAACAGACATCATATGAAACTTATAATACTACATTTCGCTTCCCGTTTAACTGGTTCTCTATATGATCCAGTCTCTGAAAACCGGTGCACAAGATGGTATGGTTTCTGATAAGAATAAACACTTAAGGGCACTCCTCATATTCGTGTAATGAGATGAAGGTGACTAATATGTTTTAATTTATTCATAAATAGTTACGTTGATAGTGATATGCAATCTCTTTTAGGTAAATATATGAAGGTGCACTTGTGGATGGTAGTTAGAGAAAGAGCTGTAAAGGGCTTTACACGGAAATTCAATCGTAAGTGGTAGTTTACAAACTATAGATTTTGCGAATATAAAATTATTATCAATATTATTATATTTGGATAAAGGCTGAGGACGTGAGTCCTTTGGCAGTCTAAATGATACAAGAAAAATACAAAAAAGTCCGATAAACACAATTGGAAAATTATGAAAATTTATTTTTTAATGCGGCCACATTATATCTGTGAAGTACAAAATATTATTTTTGTGAAACGAATAGTTCTCGAGTTAAAGCGAAAATAGACAGAATTATTATTTAATGTGCTGGCCCTGTGGCTGTTTGAACGAAAGTATAATCGGTTGCAAGCCAAGTCCGCATGCCAAATGTAGTTTTCCCACAGCAAATAGCTATATCTCCAACAGGCGGACAGACAGACAGGCAGACGGATAGACAGAGAGGAGGAATGGAGAAAACATTTTTTTTTCGTTATCTAAGGACACTGAAATGTGAAGATCTGAACAAATCTCGGAGAATGCTTTTTTTTCGATTATAATAGTGTATAGTGTCTTCGTCTTTTAGTCGAGGAAAGTAAAAACTTGTGGAGTACTCTTTAGAACGATTGAAATATTGAATTTGTGCTTTAAATTTGGTTTTAGTATCGATAAATATTTGTGGAAAGTTTATATCTTGCCCTTCTTCTTCCTCTACTAGTCCTCATCCTTATAGCTGGTCTATAGCAACTTTATACATTTCTTTGTCTCCATCTGTTCTTTCCATTGTTTGAGAGATTTTACTCTTGGAATCCTATGCCATTTGTATCTGACAGTAAGGGCGACATAAGTAAATGCCAACTGTAAACTTAGCTATCGACCCGTGTGACCTGTGCCGCGTTCACTTTTCTTTACAGAACTTTTTCATTTTTATTTATAGCAAAAATTTACAAATCTGATGTTTCAAATGCAAAAAAAACGGAAATGATGCAATTTTCTATCTACACTTCTCTGTCTTATTTATGTATTTTTAAAATGATAACATTTGGCGTAGTAGATTATACAAAATATTTATAGAAGTTTTAGAAATTTCTTAACGAAAAATTCCTTTCCAACGCAAAATGACATATTTAACAATATGCAAGCTTATTATTGATATTACACTATTGGCATGGAGCGGCTTTGCTACTTGCTTTTTAGAACACCCTTTCCTTAAGGTACATCTAGTTTTCGTAGTTTGTTGGAACGGTACTCTCAGTGAGGTATGGCCGTTATTATAGCATGTTATATACATGGTCGAGTCATATGTGCGACGAAACAATTATTCAGAAACCTATGTGAAAAAATCAGTTTTAAATCGAGTCCGATATCTATCAATACTGTTAGCAAAAAGTACTAATGGGGTAGAGAGCGCCAATAATGTGGAATTTCAAAGTTAAAAAAGAAAAATATCCATACGGAGTTCCACAGTCCACAAGTCTTGACATTACACCATTTTGACAGCGTAATTAGTTGACAGCTTAACGTCTATTACTGGTAAGGAAAATTAAATTTCGTTCAAAAGTTTTTCAGTTCTCTGCTTTAATATTTCATACAAAATTGCGAAAATATTATCCTAATAGGTTACGCCGTTTTCAAGTTAACGTGCTTACAGCCATCAGAAATGATATACCCCTCCTGCATTAATTTTACCACTTTCGTTTGACTCCAAATCGGTTGCTGTATACCCAAAATATGTAATCTCTTAATACTTTTTATATAATTTTGCGTTGCCGCGATTGATTAAACGGTTACGAGAAAAATTGTAAATCTGTAAAAATGATCGCGTTCGAAAGCAATACTCGGCAAGTTGAGCCGCAGTAAAAATACAGTAAAGGAAATAATTCAAGAAAATAATACAATAATGCATTATACATGATGCTTAATAGTTGAGTAGAAATCTGACGTTTGAAAAATAGGCAACCCAAAATACGTAGCAAACTACATATATTTAACAAGTAGTAGAACTAGTAGTACTAGTAGTAGTGTTTAGTTGATGGGAGACTCATGTATAGCAAGTAGGCTTTCATAGGCATTTTTTTCCAACCTCGTGGACAAGGTCTAGGCATGCAGAGTACCAGATACCTTAGTCCTATTTAGAATTTAGCCGAGACTAAGGAGTTCCAACCCTAGCAGAGGATTTATTACATGCTACACATCGTAGTAACATGGGACCCACGGCTTTATACCACTTCCGAATGATGGCATTCTGTAGAAGTTTTCATCCGCACTTTTTTATTTTTAAAAACCTCATCGGGATCGGATATCGAACTCTCGACCCTTAGATCAGTAGCCAGAATACTTACCAATGAGCTATGGAGCCCGGCATATATTTAACTTAACTTAGGCAGTAGCAAATCGCAGATACCTTGGGCACTATCTTCTTCAGCCTAGAGTGGTCCACTCCTGGACATAGGCCTCTCCAATAAGTTTCCATTCTTGTCGGTCCTGAGCTACTCCAATCCAATTCTTTCCCGCGGTTCGCTTAATGTCATCGGCCCATCGTTTTGGGGGCCTACCGACACTCCTTTTTGTTTGTCGTGGTCTCCATTGCATAATTTTATATGTCCACCTGCCTACGTCCTGCCGTGCGATATGTCCCGCCCATTGCCATTTCAAGTGTGCAATCCTTTCTATAACATCTGTGACCGCTGATCTACGTCGAACTTCTATGTTAAGTATTCTGTCCCGTAAGCTTACGCCCAGCATTGCTCTTTCCATGGCTCGCTGTGATATTCTCAGCTGTTCGGCACTTTTTTTCGTGAAGGCTACAGTTTCCATTCCATAAGTTGTTACAGGGAGGATGCAGCTGTTATAAACTTTTTTCCTTAAATTGATTGGAATATCTTTGCTTGTAAGTATATGCCGTAATTTTCCAAAGGCGGCCCATGTTAGAGCGATTCTTCTCTTGATCTCTAGAGATTGGTTTTCTTTTCCAAGGGTGATAGTATGTCCTAGATAGACGTACTCATTGACAAATTCTATTTGATGGTTTTGTATGTTGACGACTTCCATGTTTTTACTTATAATTTTTGTTTTGTTATAGTTTATGTTTAGACCAATTTGTTGGGAGGCGTTGTTTAGTTGTTCTAACATGGTTTGTAATTGTTTTAGATCGTTACTAACGATGACTACGTCATCGGCGAAGCGGAGGTGGTTTAAATAGCTTCTATCTATGTTTATTCCAAAGTTTTCCCAGTTGAGCTGTTTGAAGACATCCTCCAAAGCCAAAGTGAAAAGTTTAGGGGATATAACATCACCCTGACGTACGCCTCTCTCCAATTTAATTAGATCTGTTTTCAAGTCGTCGTCAATCTTAACGTGTATTGTGGAGTCCTCATATATATCCTTAAGTATCATAGAATATCTAGAGTCAATGCGTGCGTTGTTCATACCTGTTAGAAATGACCATTTTTCTATCGTATCAAATGCTTTATGATAGTCCACAAAAGCAATATGTAGTGGAATGTTGTATTCTGTAGTCTTTTCTATGAGCATTCTGATTGTCTGAAGGTGATCTATTGTACTAAAGCCCTTTCGAAACCCGGCCTGTTCATTTGGTTGGTATGAATCCAATTTTTATGTAAGTCTATTGGTTATAATTCTGGAAAAGAGCTTATAAAGGTGGGAGAGAAGACTAATGGGACGGTAATTTTCTATATTGGTCTTTTCTCCTTTCTTAAACAACAAAACAACTTCTGAATGTTTCCAAGCACGTGGTATCTTCCCTTCTATTAGGCAGCGGTTGAAGAGGTTTTTTAAGGCATATATAAGCGTATCACCTCCCATTTTCACCATTTCACTTGTGATACGGTCTTCGCCAGGTGCTCTTTTATTTTTCATTTGAAGTAATGCTGTTTTAATTTCGTTTTTAGTTACCTCTGGCAGGTCTTCTGAACCTACGTGTAATATTTTATCTTTTGGGATGGGGTGTTCTGGCATTGTTGTGGAGTATAGTTTTTGGTAGAATTTTTGGACTGCTTGTGCTATATCTTTTCTGGTTGAAACTATAGTGCCTCTTTCATCCTTTATTTTAAGTATACTGCCTTTCCCTCGTGATAGTTTGGATCTTAACATTTTCATGCCCGTATTTTCTTCAATAACATTTGTGATTTGTTCAGTTTTATAGTTTCTAATGTCTTTTCTAATTAGTTTTTTCGCTTGCTTGTTTATTTCTTTATATTCCTTGGTGTCTCTATCGCATTTTCTTCTTTGTTCTATTATTTTAATGGTATCTGGGCTTAACTTTGACTCTTTTTGTTTAGTTCTTTGTGAGCATATTTTCTTTGTGGCAGTTTGTATACTCTCTGTGATTCTCTCATTCATTTTGTCTATGTTTTTTGTTTCCATATTTTGCAACTTATCATTCAGTTCTTTTTGGTAATCTTGTTTTCTTCTTTGTAATTCTTTTGTTGTTGGATATATTTTTGTTTGGATTAGTTTCCATCTTTCTGATCGTAGATTGAAGAAAAACGTTCCTCTCACAGCTCTGTGATCACTGCCTGTATTTAACTGGTTTAGTATACTTATATCTCGGCATACATATTGGTTATTAGATAGAATGTAATCTATTTCATTTTTAGTATTTCCGTCCGGACTTCTCCAAGTCCACTTCCGTTGGATTTGTTTCTTGTAGAACGTGTTGAGACAAAATATTTTTTGACGGCTGCAAAAGTTTGCCAATATATCTCCTCTAGTATTTCGTGAGCCAAGTCCATGATTTCCGATATAGACGTTGGGATCGGTTGGGGATTTTTGTCCTATCTTAGCGTTGAAATCTCCGGTAACGATTTTATAGTGAGATTTTTCTTGTTGTGCAAATGCTATGTCATCATATAATTTTTCTATTTCCTCCTCATCTGCAGTACTGGTTGGGGCATATGTGTGAACTATTTGCATGTTATATCGGTCATTAGGGGGCACTATATCCAGTTAATATAATTGATATCATCCCCTGCTAAGTATCTTCTTGGTATTCTTCATCTTGAGGTTATGCCGGCTTTTTCGACTCTTCAATGCATATTTTTAAATTTATTTAGATGAACTGCCAAACTTCTTAATCAGGTACTTATCTACTGACAATAGCTGAAATATTAATTAGATACCATCCTGCAGTAACTATATCGGGTTGCCTGTTTCTAAAAAAACAGGTGCACACGTTTCCTTATCTGCTTCCTTTCTTTGTAATCCTTGAATGCTGAAAAAAAGGTTCGACAATACTCCTTTTAAATTTTGTTCTAGAGTTGGTAGTTATCGAATTACCTGATATCCAAAAATTTTTCCGGTGTCCCTTTTTTCAAGATGTTTCAAAAATTATAACTGACATTTTCAAAACGACAAAAATAAATTCTGATGTACATGGCGCACGTATGCTCTACACTCTACATTCTACAGTATCTCCTTTACTACATTCGTGATTCACAGATCACCGCTCACTGCTTCTCAACAAACGAATGATTAATCCGAAACAATCCCTACCTGCCCGCGAAATTAGAAAATTCCTGAGAAAGCGGCAAATTTGGAAACAATTACGCCGGCAGCGACATGAGGTTTTATATTGAGCCCGAATATTCGATTTGAGGGCTTTTATTAGGCTTCGCGGGGCTCCGCGCCCACAGGTTACTGAAACGCGGCCTCCATGGCAACGGGCTTTCAGGTTTCAGCGAGGATGCTAAAGCACGCGAACGAGAGTCTCTACTGCACTCAGGATGCTCCGTGGTGCACTCGAGAAATACTGTGCGTGGAAAGTGTCAAATTACTGCATCGCGAGAAGCAACAAACCGACTAATGAACATCTTCAAGCCTCTCGTCGCTGCAAGTGCATTGTGACGTCGGAGGGTGCAGGAATTCGCAGCCCCAAATCGACAGCCGCACTTCTAACCTCATTTAATTAATTGCGCGCTATCCGGAGCCTTTAATGAGATTCTTCTAAAATGTCTTTGAATTAGGGCGAGCGAAGGATCGACGTGATAATTCTGTTGCGTCAGCGGTTTAACTGGCTGCACTCGCAATATTTGCGAGATGTTTGCTCGTTCTGCTTGAACAGGGACTTTCGACGCTTTAACCCTTCGCTGTTTGCGTGGAAAAATTATAATCTTTCGCGTGTACTCCAAGTGCAAGGAAAGATTTTTAACAGTTGAAACTCTGCCCTGCATTTTTATTAATAAGGGCAAACAAGAATGATCTAAATTTAAAAATATTTCAATTAACATTAGCTGTAGGCAGGAAAAGAAGATATGAGAAGTACTTTTATGGAAATATATCTTCAAATGCAAAAATATATTAATAATGCCGCCTGAGAAGCATTGTGAATGAAATATGTACAGAAATAATCAGATAAAGAAATAAGTGGCAAGAAGCCGGGTAGCGCAGTTGGTAAAGCAGTAGACTTGCATTAAGCAAGTCCTCGGTACGAATCCCAAAATGGGCAGAATTTTTGCGCAGCATTGGCAATTGGAGTCGGGTTCGGTGAGACCATTTACAGTTGAACACCAAATTAACTGTCCTCTACTTAGGACCACAGACCTGAGAAGTAGAGTAACAGGGTCAACACATCGCCAAGACACACACCTGACACAATAGTTGCTACGCAAGCACAAAAGGCGCGCTCAAACTTTATAACTTAAATCTGTTGCAAGTTGAACATTGCACAGCCAGACGCAAGGGTAGAAACCAGCAGCCTCTACACCGGTATGTAAAAGGAGGCTACAGATAATACGTACAGAAGTAATTGCCGAACACTAATAACAACAGGCAGCGTTAGCAGCAAATTGTGGGCAAGCCCAATGCCCTTGTGGGCATCAGTGAAGAGTTACAACTTGAGGAGCACTTCATCCTGCACCCTAGAAGCATCGGTTACTAATAGTTACAACGTTCGCCAGAGTTCTTCAGGGCTTCGCAGTTATTCGTAGTTATTTTGCAGCGATAGCATCACCGTCAGCAAATATTTATATAGTTTTTCCATAGCTGTCGATGGCACTTGGTCGAATTCTTTCGGTGAAGAAGCTAGAGATCACCATACAATGTTGATCTTGGTGATCTGTGCAATTGTTGACTTGTGCTATTCACAATACTTACTGTCCACTATTCGGTTGTACACTTCAATTAATACTTCTTTACTGGGTCAAAAGCTGATATAACCTCATCTATGAACAGTTTTCCATCATTGCGCTCGTGTCTTTGTTAAGATATTTTCAATTTATGTCGCCACTGCAATGTTTCACTTGTTGAACGAAATCTGGCCGTGTCGTTTATTTACGCAGCAGCCAGATAGGAATTGTCCCGCACTCCGCACTCAATAGCTAACGTTTGTATAGAAATCACTTTTCGTTACACTCCGCGAGAAAGGATTAACGAAGTCAATGAACTGCACAATTTATTTTCGGACCTCAGTCGGGGTTCACCATACTTGCGGGCATGTAGCATCGCTCCAGATTTCCAAGCTGCTGCGGAGGTAACTTGGTTATTTGTCGAAATTTAGACGTAGGTATTAATTGCGTCAGGACAGAGATTGCCGCAGTTAGAACGCTATTCTGATTTGTTGCTATTGTATTTGCCAGCATAACATTATCGACCGTGAGGAATTCAATTTCATTCGGATTTATTGGGGCTGTACATGAATAATTATTTGGGGTTATCGTGCCTTATCGTCCTCCGTCCTCGTTCCCCGAAAAATTGATATTATATCGAACAAGATATTACCGATGTGCGAATTTCTTCTATCGAGTTGGCTATTTGTAACTATTATCATAATGTCCTATAAAAAAAAAAATTTATTATTCAACAAAACTGTTTACTAAGTTAATGCACTCATAATAGCGTTGCAATGTTTGTGTCTTTTATTATTATTATCTTGTATAAAGAATAACGTATTTTATAGTGAAATTATAAGATGAAAGCAAAGGTAAATGACCGAGGTCCATTTCATTATTTTGTCTGCAACTCCGCTGACCATTATTCAAGGTTAAAGACGTCGTGATCACCTGTAGTTTGATCTTAACCTCCTGCTGCCTCTAACATAACTAACTCTCAACGTATCTCTATGCTGAAGTAGCAAAAAAACCTCAAACCGCCCCTGTCTCGATTGTTAAGCTAGACGGGACAACTATTGTTACAGGTTCATTTAATTACCGCTTTCTGCTATAACAAACTGTCGCGTACCTGAGAGGCTTTGTTTCTGCGTTTTAAAAACTGTTTTCTGCTGTAATGCCTTATTTACCATCTTATGTAAAGCGACTCTTTCAATACAAGATCAAGCTTGGATGTCATCCCGTAGCATCTGCATAATCACTTCATCTACTATCCAGTTGCACAGCTTGTTAATAGAGAACGCTGTAACACGAGAGAATAATTGCGCATATACCTGTGCTGCCGCAATTGTTTCAAACTCTGGGAGACTGTCACTATACTCTTTCACCTCGGTCTTAACCGTCGGCTGAATCTCGTCAGCAGCTAGTATAGCATTAAGATTGTGATAACGTTGATGTGTGTATGTCACAAAACCGGGTTTCTGAATCGACTTTGCGCCTATGGGCAGTTAGTCGCCAAAGTACGTTGATTGATTAGACTAAGAACTTCTTTGATAAATTATATATATTATCCAGATTTTTAACACTAAACTTAACGTAAGGAAATGTACGTACAGTTGATTAGGGACATAAAACAGATTCAAATTATTATACTATGGCTAAATGCTAGACACCTGAGTAGGTTTGGAACTTCTCTAGCACACAAGTGGAGGGAGCTGCGGCGATCGGCTACCGCTATTTTGATACCGCACGCAGTGACGTTGCACGGTGGCCAATAGTGAAACTAATAATATTAATGACGTCTTTTGTTGTTCCCCAAGAAGAAAAGTATTCGTGTATAAGTTTAAGGGTACTTTCGAGTGTGCAGGTGTAGTTCAGAGACGATATATGGCATCCCACGCCAATTTGGTCGGGTCGGCGCGATAAAGACGGGACAGATTTTACCTGCGAATTAATGCTAGCAAGATAGAACATATTGGCGAGCCCCGTGGGCTAATTTTGGAGAAATTCAGTGAGCTGTAATTTCACCAAAAGTCGTAGTAAAATTATCCTGTTGGTTAGGAAGGAGCCTTTGCTCCACGTAAGTATTAATTAGGAGAGTGGTTGTGCTGCGATCCGGTACATTTCTGAAGACCCCCGAACTGGCTGCTTTGTTTGACTGGACAGTCTACTCTAGCTGCAGGTTGATGTGGCCCTAAGTCGTCTAGGTTTAGAAACTCGACCCAAGTGCTGCTTCCAGGCGACATAATTTAACCCTAGTTTTGTAGATAATTTTCACTTCCCACAGTTGTGAAGTGTCAACTGAAAATGTCCATTTGCTGGTAATATTCCCGAAAAAAATCTGCATAATCATTCATAGTGAGAACAGTGATACACTGGTCACCACACCACTTGCAGCTTTGTTCACAACAAAATGTAACAGATGTGCAATGTGCATGACACCAAACACGGATTTCCAGTACTTAAACCTTTGTAAAGCGCTTGTAATTTTATGTACCATCAGTCCTGACGTTCCATTCACCAATGGATTTCTCACATGCAACCATATACACTCATTTTTTTTGCTAACAACAAAGAACTGGTCTTGTGTCTGGTTTGTTTCTTTTGCAGAAACCATTTCATGTAAGTACTTTAATCTGGATATCTGTGATAATAAAATTCGCTGTAGCTTTTGACAGTAAAGTTATTAAAGAACCATGATCTCATGGACTCTTTGCCTTCACGTGTTGCTTCTCGATGTTCCTATCAACGCGAGAGAGATGAGCGGCTGTGCAGAAATTCTACTTCCGAAATTGTTTTACAAACTGAATCTTTGTACAGCTTTGACTATATAAAGGAAAAACGGTTAAGACAGAAGATGATCAACATGAGAAAAACCACGTTATTATTTTGAGAGGGAACAACTATTTTGAGTAAACTTCACCAATCAATTTTTCAAAAGGGTGCCACTTTGATAAAACTTTGGTATCTCGTCGTTTAGCAGTTCCTTCCCGTCTTTACTACTTCAGGATTGATACTCATAATAACCGATAACATACCTGGAAGTAAATGTTGCCAAATATGTGACAACTGAAAATAAATAAAACTTTACGAGAAATGATTGATGAGCTATGATACAGCTGGAAAAACGTTATCGCGTGTACTATAATAGAAAATCGTAACAGAAAGGAGTATTTCAAATATAAATTGTTCACACTATTTTCTCCCACTAACGTACTCACACTTAAAAGTTACCGTAAAAGCTATCTGTTCAACTTTATTTAGTGACAGATACATGTTACAAAAATAAAAACTGCAAAGGTAAATATAGAAATGTTTTCTACGACAAAACCTACTTAACAAAACCTTTTGTCTTTCTAACTTTCGCTGTAAGGTATTTTTAGGTCTTGCACGTAATACTTTAATGATCTCTACACCCCATTACACTTTTGCTTCGTTAGTTAATTAATGGAAACACGTCCCTGGCCAGGTTGACTAGTCAAATAAAATAAAGGATCAGTTTTCGTATAGCAACAACAAAATAAAGCAAACTCGAATATATCAACTCAATTAAATCGATAGCATACATGAATAGCATCTCGACATCGACAGCTACTCATTTATTAAGTCTCGTTAGTACAAAAGCTCGTCAATGGATTCGGTCCAAGCAAAATCGCTCTTTATTGTTGCGCAAGCCGTTTAATATGCTTTTTAAGTAGGAAATGAATTGGTTGTATATATTGCAGAGGACTTAACTTATGGTAAATATAAAAAAGAAGAAATATTAAAGCTCTTCTAGGAACCCTCTTGGCTGCTATACTTTAGTCTCTTTCAATTAATCTTTCTCGGTCTACCGTTCCTGCTTCTACTGTTCTTATTGCTCTTTCTTCTTCATCCTCACAAAATGATCTAATCACTCCAGATACCTTTCTTGAAGTAGTATATCTACTTTTAATGCCTCGCTGTATCTTCCATCCCAGCCCTTCAAACGTTCCTACTATTACTTTCCTCAGAAGTCTAATTCCGATGCTTGTTAGTCATATACTTCTCCGTTGTTAGTTACAATTGGAACAATTGGGCAAGTAAGAGAATTAAGACAATCCTACTGAGGATATTCGCATTTTTTCAGATCTGAAAAAAAGCTAAGAAACACGGTGAAAGCCCACCTTTGTACTATTTTTAAGCGTGTTAACAGTTACAGCTGCATGTCCGTTGTACACTGAAGATAAGCCTCAGCAAGTTTCATGTGTGCTGAATACTAGAGAAAAACCTGCTCATTGCCATGGTAACATATTTAATCTGCCAAAGACCGAAGCCTTGTTCTAATAAATATAATAAGTAGCTGCGAGCACATCTTCCCACACAAACACTAAATTAATTTGCTAGAAGACACCCCGAAGCTTTAGAAGTGTTCCAGCACATTGCATTATGAAGGCAAAAGCAAAGAAAGCAGAAACGTAGGAAATATTAAAAGTCCCTTTATTTCCAAACGTAGCGGCAGAGCATTAAATTATTCCCGTAAATTCTACCTGCGCGAGCTACCTGCCTGACCTTCCATCCCATTTTGCGTATTTACAGATCCACTTTTATGCTAGAGTGCGTCCCAGATGTTTTTAGCGCTCGTAAAATTAGGTATTAAAATATATAACGATCAATGTTCGCCATGGCGTATATAATACTAATCCTAGCAATGACACTACATCTTCATAACGTTCATGGTTGATTTAATACCGAGATTTTACGAACGGTAGCTATGAAATTGGGCAATTTCCAGTTTTATGGTTAATTCGATGAGACTTAACATCAGACTGCAGCGGATCGTGCAAAAACACGATCCAAGCACAACTTGCTACAAAGTGGTTCTGTTTGGCTTGCGGATTATTTCCTCGCTCTAATTAGCTGTTGTATTAATTATACACACAACACGAAAGCGCGAGTTGGATGAGGAGAGGAAAAAACAGAGACAATGTATCCTTTAGACTAAAATAAATACTTGGGTGGAAATATGGCAAATAATGGAAACTTTCTCAACTGCCTACAGGTTGTTTTACTAATGCTAAAAATGTATTCAGTTTCAACTAAGGGGGAAACTCAGGTAAGTTTATCTATTGTTAGCTTTGATAGTGAAATTATGGTAAGCTCCTAAAGCTTCCTGTGGAGGTCAGCAAAGTTAGTTTGGTAAACACCACCTAGACAGAAGCGGGTATTGGGCGAGGCCTAACTTAATCAAGGCTGATGAAACTTAACGATACTAATTATGTGCGCCCAGTAGTTTCCTCATTTTTTTTCGCGAGCCAGAGAGCTAAAATTATGCAACAATGTGACTTACCCCTACACAAAAATTCATTATCATGAAGAATTCAGGCTGAAATCTACTCGTACTGTATTGACCTACACAGTTGCTGTTCGCCTTTCGCGCCATTTAACGTGATTGTCTCTCGTATATTTTCGTTTTATTATCCTACCAATGGTTTTCAAAACCGTACTAAAGCCCTGGCGTTGACGTAATCTACAAACTATGGAATTCCTCACCTACCTTTGTTAATTTAGCTAAACAATACTTGCTATTTTTTTCATTCTAATGTTGAGGCAAAGTGGAGCGTGTAGAAAATGTAACTAGCCATAGAACTGCTATAAAATATTTAATATATTGCTACGAACAAAGTTAGTTTAAAACCTAAATACACTTTTTGTTCTTTTAAAGGTTGATCAACCTAAAACCTACCTTGTTGTAGATATTTTTCTCTTATATAATTGTTTACTCTGCTGGCTCAATACTACTCTCAATCTGCAGGGTAACTGTTGTATCAAAGCTGACAATACACTGCAGTCTAATACAATGTATTTAAAAACAATTTGTATTAATATAAATGAATCAAACCTTCAAATGCCAATTATCCTATTTGTTCTTTAATCTAATCTTATTCCATAAACTATTAAAGTAATTGTTAATGTTTTATTTTGTAGTTGCTGGCGCTTCTGACAATTCAATAAAATTTTGTTGATGACACTTCCAATAATCAAGTAAATGTATAAACTTTAGGTTTACAAAACTATTCGTAATTTATAAATGTAAATTAAATAAATTTAGAAATTTCTATAGGCCTTTTTAATCTTTTGGATTTATATTGTACTCAGTACTGAGAATTGATTTTAAATGGACTCACTTTGCGTTTTTCACTTTTATTGCGAGAAGTTGCCCCTGGGACTCTCTTGGCTATACAGATTCTGTGTTGATATCTTCAAAATATGACGACAGTTCTTTTATGTTGATAACGTACACTAATTATTATTTCTACAATGTTTTAAGTGGATTCTACCCAGAGTTTATTAGTTTTACTTTTAATTCTGGAGTAACATTTCAGGAGCTGTCAAAATTTTCTTAAATTTTGTACCGGCCAGCTTCACTCTTTTTTTTAAACAAAAACAATTGGTTATTCCCTCTCCTGGCACTCTTTTACAGAAGAATCATTTATTAATTACCAACTTAAATCTAGTTAAAATTTTGACAAATGTCATTTTTTTTAGGTTAGCAATATTTATCTATAATTTTTAAACGTATTTGAAATTTTTCCTGATCATAAACAAACTACCACACTAACAAAGCTAAGTCATACTTCAGCACGTTGCAACATTCTGCAATGCATCTCATGTGAACAATAAACAATTTTAAACAGTTCAAACCACTTGCTTTGGGCCTAATTACCCATTCTATTGTCATTGAGCATCAAAAATAGTGCATTAAATGAATATTTATACGTTATTCATATCGATTGTGATTTATATTATATTAATTGACTTTCTCTTATCTTTGCAGGTGTTATACCAATCTTGGCCAGTTTTTAACTATATACTGAATATATTTTTAACCATGGTAATATCATAGCAATATATTATGAGCGTTTTTATATTTGTGATCTTTGTCAGGGATTTATGCGACTCCATCTTTAAAAGGTAAATAATTTTTTTCGGGAACATTGGCAATCGGTAAGAGACAACAACTAGGGGGATTCGGTAATGTTCCTCATGAAACAATTCCAGCTCCAAATTTCTATTCGGCCTACTACATTAACTCCTCTATTACACTTATTCTTCAGTTTCAATAAATATAAACTTTTCTTAATATGCATCTACTACATGCTATGTCAATACCATAATAAGCTGCCTCAAAGCATTGTTATTCGTTTTCATTCAGCCGTTGCCGCCACCTAGACCTTCAACTGCTTCCCACAAAGGTCGCTGCATATCTCTAGCTCACAAGGCCCAATTACACTACTCAAACCTCTTACACGATCTCGAAAAAACAGGCCAACACTCGATGCACAAATCAAACACTCTGTAAATCTCTGCAAAGGTACCAAGAATTACTGGAACCCAAATGATGTAAAATTAATTTCAAACGCACTGAATTCGGAAAAGGGTGTTTATTCACGTATTAATAATTATTTATTGATAAAGCCAAAATTAACATCACTGCGCAGCTTGGATTCCTTTTCCCAATTGTTTGTTTTCGATCTTATATTGCTTCACATTATTTCCAAGCATGCTCTGATTGCATTTTGTTGTTCATATCAAGGCTAACACTATTTTCAATATCACTTTACAAATTACTATTAAGATCAACTCTATTTTATACAATTTGCAAAAATTAAAGTAGCACATTAAATGTGCTACTTTAATTTTTGTTGCTCTCGATAATTTATCTATAGCAATAACTTTAATCTCAGGTCTAGCTCAGGTGTCATATCTATATCTGCAGGGTTGGGTCTCTACACTGTTGAACTAATTACTTTGTATGTCAAATGCACCTTTATGACAAATGACCAAATCCATAAACAATAACCTTTACATCAACTCTGTCGAAGCTTCCACAAATGCAAAACAAGCTAACCTGAAACAAGCCAACTACTAAAAGCCCCACTACAGGTAGGCTAAATAAAACAATGCTTTCTATATACCAGTTATTCGTCTCTAGAGCAACACTGATACTCTGTCAGCAGCCAACTGGATCCAAATTTCACCTGCAAGACGCGGAAAACCTCTTGATTCTGCTAGGACCCCTTTTTGTAGCTGTCTCAGGATACCTCTACCGCTGCTCTGTCTGCTTACTGTTGTTGCTGCCTTCCAAATCTCTGTCTTTGCTTTTTACCGCTTCTCTGCACAAAAACGCCTCTTGTAGCCCTCCGGAACACACTTTCATTCTTCTCAAAATTATTTACTTTTCTCCGAAACTACAAAGTTTTAATACGGACTAAGCCAAAATAGCCTATTTTCCTCCTGAGTAACCATTCCTTCTTTTGATATCATTATTGTTGTTGCTGAGATATCATCTTAGGTACCTACTACGTATTGTTATTCTGTAATTACATACTATGATTGCTAATAATAATTGTAGTTAGAAATGTCATATCTTGTAATGTTAACCTCACTTGTATTCTGGAACATAAATTAGTTTATATCACTGATCACAGGCTTCTAGCATTTTAACGTCGTTCTTATCTTGCTAACAGGTCGCTACATATGCTCTTTTGCATGTTATGTAGATAATTTGCGTTGGTTAATACCGTAGCTTCGTTATTACTAGTTGGCTTTATATACTTCAACACAAACTCCATTGTACATAATTTTTGTGGAACCTCGTAACCAATTTGTACTAATGCAATCTCTTCGAATTTTTACGTTACTTAAATATTCAGTAATTTATCAAACATCACATAACTGCATCTGCCATATGTAATTTACTTAAAGTGAATCTATGTACCGTCAACTGTAGCTGATATTCCTTCCGAACACAATTGCTAACCTTGGTTTCATTAATTACTGCCATTCATCAATCATTATTTATTGATCTGGCAATGTTTAATTCTCATTATTACTGTGCTGTAGCGATTAATAAATTACCAATTTTTTCCATACTTATTTTTAATTAATATTGATTTAATAACGATGAACCCAGCATCGTATTAATATATAATGGAAAATCTTAGAAAACATCTGAAAAATGCTTCCAAAAATAGAATAAAATGTGTACAATAACATAATTCCAAGATCTTATACGTACTAGCTGACACAAGTAATGTTGTATTTTCTTTTATTCAAAAGTAAAAAAACCTGTTTAGCTTTAATAGTAACAATAAAAACTTCCCAACTCGAGATTTTGGAGGAAATATTCGTTCTCGTGTCGGCTGATTCAGAAATAGTCGTTTTCGAAGTGATGTCTGTCAGTCAGTCTGTGGCCTGTAAGTCTGTGAGTCTACCAGTCTTTCAGTTTTTACAGCCCAGACAGCCTAATTGATGAATCTGAAAATTTGTATACGGTTTTTAATATGCACTCAGAGATCTCATTCGTTTCTGGCTCATAACGTCTAACCGAAAGTCATACTGTACCTTTACCGTTTTCTGGAAAATTTAAACAAGTTTTTTTAGAATCAGATCTATTATTTTTGTGTAGCTGCTGGTCCGCGGGTGTAAATGATAATATTCAGAGTATTTAGGAATCAATACTTTGCAGCATTCACCTATTTTAACCATTTTCCCACACACATATAATTTAAATGTAGGATGATATACACAAATACACACATATAGTGCGTGATTAAGCAACTATTGTTGCAACAAATGTTACTGATGCGAAATCGAGGCGTGCTAGACGAATCGCAGACACGGAATGCCAGAGTCGAATATTGTAAACTGAATGATGAAATGGATATGAGACTGGGCGAATAAACTGCCCAGAGCTTTTCTGTCTGTCCTTCTACAGCTTGTCGTCAGTTGCGTCAGTTCGGTAGGCTTATCGTTTCTTAGCTGTCTTCTCGATTTTGGAGAAGTATTATTGGGAATTGTGGTCGGTTTCTATGCTAGACAATTGCCGAAGAGGAAATTTATAGTGTTATTGCCCTTTTTCCGAGATTTTTGCTTCGCCAAGAGAATTTTAATATTTGTCTCTTTCTCCAGCCCCCCCCCCCCCCCCGGGCAACGGATTTTCTTCGATCCGATCACTATTTTTCCAAAAATGTATTTCGGGCTACTTGTAATTCAGTCGCCGAGACTTGTGTTTGTAATTGCGTGCTCTTACATTGCTTCTGCAGAGGCAATCCGCCACTAGCGATGCTTTCTATGTAGTTTATGACACTAGTCAATGACTCGCGGGTAGCGTTAGGTCCAACGTTAGCCACCTGCTGCTATTAGCTAGACAGTACCTCGATTTGAAGTTTTCACTTTTTCCATTTCCTATGCTGCTTTTATAGGCCTTTGCCAAAGTAATTTATGCTGCATGTGGCCATGTGTTCTCTAAAGTTTCGAGAGTTCTTTTGTGAGAAGTATAATTTTGAAAATTGTGTATAACTTTTGCCTAAAAAGCTTTTCTGTAAGAATTTTTTTTTTTAATAGTAATTCAGAATTAGATTTTTACAAGCAAGTTACGCAGTAATAGAGAGTGGTATAGTGGTCACCTTATTTTACATGAATTTTACATTAGATTTTCATATAACTATTATATCCCAAGTGCGTCAGGCTATTATTTGATAATAATATTTTAAAGTTCGCAAATCGGCGTCATTCTAATATGGTGTATTGTACAACCAGTTATAAAAGTCATACTTTTTTCACGAATATGATTAACGAGGACAAAGCCCGAGTTTATCAAGCAAACATGTAAAAACAGTTGCTTTCAAAATAATATTCGAGGTCTTTAACCAAAAAAACGAAAACGAGAATATGAAAAAGAAGGAAAGTTTATGAAACTATGCACTAACTTGAATATATGGTTGTAAAGAAAACAACATAACAGTAGGGTCTATGGAGCAAAAACTTCTTGCGGTTTTGTCCTTTTCAAGCCTTAATAATGATTGGAAAAGTGCAACATTAGTGTTCAAAGAGACATACGCATAAAGAGTAGTTGACACAATTCAATAATAAAACAAAACACGATAACCTTAATTCGAGGAGTGCCGTTATTACCAACAGGTGGACATAACTTAAAAACAATATCCTGCCTCTCAACGTCAGCTAAATGTTCTTTCTTTGGATAAATAAAGTGCTAATCCTCATTTTCCTTTTCAAATTTAACTGTGACTTCGCTTGATTAATTGATTTTCTAGCTAACAAAATTTCTAAGTTTACAGCGATAGAATTTCCAATGCCAAAATGTTTATTCTTAGTTATCGAGTCCTCTACCTTCTGTTCTACAATTCAATCACAGTTGTCCTATTTTTAAAAGCATTTCAGTTATAATACAAGTTGGTCCTTTTTCCTTCCTTTTTGAATGAAGTTTATATTTAACACTTTCCCTAATTGATCAAAAGGCCTTTACTGTTATTGGATTAAACGCAGTTGCACGACACAAGCTTGCTTTGCAGGTCTACGTAAAAAAACTCTCCATAAATAGCTTCATCCAGTCAATTGTGTAATAGTACATTGTCCCGTGCCCTACACTCTACTTTACTGTTAATATAGATTGCCCTTTTTTTGCTAGTTAACTCAGTCGTAGAATCATAAGACTTGCCTTTACTTCAATGCAGCTAACGTAAATGTCAATATAGCGAGCTCCGGCCTGTCCGCTGCCACCTATAGTTCTGTAATTATACATGCAAATCTTGCGACGAATGAAAACTCAACATTTTACATGAAATGAAACTTATAGACATGAAAATCCATAAAGACGGTACACAATGGTAGTATATAAATGTTATATGCGCTACTAACAATAGCAAGGAAGGTCCATGAGCTTAATGCTGCATTTACATTCTTTAATATACCCTTTAAGTGTATCTATGACTTAATTAATTAACCACGCCAAGTAAAAAACCCACAGTGTTAATAATGTCTAAATTCCGCTAACAAATACACTTAATACGGCCCTGACTTCAGTAGCTTGAAATCAGCTAACGCGATCTGTCAACAGAATTATGGAAGCACTTTGTTCTGACGAGCTGCCGTTGCTTTCGGGCGCGTAATTTTTCGGTTGTTCGAATCCCAATTCATTCCTTATTACGGCTCTGGTCTTTCCTAATTCTCCTGGGCCGTACATTCACTCGTAAAATGTAATTATAGCTTAAATTTGCCTTTATTTATTAGCAAGATGACCAAGAGATCAGCTGCGTGGGTTCAGTAGCTGCTCCCTCAGCGACTTTGCGTGGTGGCAAGGTCGACTGGTTTCTTTGAAGCTCGACTGGCAGACGGAATAGCAGCTTCTTGCTATGAACTGCTGTATCTCGGAAATGCTTCCCAAGCTGGCACTCTATAATACTCCGCGTGGCGTCCCTTTTTGCTTGGACATACGCACAGGTCGCTTATTACTACGCGACTGTCCCCCGCGCTTTAGCTCGAGCACAATTTGCGTTGGTTCTATTAATAACTGCACTCAACGACTGTATCAGCTAATTTCCGCGCACAATCTCACGCGCGACATCTGTATGTTTTAAATACGTAATTCGCCTTAATCTAATTATTACAATGTAGTTATTATTGTACTTCCAATTGAACGTATGACAAATAGCTAAAAGTATAAACAGTCGCTGAAGCAACAATTGGAATAAGTTACTCCTCATGGTAAAGCAATCCTTGAACAAGACTCATCCCATTCCACACATCAAAGTGTATGCAGGTATATTTTCGTGATAAGAGAGTAATTTGCCTAGATTGGTCTGAGTATCCATTGAATTTAAACCCAATCCATTTTGAGAATTTGAGGTGACAACTTAGACAATCATTAAGGACTACGCCAAAGTGAGTCCAGAATGTCACTGAAATCAAAGGGGACACCCTTCTTATAAAAAATTATATTTCCACTTAAAACTGCTATTATGAGCAAAAGATACTGTATATCCCTTAACAAAAATTATTTTAGTAAGGTCAATCGTAAGATGATAGCATAATTTTATTTGTGTCATTGTTTCGTAAGAACGTGAAAAACTCTTACCTCTTCAACTTGGAGATAAGAGAGAAAAGCGCCATTAGGAAGCAACCATTGAAAGCTTTACTACTCTGCTCGCAGACTGATAGTATCTCGGAAATTGTAAATATGTCAGTTTCTTTTGTAAACTCACCGCAAACACGTAAACTTATTGGAGATGTTAGAAGTTATTATCCCGAGCATTTCAAGACCAACGCTTCTATTTATTGAATAGGACCCTCATCGATATTGTTGCGGTAGGCATTGTATTTCCGGCCGACAATGCGAGCAGAAGCAAGGAAACATTATCGGAACAATAAAGAATCATAATATAAAAACCGCAGCGTGTTCTACGGCGCCGCTCAGAGAAAATATTGGAAAATGTTGCAATAATTCATCATCCCAAAGTTCGGAGGAACTTTCGATGTGCTCCCCGGCAATCTTTGACTCGAAAGCGCCGTGTTCTATATTCAGGGCAAGATTTTTGTTTTCGGAATTTGCATATCCTGGTCCTGTTTTCTGGAGGCTTGAAAATTAGGTCAGCCGGCATGATCTGCAGAAAGGCCCAACTTTCCGCTACTTTATGTTGACTCCGTGCGCAGTTTTCGACGCGGATTTTTTGAACTGTGCTTAGCGAAAAAAGTTTTGATTGGTCTGACAAGATTCATCGCCTCGGTTTCCTGCCCGTTAATAAGATGCGCATTAGTCGCATTCAATCAATCAGGCCGATACCATCGGAGGAATCAGTTCAAGTAATCGCTGCGCAGCACATCAATCACAGGACTTTTAGATACCATCAAAGGTCAGCCGCTCCCTTTCGCTGTGCCAGTGGCAAGTTCGACTCCGTTGCAAAGGTTAAACAAGTTTGGATTCCCGTGACACTCAGTGTGATTACTGACCAAGTACATGTTAGCCTAGTCCTGCAGGACGCGAGAGAGAGCACTTAGTTTATTATGTACTAAGGTTCTATTCGATCTTTCTAGAGCCGTAGGAAGAATTAGCAACATTAAAGCTAGAACGTGCTCTTTGCTTTTTGGTTTTAAGAAGTCGAATTTATCTTAATCCCTCGTTGATGCTATAGCCAATCTTGAAACTAGAAACGTTTTCTCTCTACCAGGTGCGACATACGATATATCTAGAAATTATATTTTTATTTTTAGTTGGGCTTAGGCAGCTTAAGCTGTGCATTTTGTTCGTGGAAGTTACAAAACTGTTTAGTGAGACAATCGCTATGTTCCTCTACTAGCTCTTTATATTAAAATGTATTCAAAATAGTGTAAAACTTGCCTTGATATTTCATGCAGCCACATAATGTTTTATTTGCATTGCAGGAATCTTCAAATGTAGATTTTTATTTATCTTGGCAAACCACACAACAAAAACTTCCCGAACGGACATGAATATAGATAAGTCAAAAATTGGGGGATAAAAAAACGAAAATATCCCGTTTACTACTCTTAACAAGTAAAATGTTACAGTGTAAAATCGGAAATGACATATGGTAAACACCAAAGAATTGTTCACCATTGACAAAGTTACAATCAATTTTTATCGGTAAACAGCTGATGATGGTGTCTTCCATGACGGATGCGATTCTAGAAATATCGGAAAACAAATACAAAATCTAAATGACAACGAATAGAGGACGAAAACAGCCGAGGAAAAAAAAAGCGGCCTGAAAATGAATTTGATGAACATATGAAAGCAGATATAATCAACTGCTACCTCAGATTACGAACAGCCAACAGATGTTCAATGATCAATTCTGCCTCAGGCTCAACGATTAATTTAAACCCCAAAAGCACGTCCTATAGCTTCGAATAAAGTGAAGAATCCTTAAAAATTCCGAAAAAGAAATGGAAGCAAGAAATAGCTCCACCATAAAACTGCGCAGGGTAATTTTACAAAAGAAATGCACGCCTATGGTCAATTTGAAAGTCATTAAAAATTATTTAGACGATATAAGTTATCTGGCTTATGGCAACAACGGGCAGAAATTCAATGCAACACTTTGGGACGGTTAGAGCTCCCTCCAATGGCTCACTTAAAAATCATGCAGCTATGAATTGATGCTGACATACTTCTGACCACGATTTCCTTATTGCCTTTGTGATATACAAGGTTCAAAAAGTTTAGAAGGTCATAATGCTTTCAATCCTTCCATGACTGCTGCACTTTGAAATTTGTAGCAAATAGTGTGTTTTTTTATGTTTGCTTTGGGTAATTTTAAACTTGTTGCAGACCCATGCAAAAATTCACTGTTATAAGTAGGAAGCTCTTCTTTCATCTTTTGTAATTTAGGATTTATTTTTTAATCCTCTTTATGGTTACTACAAACATGGATTTTTCTTTGTGAAGATAGCTGTATTTCAATAGGGGTACATTTAAATTCTTTAAAATGGATCTTAAAATATACGAATTTCGTCTCTGGCGTGGTTGATACTTTAGATTCTCGTGTTCTTCTACTTCCCACACTCCTAATGAACTACCGTACGAAAGTGGGCGCAACGTTTTTCTATCTCAAAGATGACTCAGTCTAACTCCACTAAATAGCTCAAGTAAGTAATCGCCCTGATTTTTCGGTGACGAAGTTGGCAATACATGACGACCAGCAATCACGCGGTTACACATAGTACCTTAGCTAACGCTAAGCTTTGGTCGGCCAAGGTTGCCGTTGAGAATTGCACATTTGGATTCTTACCTTTTTTCTCTTCGACATATTTCAAGTTTCCTGATTATACCACATCGCCTCTAATAAAATTAGATTAGTCTAATTAGCTCTAGGAGCCCAACATTTACCTGCTGGATTGAATTCCGATGATAATATGACGTTAGTGATTTACCCAGTGTACCCAATACCCCATAAACGACACAACTTGCCAGTCCGTGCCCGTTAATGCATTGTGTAACGAATCCAGTCGGTTTTGCAAGTGATGTTTCGTATTATCTTGACTGATGAGACGCGTTTTGTAGAGTTTTGACGTATTTTCTGCTCTATTTCGTGAAGATATACGTTTGGTTGCCGTGAGATTCAGCACGGTCGTTTAGTAACCTCCGTTAGAGTTCAAGTATTCTAGTATCACTGTGTCACACTTTGTTGGTAACATTACTTGTTAGCCTATTTTGTTTTGGTTTCCAAGTGAAGAACCTACCTGCTTTGGCTAAATAAAAACATTAAGAAATTGCCACATCTCCGCCATTTTCTCTTTCTTTAGAGTGTGTTAGTAATGTGAGATCTGGAAGAACGTACACCAGCTGGTGCAGATATTGGAAATATCAGGCGTTTAGAATATCTTTTGCAACTCCTGCTTATGCTAGGTAATACTGGCGTGAAACTACCTTCTTATATATATATATATATTATTTACCTACATGTATTTCAAACAAATTTTGAATTGCGACTCATTTATGTTTCTACTTATCAATGAGCATGTGTCTGATAAGTGAAATTTTGAGATACCTCCTTTCAATGTAGGTTGTGATTCTATAGCACCAGAAAGTTGTTGAACAATCACGTTGATGGCTCGCGTATCTGGGTTTGATCGTTTTAGCAGCGTACATAAATCAAACAAGTAGAGACACTCATGACACTTATACTAGATGGCAGAACAAATTTCTACCAATCAGAGCGCCATCTGTTAGTACTATCCGAAAGTACCCCAGGAGCCGTTCAAGGTCATTCAAATTAATATTTTGACATCAAATGAACCGACAGTGAGTGTATCTATTTGTTTGATTTATGTACGCTGGTTTTAGTGTTAATTCACTTTCTCTCCCGGAGTAGGTTAGTTGAACTCTATAAGGTGTTATAATATTATCGTTAATTGATTTTATTGCTATTGCATATTAGAACGTTCAGCGGTGGCATTATTATAAACGTAAAAACAACATAATTTCACCAGGTACAGACTCAAAGCAATTAAATACAACTACAGATACGTAGTTTACACCACAGTTAATTTTACACACGTAAGATCATATTCGTGAAATTCAAGACGAACCCAGAACCAAATTTACTATTGTATAGTATGTATGTATTACCATTAACCTTGTTTTTACCTTTCGGTGTAGAGGCTGGTGCTTGCAACTGGCGGTACAATGCTCAACTTGCCCCGGATTCAAATACAAAGTTGAAGCGCGCCTTTTATGCTTGCACAGCAACCATTGTGTGAAGTGTGTGTCATGTTGATGTGTTGATATTGTTACTCTATCTCTTAGATCTGTGGATCTCAGAAGAGCACAGTTAATTTGGTGCCCAACTGTGAATGGTTTCACCGATCCCGATTCCAATCGCCAAGGCTGCGGATAAATTCCTGCCCCCGCGGGATTCGAACCGAGGACTTACTTACTAGCAATCCTAGGGCTACTCAACTGCGCTACCCGGCTTCTTACTATTATATAGATTATTGCAAAAGATTAAATAAACAAATGGTATTTGATGATTTGGCTAAATGGGGGAGCTCGGAATCGATTTGGCCGAAGTTTACATACTCCAATTAAAATGATACTCATCAGCTTCCAAAACGACTATTTAATGACATGCTTTTCGCACAATCGCGAGTTGGTGAACTTATCAGCGAATTTGCTCATCTACTGGTCTTGACGCATAATACATAAAGTAAATAAAATCGTTAAACATGTGAAGACTGTTCACTAGCTGGAAATTATCGAAGAGGCGAAATTGGTAAATTATTACAGACAGATGGTTACTAGTTGCAAAGTTAGAATAAAGCTATGCGGTTCCAAACCGAAGGGGAAGACGCAAGGGTGCACCCACAAGTATCCAGGAGGTGAACTGTAACAAAACACTGCCCTTCGTTCAAGCTGGAACGAAACTGTTTCACCAAGTGCTGTGGTTTCTGCAGTGTGCTAGCTCCAGCCAGTAGACACCAATGTAGTGCACTTTCAGTATTCGAAAATTATTACATGGACAACATCGGGATTATTTGAAAAACTCAAAAGAGAAAAGCCTAGAAATAAATTCGTTCAAATGTCAAACCACTTAAATATAAGGAGCTCATACCTTTGATTTCCGGAGGCCAATGTGCGTTTACTTCCAAACACTATCAAATCCCGATTTAACAAACGAGTGCAATAATCCAACAAACCAATTGCAACAAACCTGAAACAAATTGCGGGAGAATTTCTGGATAAATTTACTTCCACCGTAAGGATCCATGAAAAGGCACTTTGCAGTACTGGAAGTAGACTCGAGACTCGAGAATTTCCAAAATCGAGAACCGAGATACAGTGCTACACCGAAGTTGCGCCAGCAAATTTTTCAAAAAAATTGCCAAAAACTGTACCGGAAACCCGCTACACACAGTGGCGTTTAAAATGGGCGAATTTCTAATCCAAATATCACCGAAAACCACAATAAAGTTTAAAGTTGCCCGATGTGCTATAAAAATCGAGAAAAACTATTATAAGACCTGGGAAGAACTCGCAGTAGTTAAGACGAGGTATGGAACCAATATGTCTAGCAGTAGAACTGCTCTGATGCACTGGAACTTGTGGTTGATTTAATGGTGGCAGTAGTATTTTTAGTAATGGCTATTCATACTTTGCAGGCAATAACGGGGTAGTGTAACCTCACCTTCAAGGTTAGATCTTGTATCTACTTTCATTGCGTAACTGCCAATATTACGAAACAAGGAAACATTTAGTAAGGAAGCTTATTACGATATCTTTGGAGTTCACAATCTCGTCCGTCGGCCTCGTTTGACAACTTTTCCATCATATATCGTAATATGAAACCTTACGTCACTACGTGCCTTCGTATATTATATAGTATAAATAGAGTGCTTTTAGGGTGTGATATATCTACCCGTTTATTATTGCATAGAATATAGCTTAGAATAATAATAATTTAATTAGATTGCTGCCAGCTGACAATAATTTTGAATAATTTTTTTATATCTTGCGGACTTAATGTTAGATTTCCAGTTACTAATCCCTGCATTTCTTAATTAAATTTGAATTTACCTTTAATAGAGTCGCAACCGTACATCATACGCAAGATGACCATTAGTAAGTCTATTTATAAGAATTTCGTAAATTAGAAATGTCAGCGTGGTCGGGATTTAAAAAAAAATAATAATTGGAACCTTGAAGGTGGTATCTAAAATCATAAAACAGTCGAGATGCTATAACTTTACCATTGTATTGAACTTGATTAGTTATAATGCAAAAACTGCTGTAAAATACGTAATAATTCTACAATAAGTCGCTAAGTTGCTAAATAAAGATTCTGCAATGATAAACATCTACAAGACAATACTTATTGAAACCATAAGTTTGATCTCCAGATGCTTTGAATAGTATACTCTATTTTCGATTTCTTCATAGTTGAAATACTATTTTCACGACCATTGATTATTGGTATTTATCTAGTCTACTAACAGCTTGACGGAGTAACTGGATGACTGCCAGCTCAATTCATTAAAAGTGAACATGTTTTCAGTATTCCACGTTACATGTTGATATATGTACACCCCCTGGCGCCAATTAGAATACTGAAACTATTTGATGCGATTTGATACCTTGTTACACTAGTTTCGCGAAAATCTAACAATAACCGAAAGTGCCCCACATTAACGTCGTAACCCGTTAATAATTTAAAGAATTACCTCAATCTGAATGCCGGGAAGAGTTCGTGGTCATAAAGAATGCGAAATATATTCACTTAATTGTTATTGAACAGTAGTAACATAATAAAGGGCGCCAGACTCAGAAACTTACGTGGCATACTTCGCTGAACCATATGTAGTAGTTGAGCTGCGGTGGAGGACAGACTACAAAGATATACAAAATACTCAACAAGAACAACAACTAGTGTCAAACATCAACCACACACTTATTCGAAACGACTGTGTTAATACACTACATTAATAACATGAAACCAAACATATAAATTATTGCAAAAATCATCTACGTGACTGTTCAAGTAAAAAGATCTGATTTGGCACGAGCACACAGGAAATTGAAGGAAATAGCAAAAGCATAAATTAGAATTAAAAAACTGTAGACTAAGGCGCAATCGTCGACGAAGCCTAGTCGAACCTAACGAATTTATAAGCAGGAATACCATTTGTAGTATACTACACAAATACTTCCTTTAATTGCCAAATAACGCACTTGAGTATGTATAATAGGCTTTAGCCGTTTACTTAACAAACAAGAAGTACAGTATCAAATCAGGGAGCGAGAAAAGTTGCAAGACGAGTTAAATCGTAAAGATTGCTCACCGTAAAACTTAGAACTTCTATGCATTTACCTGGTTACGATAAGCGTGATATGTGATGTTAGATGCGTTGGAATAATTACAAACTATGACCTTAATAGCTGCGAAACATGCTGGAAAATCCCTAAAAGGATCTGTAAAGACGATCTTGCGATTGCAGGTGCTTTTGTTAGCTACGATTCTGCAATCCGACAGGCGAGCACAAGTGCAAAGTGAAGCTGCTTCACACTAATAAATTTTTTACGAGTAACACGGTGTGACCTTTGTAAAAATATTGGGACGGCAACATCAAATTACAAATGCCTCAACCAAAGAAACGGGAAGAAGAAATAGAAAAAGAGAAACTAAAAGTGTAAACATAAATTTGACAGGGCATTATACCGTGCATAAATAGAGATAACCAAATCAATATTTTATTTGTAATGCAGCTTTCCCCGTGCCCTATACTCTACTTTACTGTTAATCTAGATTGCCTTTTGTTTGCTAGTTAACTCAGTCGTAGAAACACCAGACCCGCCCTTACCTCAAGTGCAGTTGAATAAAATGTCAATATTGCTCTTGCCGGCCTGTTCGTGATCACCTATAATGCTGTAATTGTACATGCAAATCTTGCCAGAAATAAAGCCCACACATTTTACATGAAAAGATATATACTCTGTACAATAAACATACAAGCATGGAAATGCATAAAAAGAATACACAGTGTCAATAGATAAACGGTATATGCGCTATGAGTAGTAGTAAGGAACAGTCCACGATCTTAATGCTGAATCTACAGGCAATGTTTAAATTCTGCACTCGAATTCAGTAAATACGACCCTGGCTCCAGCAGCTTGAAATCAGCTAAAGGGATGTGTTAAAAAGATGATGCTGGCTGGCTGAATCAACAAGTACCCGCACGTGGCCTTTGGGCGCGTTCTGACTGGTTGCAGCTATTACACAATCAATTTCAATGGAAGCTAATTCCGTATTACGGCTTTGGGTTTTCTCAATCTTTTACTAGTAATATGTAATTATGGTAACTAACCTTGCTTTTATTTCATATCAAAATGGCCAAGAGATTAGCTCCGTGTGTTGGCAAAGTCGAATAGCTTCCTTCAAGCTCGAATGGCAGCTGGAATAGCGGCTTCTGGCTATGAACTGCTGCGTTGTGTCTCGGAGATGCTTTCCCAAGTTGGCCCATATAATTTGCTTGGCGTCGCTTTTGCGTCGGGCGACATCCAGAGCTCGCTTATTGGCAAGCGACTTCTCCACGCACCTCTAAGCCCGCGCATAACTTGCTTTGTTTTATTAATAACCTCACTCAACTACTAAATCATCTGGTTTGAGCATACGAACTCACACGACACTCGTAGGTTTTTAATGCATAATGTGTTATAATCTAATTACTACAATGTAGGATGTGTAGTTTAGTTCTATTCCTAGCAGAATAATGGTTAAATAGCAATATGATTATTAAATGTCAAGGTGGCACAAACCCGGCCGTTACATACTGCCAAAGTACTACCTACATAACATCAAGTCGGTACAGTAATTCACCAATTACACCATATTTGTCCTATGCTGTGGCTGATTTCTTCGGTAGATAATCCACTGGTAAAGCTTTACCAATAGCAAAATTCCGAACACGGTGCATAGCATCGAAATTAAAATCGAGAAGAAGCTGGAGGACAGAAATTAGCTTTAGCAAAGAACGCTAACATGAAATCAAAAATCAACTACAGCTATTTAAGTAACCTGATGTAGCCGACGGTATTCTAAGTTACCGGTACTACAAGAAAATTAAGCGAAAATTCAAGGTGACACCTTCGGACCGTAGTAATTTGAATATACCGCTTTACTGTAAAAGAAATAAAAAAACGCTGCCACGCAATAACAAACTTCGGTGTCTAACAAAGTAAAGTGAAGTTCGTGGATATATACTGTAACTTTTTAAATACGCATCCTTTACACTCGTCAAAAAGATACAATTTTGCAATTTTTACAATGTGTTGGTACTGGAGTTGAAGTTTATATTGCGAAGTAGCTTTCGCAGTGCACTATTGTGTTTCTTGGAGTATTAGAAGGCGCAGCTGTGTAGATTGAAAAAATAAAGCTAAACAGGAGACGTTTTTACAAATGTTATACAAGTTTGTACTTTTTTTGCTGCAAAGTCCAAAATCTCAAATTATTCCATTTTCTAAGAAAGTCCTAGTGTATTAGATCATGTTGGTCAAGCTCATATTGCTCAACAAAAAGAATAATTTGCTAAATATATGCTACTGTGAGATCTGTTAGTGCTTGGACAAATTCTATTATAAAATTGAGTGTCTTGAGAAGCTCTATAAACAGCTTCCACAAGATATCTGAATTTTTGCTAGAATCCATAAGGGCATGCATTCCAAAAGAATGTTTCGAGTGGTTAAGATCGGCGTGGGTTCTCTACCTTCATGTTGTCTATTTCATTCATAAGAAATTGAACTAATTAGAAACAATATTTCATATTTATGAGGACAAGACTATTATTATTATTATTCTTTAAAGTAACAATGATTAAATTTCGATTATAGTTGCTTCACCAGGACGATGAATTTTTGAATAAGAATTCAACCTACGTTTAATTAAATAGTCATTGTAGTTGCCTTAGCGGGTTGTTAGTCCCCCATCGCGCACCCTCTGAGGAACTGTGGTGTAGAAAGCAAGTGCGAAGCCACTGCACCAGATATTGCCTTAGAATGACCATATAAATTATTAGAAAAATATAAATATTAAAAGGGCTCCTGGTACCTGACGTCCCTTCAATCAAACAGTTATGCTAAGGATAGACACTTGGAATGTCCACACTATACACGAACCAGTACTGCATCGTTTTTGCGAAAGAATTACCTCTAATTTATTTCATATGTAATTCATTTTAACCTTTTAGGAAAATATGTAGCTATAAAACAAAACAGAAGATGCAACGTGCTTTACATAGCGTTTGTTTACAGTAAAAGAAAAAGAATCTGCTCCAAAGTAGCTTCTGCAAAACTGTCCCAGTTTCGCAAGGAAAACCATACGTTCGTCCGATATGATAGCGCCAGTAAAACGGAATCGCAGAGCTGATGAAAAATTCCTTTTAAACACTTAAGCGCAAATTGTCCGACACGAGAGCCCTCAGGCTTATCTGTGGTCAGGGAAGAGCAACAGAACGAAACAGAATTGGAAGTAGCGGGTTAGTGCGTCGTAAAACTACAAATCGACGTACTATAAAACAGCACTAAAAATTCCATGCAAGTTCCCCATTAGAAGAGTTGAGATGATTGGATCTCCTGAACACTGGGGCGGCTTAGTGGCCGATTTTCCTCCAGCTTGACCAGCGTCTGCCGAAGTCAAGCCTTATTAGGGATGAAAAATGTATCGATTAGCCGCTTCGGCATCGGATGTTAGCGGAAAACTGGCACTCCTGCTCTCAACAAGCATTTTAGCGGGATGTTTTCTGTTAAAAATGGTTTCGGGTGAACAAATAGAAAAGGCAAACGTTTCTGTTTGCTTTCTTGATGGAAGTTGCCCGTATTTCATAAAGTGTGCAACAAAAGTAGTAAACAAGGCGACTTTGGCTTCGGGGCATCTGTTTTAAGAAAATCTATTTTCCGCTTCAAGGATTTCCTCAAAGTGCTCATTTTACTGTCATTTAGTTTCCCTTGACCAATTTCTGAGGGATGCCAGCTGACAGGGCTCTCCGTCGTATTCATGGTTGTTTTATCATTTGAAACTGCAATTTTTAATGCGTCCTTCGTTCTTAGAATTGTCAGAAAGCCGAAGGGTCGGTTTCCTCAGGTAAATATACTTTTCCTTACCCTCTGAAAGTTTTAAACTCGAGCACTTCGGATCCCTTCTGCCCGCGGTGACCTGAAGGAACTGAGATTAAGATCCCTTATAGTTTATGCTGGCCGTAAAGAGCAAAACTCTGCACTGCGCCCCATATGTGCAGCTGAATATGGCGGTCAGGCTTTTAGCATTCAAGCGGAAAAGCGAGCTTTCCATGTTTTTACGACATGCCATTTATAACCCATTAGTGACGAAATTATGCATGCATAGATGGGCCTAAGCAAAAAGGTAGCTCTTGCAAACAAAATAGTTGCGCTTATTTTGTTCTACACGACTGATGCAGGTGTAGTAGACATGGGTTGGTGGATAAAGGTGTCTGATGATGAATAGTTTAGGTTGTTTTATTTTAGTAACGTTGAAAAGGGATGCTTCAAGACGCATGATGGAGTAAAGGCTTCTCCCTTTCTTGACTCAACAACTGGAAAAATACCACATTCAATCAGTGACTAAATTATTATCCAAACCCTCATCGTATGTCAAACTTTTGCCGATGTCAGAGAGTTGTCTGGGCGGTCTAGATAAAAATTGCAAACAGGTTACTTCGTCAAATACAAAAACATTTTGAAGCAAGTTCTTAGAAACCCCAAAGCGTACCTTTTATTGCTGTTTTATTACAGCACCCTATTTTCAAAAATGTGTATTAAACTCTTACTCGAATACCCGAAATTAGTAAATTATATATTATAATGACTCCCCTCTACTCAATACAGGACTTTATGTAAAAATATAAATAATTCAGGGCAAATCAGCACAATCTGTAAATGAAATAGTTTTAATAATTTAATTTTATATCAAACTCAGGGCTAATAAAGAGGATGTAATAATTATTATTTCAATAAATGGTTTATTGCCCTTTGTATTTTACCTATTTGCAATTATTTATGGGAAAACTCCGGTAAAGCATGAAATAAAAACTCTCTTCCCAGGGGAGTAGGTTCATTACATTGTATTACAAATGCTTTGCTGTATGATAAATTAACTAACATGGCAGATTTTTGACTTCGTATTTGACAGGTCTCTAATCTTAAAATTTACTGCAACAACATGATTTGCAGGTACAAGAAATAGCGTAAATTAAATTCAAAACATCGAAAAGGGCAAGACCATATCAGGTAAATACTGCGTTTTATGTGAGGTAACTTCCGTCTAATATGGTTTGTTTCTGTAACGTAGGGGACGCAAAAACTTGCGTTGGTTTTATTTCCGGATAAACTTGCAAAATCTGCTTCAAACCATAAATTTAAGGAACGCTTGCTCGATTATTCGAATCTGGAGGGATCTACGCAACTGGAATCACGTTCAACCTCTCGTACGATGTCCAAACTTGAAGAACCACCATGTGAAATTTACCTTTCGAAGTGGTGCTCCGATGCTGGGACGCACAATGAAAAGACGCCACGGCAACTACACACACGGTGACGGATTCCTCCTCCAAATTTCTGCACCCAGGCCATCCTGAAGGTCCTCTCCGTATCACAAAAGTTCTGCCTGCCGATGTCTCGAATTGCTCGAAATCTTGTCTGAAGTTGATCGCACTATAGGATACACCTGGTGAAACCTTGCTGGTCTGATCACACTTTATTGGGACCGTAATCGCTTACAAAATTAGCCACAAAGATACCCTGGACACTGGTGAATATTAATAACACTATTTGGGCTCAATAATCAACTCTCTTTATTAACAATATTACAAATAACTAGGAGCTCAAGTGGCACACAGCCTAAATGTTTCAAGCTTATATTTGACGTTTTTTGACAAAATACTGTTTCGTATCTTAGCAATAACAATTTACATTTGTTTATAATAAATAAAGTTTGTTTTAGATTTTTACTTATAGTTACTACTACTATAGTTTTTATAGAATGTTCTTGCTTAAATACTAAAATACCTTTTTCCTTGAAATTGTCCACGTAGCACTTTTCTCTGTTTTTATTCACTTGAATTTTAATAGCACTGATTCACATGAGTTTATTTAGCACTGTATCAATTGTCTGTGTTTTCCACAGGTTGTCTTATTGCTCTTACTGCTTTGAACGGTTCCTTTCCGTTACCTTGCCGTTTGTTGGCTTATAAACATTTAGTACTCATAACGCTCACACAATTTCTGTAGAAACAATTTTTGTATTATTTTAAAATTTATATCATTGTATTGATTTTAGTCAACTCAAACCTGTCAGCTACATAATTCAAGCTGCATTTGCCATTCCGAATATTAATTATGACTGAAACTCTAAACGTCACCCTTCTGATGTCTATCTTAGCTCATGCCAAACCTTCTTCTCTAATTATAATTGCTGCTGCTTATATCTGACTATCTTGCAGTAAATAAAATACTCAATTCTGTGCTCATTTTGAATCTATACATTTTTCGTGTTAATTAGACAATCAGAATTGTTGTGGGGACTAAACCATCACGATATCTTGCGTAGCCGACTTAATACGCTCTGCAACAAGTTTATGGCTATAATCGCTAATGGGTGCTGCACTTTTAAAATGCTATTATATACAATTCCGTGAGTAAATATTAAGACCTGTAGCTGCAGTACAGTGTTTACAGAGAAAACTCCATTTACCACCTGCGATAATCTTGATAATATCTAATAGCATCGTAAGAGGTGAGTCTTACACTGAAACCAAACGAGGCTCGCTAGCGATAGTAAAAATAATTGTACCTGGAAGGGTAAGGGAAAATATTTTTGTTATTTTACGGGCGCGACCTGAGGAACTTGAATTAGCAAAATGTTGCTTTGCCGATAGGTAATGTGCATGTTTAGTTTGCAGGATTTGGGTTTATCTTGTTTCGTGGTCTCCGAAAACCTGTTTTACTATAAGAGTACGCCGAAATGCATTTGGCTTCAATAATAAACATCATGTAGTCAATCTAAGAACTGTAGTAAGATAACTTTTATAAAACTGTATTTATACAGGCAGTGGCGGAAGCCTAGAACTGCACTAAATAATAGTAACAAAAATTCCTTATAATCGTATCTGCTTCTCCAAGAAGTATATGTACCAGAAATGTTTTCACAATTGCAGACTTATTTATAAACATTGCCGGGGTCCATAATGGCAAGCTCTTCCGTGTTATGAAGTGGCCGCTATTTGAACTTGACGTTTAAATAATGTCTATACTTTAATAAAAAAAAAAGAGCGGTTACCGTATTAGAAGAAGCAGCATTTTTACGTGAGCAACCAAGCGAGCAGCATGAGATTACAATATTAGTTTTTAGGCAACTACTCAAAAAACTGGTTCAATTCGACGACCATGAAATAGCTTGCAAGTCCTTGTTATTATAAACACATACAAGATTGGCAGGAATTTGCGCATCGACTTAGCTTGTTCAGTAATTCAGTCGACGGTAAGATGCGAAAATCAAAGAAAGTCTGGGCCAGCGTGTGCTAAGGTAAAAAATTTGGGCTCGAAGATGAAAGTTTGGATGGTGGACAGCTTAATAAAACCAAATTGTAGAGCTACAAGAATATCGACGAGCAAATTGGCGTTGATATGCATGCTGGTAACGAGAGACCGTTTAGGGTTGCATCGCAATAGAGGACGTCGATGTACATAGCCTAGGTGGAACGATACGGAGAATTTTTGAAATATATTCGATGGGAGATTAATTTGAAGTTCCACGGTACTCAAGCGAGTCCAGATTGAAATTTTATATTTCTAGGCTACACTTTGGAAGACGGGAATATCCAACAATGAAGGTAATTTTCCAAAATTTGTATCGCAGGGGTTTTCCAAGCAGCTATATTCACGAAACGTTAACTCTCACATACCCACAAGCACAATGATCGCTAGCCCACTGATAATGGGCTCTCCGTCTGCATTTGGCATAAGGCAAGTTTCGAATTCTCCTCGTCCCTTTACCGCGTGCATAAAAAGCAGTGGCAGTATTTTCAAACTGATCTAATACAGACTAAAAGTTTAATTAATAGTACACGGGTCAAACTCTGAAATAGGTGGCTTCAGTTAGTAAATGCTTAAGAAGGTTTTCAGTTCACTTAGTGTCTGTTCAATACAAAATCTTCCGATTCAATAGTGTCAATAGACACATCAATGAGGTTAAAATAATCATGGCGATTTATAATCAGGCGATATGTAATAGGAACATTTTTTCTTTTGACTTAGCTACTGCAAAGCACTAATTAGCTTGAAAGTTATATTGAATAATGATCTGCGTGCGTCAAACATTAGGCATCAAAGCCTTCTAGTGCTAAACAATGCGCTATCACAAAACAGAAGATCAAAATACTCTAAAACGATAATGGTAATTTTGTTATGGGATGCAAAGGAGTCTATTGTGTAACACTATAGTAGGAAAAAGGGCAAACAGTAGTCAAATGTAGTGTGTAGACGAGGACTGTTGTTAAAAACCGTGGTAAGTCATCATGATAATGCTTGGCCCAACATGGACTCTGCTACCGTAGATCCATTAAAAAATTAAATTTTGAGTGGCTCCCTTATTTACCTTATTCCCTAGACCTAGCCCCCAGTGATTACAATGTTTTTGCTCATTAAAATAGGTTTACCTGCGCATTTTTGGCTGTAGGATCTACCAAAAACAATATTTCCCAGGGATTAAATAACCTTGAAGAACGCACTATAAAATGACGTGATAAGCAGGACGACTTTGTCGACAAATACTATGTCGTTTTTATTTTAATGAAATAAAAAAGATTGAATACTTCTACTTTTAAGCATGGTTTTGAAAATTTTTTTACAAACATCAGTAAACGTGATAGTGTGACTCTTGCGTCTTTATTTCTCAGGTACAAGTGTCTTCATGTAAGAAATAGATGATATTTAATAATTTTTGGTTTCATGCATTACAACTTGCTGTCGATTGTGCTTTACTTCGCTAGAAGCATACTGCTTTATTTTACAACATTAATAAAAAAAATGCTTAGGCTAGCTCAGAGTGGGATGGATAATGATCTAGCTGCAGTCTTAGATAAGATGATAAATAAACAAAGCGTTAAAAACCTAATAGAATAAAACCTAGGACAATAGCTTTCCGCACAATCGCTAGGTAGGCACATATATCAATCAAAGTATCAAGTGCACCCCAGATAAGAAAAAACTTGATCTTTAATAGGAGATCATTCGTATCGATAGACCATAAGAATCACTCTCAAGCTAGAATAGATCCGTGCCACCAGGTGCTATCATTTTTTCCCACTTTACGTAGCTTAACACACGGTAGACACCAGATGCAGGTACTTTAAGAGTTTAAGAAACAGGTTGGGGTAATTGAAAAACGAGAGGAAAACATGCCTAACATTGCGGGTGCTTGTAGGTTGCTTTACTTCCAAAATACCATGAAAATCCTAAATGAAGCAAACAGGTACAGCAATTCAATAATCCATAACACCTGTTTTTTGTACGATTAACTTGATAAGAGGCTTCCACGAATGGGGCCCCCAATTAATCCACTGCGAGTTCCGGTTCAATGGGATTGCCGGGAACTGCCACTTAATAACCCTAACTTGGGTTCAGTTAGTTGTTGGAGTGAAACAAGACTTAACAAACACGAGTATTTTGAGTAACAACGATTACAAACGTCACTGATGGACCGATGGTTTTTTACAAAAGCTTCAACTGTTGTGACACGCTTGGATTGGCCACGCGAAAATAGCGAATTGCGCGTAACCGTAACACAAAACAACCTGGAAACGACTTTACCAGGGAGTTAGACCGAAACGCAAACTAGCACAAAGCATAGCTGAACTTGCTTCCTCGAGGCTCTGAATCTAACTCACTCTGAATTTACAGCGAGACGAACTCGCCAATTCAAGGAGGGGCAAGCTCAAACACTATTGGCTGAGGCGATCCTGCGTAGCCAATCGGAGCATCACACGTTATTTAGGAAAAATGCTTATTCTAAGAAACCTTAATGCTAAGCTCTCTCAATGAGGCAATTGAACGAAATCCATAAACCCATGATTCCCAAATATGCTAAGTCGGCTTAAGTTCTAGTAGAAAATGTATCCATCCGCTTTAAAGCCATTAAGGGAAGCTTACAAATTCCTTTCCAACATTAACAGAGGCAAACAAATACGGCAAGATGCAAATTTGGCTTTACCACGACCTTTGAATGAGATAAAACAGTTATGACTTGAATTACGTGATTAATTATAATCAAAAAGGTTTTGATGCACGCATCTGTGTGAATCAAACATGCCGCCCCCGAAGTGCCGACTATGGCACGACGTGATTAAATCCCAAAATTAAACTGAAATCTAACACTACAAAATAATCAAATGCATAACAAGAACTAATGACAGATGATAATCCAAGAGTCTTACAGATAACTTACAACTAGCATGAATACAAGCAAAGAAACAACTAAACCTAGCAAAATGTTCAATTAGCGAAAACTACCAACTAAGAGCAAAGTCAATGTTTATTGCCCTTGATCGCAATGATCGTCTTTGGGTAGGATGTACACTTTACGCACCGAGCGTTTCAGGAGATTCCCTCGGGAATCGCGCACTTGCACCACACGCACAACACCATCCGCTCCTGGATATGTGGCCGAAATGATTGCCAGTGGCCAACGGTAGCTTGGAGATGCCTCGTCGTGGACGAGTACCACGTCGCCCACCTGGGGGGCTAGAGACGTGCTGGAGGACTTCCACTTAGGCCGGCGCTGCAGGAGGTGGAGGTAGTCCCGGGACCAGCGATCCCAAAACTGCTGGGACAGCCGCTGGACCAGCCCATAGCGGCTGAGACGATTTTCCGGTATGCCCTGGAGTTGGGCTTCCGGAAACGAAGTCAGCTTCCGACCGATCAAGAAGTGGGCAGGAGTAAGGACTTCGGGGAATGAGGCGTCGGTAGGGAGAACACAGAGTGGACGGGAATTTAGTATCGCCTCCACTTGAGTCAGCATGGTGTAATACTCAACGAAAGTTAACTTTGCATTGCAAGATATTCGCCTTAAATAATATTTCAATGACTTTACCCCCGCTTCCCAAATGCCGCCAAAGTGCGGAGAGCGTGCCGGAATAAAATTCCACTTAATGTTATGTTTCGACAATTCTTCCCTTATGCATTGCTCACTAGAGCCTGACAGGATATTTTTTAATTCCGATAGCTGATTTCTGGCACCGGTGAAACAGGTAGCATTGTCAGAAAATATGTTGGAGGGTAAACCGCGTCTGGAGATGAATCTCCTCAATGATGCGATGAAAGCCTCCGTCGTGAGGTCTTCCACGAGTTCAAGATGAATAGCCTTCGTGGCTAAACACACAAATAGGGCTACGTAAGCCTTTACTTCTTTCGCGCCTCGCCCGAATTTGTTTTTTATAAACACGGGACCCGCGTAATCTATCCCGCAATTACTGAAAGGGGGAGAGGGTGTGACACGAGCTTCGGGTAGTGATCCCATCAAGTGTTCATTCATCTTAGGCTTGGCCCGGAAGCATATCACGCAATTGTGTATTACTTTACGTATTAGGTCTTTGGCTCTCACGATCCAAAACTTATCCCGCAATGAGGCCAGTAACACCGAGTGTCCACAATGCAAGAGCCGCAAATGCTCTTGCTTCACGATTAGCAACGACAAAGGGTGACTAGCTGGTAACAAAAGGGGATGTTTCTGATCAAAGCTTAGATTGGAGTTTTCTAGACGGCCGCCCACGCGCAGTAGGCCCTGATCGTCCAGAAATGGGTTTAGAGAAAGCAGCGCACTATTTTTCGGCAATGGCGCTTTTTTAGACAAAACTGCTATTTCTCCGGAAAAGACTTCCGCCTGGGCAATTTTGATCAGGCGGCGAGTCGCGTCCTCCAATTCGTCAATGGCTGGAGGTCCCGACCAGCGCGTTTCGGTGTTTCTGTTACTCGCGAGACGCAGGCAGTACGCGACTACGCGCTGTAATTTTGTAAAACTGGAATAGCGCCTGAGAAGTTCAAATTCTGGGACGCGATGGTGAAGAGTGGCCACTACTGGGCGCGACTCTTGGGCTGCTAGCTCACCCGAATCAATTTTAACGGGCTGGGGTTTTAAGTCCGCCTGTGACAAAAATTCTGGCCCGTGCCACCACAAGCGTGAGTTGAGTAACTCCTGGGGTAACATTCCCCTGCTAATTATATCGGACGGGTTGCAATTTGTACGCACGTGAAACCATTCTTCCCTATTGCTTAGTTCGTGAATCTCGGACACCCGGTTCGCGACGAACGTCTTCCAATTACTCGCATCCTTATTTATCCAGTGCAGAGTTATGGTGGAGTCCGACCAATAGTACACGCGGTCAAATTTAAATGCGGAGGAATCGAGTATAGTTTTAATCAAACGAGCCAACAGTAAGGCTGCGCAAAGCTCCAAACGAGGCAAGGATATTGTTTTTAATGGAGCGACCCTTGACTTAGCACAAAGCAAATTGGTGGTGACATTACCGCGCGCGTCAACGCAACGTATATACACGGCGCACCCGTAGGCTACAGAACTCGCGTCCGCAAATCCGTGGAGATCTATCGAATTTATGTCATCGCAAATTACCCGTCTCGGAATTGCCAACGAGCCCAAAGAGCGTAATGAAGAATGGAGTTCGTCGTATCTGGAGCGCATCTCCATGGGCACCGTTTCGTCCCATGACAACTTCAACTGCCAAAGCCGTTGCACGAGAAGTTTCAAAGTTAGAACGCTTGGACCAAGTAGTCCCAAGGGATCGAATATTTGAGCCATACTAGAGAGTATAGCCCGCTTGGTAACTGATTTGCAACAGCTAGGGTTTACTCTGTAACTTAGCACGTCCCGCCGAGTATCCAAAAAATGCCGAGAGTTTTCTCCGTGGCGTCTTCCGTCAAAGAAATGGGCTCCATGCTGCCGCGATCTACACCAATGGCGCTAGCTACTTCACTGTCGTTGGATGCCCACTTTCGCAATTCAAACCCGTACCCCGACAAAGCGCTACTAATTTCGAATTGCGTTTTTATGGCTTCCGCCCTATTTTCAAAACCAGTCAGTAGGTCATCTACATAAAAATCCCGGCTAATTCTTAATGAGGCCTCTGGAAGCGATGCTTCGATTTCCTGGGCGATTTGTATCAAGCACCTAGTTGCTAGGTACGAGGCTGATTTAGTACCGTAGGTGACCGTTAATAATTTGAAGCATTTTACCGCTGAGGTTTTGGCGTCACGCCATAAAATTAATTGGTATTGCGTCTGCGAGGGGTCCACGAGAATTTGCCTATACATTTTGGCGCAATCTGCTTTCAGCACGTACTTGAATTGCCTAAAGCGACAAAGAATTGCAAACAACGACTGCTGGACCACTGGGCCCTTATGTTGAAGGTCGTTAAGCGATACTCCGGAGGAGGACGCACAACTGCCGTCAAAAACAACGCGATGTTTGGTCGTTGAACTGTCCTCCTTTATGACTGGCAAATGTGGTAAATAAAACCTAGGATGAGGAAGGCTCGCTTCGTCGTCCACCTTGCTCAAGTGACCAAGCGACTCGTATTCTTTGAGAAATGCGGAATACGCGGTTTTCAACTCGGGATTTTTTGACAATTTGTTTTCTAATGAATAGAAACGCTTTAACGCTATACCGCGCGAGTCTCCCAGCGATGGAGCATCTTTCCTGAAAGGTATGCTCACGATGAACCTACGCGGCTCCGACGACGCCCGTTTCGTAGTCGATTGAAAATGGTCTTCGCAAAATTTGTCATCAGCAGAGAGTCGGCCTGATGAACCGTAAGCCCCCTCGATTTCCCAAAATCTCTGAATGCCGTGCTCGATGCCGGCTACACTTAAATGAACTCTATTTGAAAGCATGAGCGCTCGATTTTCGATGTTCATGTTTCCGCCTAAAACCCAACCAAAAAGAGTTTTTGTTAAGAATGGCTTCTCTGGGCCCAATTTCACCTGTCCCTGACAGAGCACTTGCCAAAAGACATTCGCGCCTAATAAAAGATCAATCTTTCCCGGTGTATTACAATCTGAATCGGCTAGCACAATGTTTGGTGGGATCTTCAAATCCCTCAACGAGAAAGAAAGGGCCGGCAGAGGGTCCGTAATTTTGTCTAACACAATACAGCTCAAAATGTCCTCGTATTTCCCGTTACGGGAGCCGATTCGAACGTTTGCTCTGAATTCAGCGTTCAGAGCCCTGGCACCAACACCCGACAGTGAGGTGATATTACCTCGTTTCTCAATTTTCAAATTTTGACACAAGTCGGCGCTAACTAAGTTAAGTTGGGATCCGGGGTCCAAAAGAGCTTTTGCCCGGGAAAATGACCCGGAGGATCCTTCTACGAATACGCTAACCGTGGACAATAAAACTTGCGCTGGCGCCGCGATTGCAGGACGGCTACAAGCTGCTGAAACGGATGCGACGGGTGCCTCGCTCGGGGAGACGGCCCCGACCTCCCGTGCGTCACTGCTGGATTCTGGCGGTCCAGGACGCGGCGACGAAGTATTTTCGTGCGCGTCGCGCTTTGGACGCAAACACAGTAAAGTATGGTGCTTTTTTCTGCATACGCGGCATCTCGACGATGTGCATTTTACCACGAAATGTCCGGGCTTGAGACAATTGTTGCATAATTTCAAACGACGCGCCTCTTCGATACGAGCGTTTACCGACAATTTTGAGAATGATTCGCAAGCGCTAATCGAATGATTACTATTTTTGCAAAAATCACAAGAGTGATTACCTTGCTCTCTGGCTACATGAGCGCGTGCATGACTTTTTTGCTCGGATCCCTGATTTCCCAAACTCGAACCTATTTTCGCAGCTTCCAGCGAACCTAATAAGTGACTTTTGCTTTCTAAAAAATCTAACAACTCTCGCAAAGTAGGAAATTGTCCGGTATGTTTGTATAATTCCCAGTCAGTCTGCATTGCTGAGCTGAGCTTCGAAACTATGATATGTATTAGTATGGTGTCGACTGTGGGTTCCCCGTACGCCTTTAAAATTTCCAAAATTCTAACTACACTATCGAGCAGCCTTTGAACAGACGAATGTGAATCCTTTTTTACGTTCTCTAAACTGAATAACGCATTTATGTTTGATTTTACGATCAGTTTCTTATTTTCAAATCGCTTGACTAGAATGTCCCAAGCAATGGTATAGTTATCGTTGGTAACTTTTAACGACGAGATTGAACTAGCAGCTTCTGCCTTAAGGGAAGAAATCAAATAGTAAAATTTCTGAACGTTGGTCAAATTAACGTTGTTATGAATAAGCGACGTAAAGGAGTCATGAAATTGAACCCAATTCTCGAATTTCCCCGAAAAGGAAGGCAAATCTAAGGGTGGTAATCTTAATCCAGCGAGCTCTCCTGAAGGGCCACTTTGCGAAGAATTTTGACCTACATTCGGTTTTATACCCGAACTGATCTTATTTTTTGATAAGAATTCCTTTACTGCGCTACTAATCTCGCTAAAATGAGTCATAAAAGAGTCAAATTCATTGAAAAGTTCATCAAAGTTTTCAGCGTCGGCCTCCATTAGGCCCTCCATTGACTTCTTATACTCATCCAACAAATTTTGGAAACAACTAAACTCTTCTGACAAGTTGCCGACCTCGTGAGCCTTCACGGGGCTGGACGAAGAAATCCTATGAAATAGAGTTTTGAAACGATCTACTTGGGCTTTTATGAATTTGCAACGAGTGGTTAAAGCGCGAGTTCCCGACATGACCGCTGATGTCGAACGAGTTTCCACCATGACTGACACAAGCAAAAAACAACACTAAACGAAGGTGTAATGGAAAAGGACTTACTTTTGATTTGAGAACGTAGTAACTTCTTGACGAACAGAAAACCAACCCGCTGCCGATCGCTGCCGCTTGACGTGGGACCTGGACTCGGTGTAAGCTCTCGATGGTTGAATTTCCTGGTGTTGGGGAAGCTTCTTGACGCTCTCCGACGAAACGATGTTGGAGCAATTGCATCCACCAGCTACTGGAAACTTGTACACTCGTGTTTTTTAGCTTCTTCCACATCCGGCTCGAAGGACCAATGTTTTTTGTACGATTAACTTGATAAGAGGCTTCCACGAATGGGGCCCCCAATTAATCCACTGCGAGTTCCGGTTCAATGGGATTGCCGGGAACTGCCACTTAATAACCCTAACTTGGGTTCAGTTAGTTGTTGGAGTGAAACAAGACTTAACAAACACGAGTATATTGAGTAACAACGATTACAAACGTCACTGATGGACCGATGGTTTTTTACAAAAGCTTCAACTGTTGTGACACGCTTGGATTGGCCACGCGAAAATAGCGAATTGCGCGTAACCGTAACACAAAACAACCTGGAAACGACTTTACCAGGGAGTTAGACCGAAACGCAAACTAGCACAAAGCATAGCTGAACTTGCTTCCTCGAGGCTCTGAATCTAACTCACTCTGAATTTACAGCGAGACGAACTCGCCAATTCAAGGAGGGGCAAGCTCAAACACTATTGGCTGAGGCGATCCTGCGTAGCTAATCGGAGCATCGCACGTTATTTAGGAAAAATGCTTATTCTAAGAAACCTTAATGCTAAGCTCTCTCAATGAGGCAATTGAACGAAATCCATAAACCCATGATTCCCAAATATGCTAAGTCGGCTTAAGTTCTAGTAGAAAATGTATCCATCCGCTTTAAAGCCATTAAGGGAAGCTTACAAATTCCTTTCCAACATTAACAGAGGCAAACAAATACGGCAAGATGCAAATTTGGCTTTACCACGACCTTTGAATGAGATAAAACAGTTATGACTTGAATTACGTGATTAATTATAATCAAAAGGGTTTTGATGCACGCATCTGTGTGAATCAAACAACACCAAAAATGCGTCTGGTTAGTCATGCCTCTCGGCATAAATCCATTTTGTAAACGACACTAAAGGGTTCTCTAAAAAGCACCTTACACCCTTAAAAGTATATTCAAGACAAATCCTTAAAACATAAAAATCCCAAGTAGAAATGTAAAAACGTACCATTCATTCAGAAGTTACCCATTCATATAAAAAGTAAGGAAAATGAGGTATCATCGCAACCACACTGAGTCGTAGAAGATAAACCTAAAGTTAAATTGAACTCAGAGCAATTAAACTCCCATACATATGTGCACTGGAACTTCGCATGCATTATTATACGTTATCTTGATCATAGTCTACTATACAAAATTAGGTTAGCAAACATGTTAGCATAACGAGACTCAGCTTTTCATATATTTAAATAACCTAACTATAAATTCAAAGCAGATTCAGTTTCCTATACGGTATTACAAGCTAACACACTCTGCAATAAAAGTGATGGGAAGCTGTCGGTTATATATAGAATGAGCAAAAAGGAAGTTCATCACAGATGCTTTTGGAATTTTGAAGTCATGTGTATTATAACATCAGAAATTTATACCTAATCCTTCACACTAATATTATATCGACAGTGGCTAATATCCAACGTGATCATACCCGTGACCAAAATTTCCCGTAATAAACTCAAAGCAAATAATACAAAATCGTGCAGAAGAAGAATAAAAAGATCATAACCTCACCCTGTAACAACTGCCATATTACAGTTTCGTACTTTCTGGCGTTTTAGTACACATGACTTCAAAATTTAAAAGGCACACTTGATGAACTGTCTTCTTGGTTGCTGTGATATCCGTTTGTACAATGGGGATTTAATGAAATAATGTAATTAATAACTAGCAAAATTTCATTTGCCTAAGGAAAACTGTTGGCACAAGCAAATTTCCCTGGCCTAAAATTTATGGACCGATGTTAAATGGTGATATTTAAGACATAGGTTTGTTTCAAAAGTTAAATATAGAAGATTCTTGTATACAGTAGTCACATAATTTATCGTTGAATTAAGTAAAGTACCCATGTAAAGTATATATTACACAGCATCAAGAAAATTCGAGGTTTCTTTCGTTGCCTTCAGACAAAATGTGGAGTTATATTTTAACTTTATACACTTCGTGCATTGGCCAGGCAGATTGGGTCGTTGTGGCTGGAGAATTGGAGGACTGTAACTGAAGAGCTTCTGTATGTTCAAAATTAGGGGCCTGTAGGCAGAAAACATTGGATATTGAGCACCTTAAAGCTATGAACATACGTACCAGTGGCATTAATGCTGTTACGTGTCAATTATTACATCCAAATTAGATTCAGAAAAGTCTGTGGAGTTTATAAAGCTTGCTCATGCTTTAAAGGAGGTACTGTTAGACATATTGGGGTATTGAACAGCTAGCAGAGCTGCGAGACTCTGCGGCTTCGCATACCAGTGCCGGCAGATCTTCTTTAATTCCATTTCCCCTCTGTAGATAACATTCACACATGAGCAGTAGCGCTGCGAAACCACCTTTCAGATATCACATCTGGATTGTCTGTAGGGCGAAGCCCGACCCATGCTAAAAACACCCGGACACGAGACTGGCATGGATTGATCTAAGTTTTTGGATATTTGTACACCTAAATGCGATAAAGACGATGGTGTTATTAGTTTTCCGTTTAGATGTAAGGCTTTTGTACAATTAGGATAGGCATTTTGGAGATTACCGATTAGCATTTATGTATTTAAAACTCTAATGCAGAATTGTTTTTGGCAAACGTCAGTTTCAGCCATTGGGAGCCTAGAATTGAGCCTTCATCTTTCGTTTTTCGGCAGGTACGAAAGAGTAGAGCACCGAAATGAGTGAAACGTTCTTGTATTTTATCTGATCTGTTACGTCGCACCCATTGACGGTTATTTCAGTCATTTGTAACCGGTGTTTTGATTTATTCATTTTGTTGCAATACAACTATTTCGAAAGAGTTTGGTTTCCGGGTTGGAGTGGTTGAGGACGCGGCGTTAAGCGCTTACAGATTTCAAAACGCCATGGATAATGGCGTGGAGAAGCAGGTAAACAAAGGATTCTGTACTAGTATTCAATTTTTAGTTCGCGTATTTTATTGTAATGTTGAGCTCTATTATGATAATTAAGCTGGCGAAAATAGGTGTTTGAAAAAGCTAGTAATAATTCAAAGTTTTCCTTTTTCCATCTTCAAATAATTTAAAATCGTTTACTTCCATGAACCCACGGAATTATAGGAATTTTTGTATTTTAATTTATAACTCTTACTGCCGGTCTTATAAAGACCACTAATCTGACGTTAACTTTAATTCGCTGTTAAAACAAACAAAAGCGCATCAAAACGTTAGTGCTTATGACATTTGATTCACTAGTAAACAAATTTTGATGCGCTTTTGTTTATTTTAACAGCGAATTAAAGTTAACGTCAGATTAGTAGCCTTTATAAGACTGGCTGTTAGTTTCTGCGTTGCTAAAACATGACTATGATATAATTTTTGCTTGCGTAAAAGTAGGTACGTGTTCCCATAGTAATTAATTTTTATGCAAAGGCAGGTACCAAAAATAAATTGCAGGTGCAAGGGTATCTAATTAGGCAATCATATAAATAAATATAATTAGTCCTTATTCATAATTCATGCGGGGGTTTGCAGCAATATATATTATATATATAATTTTCTTCTTAATGTAATACGCATTTGCAAAGTATTAACGGTTTTCAAAACTAAAAGGAAATAGTGGGGTTAAGGGCCAAGCCCATTGTTGAGCGAGAAGTGACGGCATCTACACCCCTTGTGTTAGGTAACAAATTATTTTCGCGAGGAAAGGGTATCTAACAATTTAAAAAATTAAGAAATGATATTCGATCTAAACTGCTTTATAAACCTGTTAAGTCTGACGGGAGAAATATATACTGTGACAATGCTAAAGATGATTACTACAATAATTGCTAAATAAAATGCAATTATAATTAATTACAATAATTATTATGAGTTTTCTCATGTGTACATACAGCTTTCCCAAATCCAAGGCACTGATTCGAAGGGATTGATGTACTGAATTGTAGAAAGATGACTGTGTAATAAGACTGAGACTTACACACACATTATAATAGATAATAGCATCCGAGCCTCCGAGGCTGCTCATTTATTATAAAACCAAGCAATCAAAAGCATACCATTTTCCAAAGGTACCGATAATGGGCAAAACTGTATAATAAGGGTTTGCAAAGTTTGATCAGTCTTTCTCTACATCGGTAATCGTGTTGAAGTTTTTACTATTGTTTCGACAATTTTGTACTGGAAGACCTTCAAATTATAAATTGCTTTGACTATTCAATTCACCTGTCATCTGTCAAAAAGTGAAAATCCAGAATTCTGACGTTTCTTGACCAATCAAAAAAATATCAGTGGATATATCTTCCTAGAAGGTATTCAAGTGACTATTTTTAACAAATGCGATTTTTATTAGAAAAAGTCAACATTAGTGTTCTGTTACTATAGAAATTGCGTAGTTTGTTGCTAGATTTATTGAAAACTAATTTGAAAAAGTAGTATGGTTCATTAAATAGTCCCTCGAATACCATTCTTAGTCAAAGTTAAGTAGATTATTTTTGCGGTGGTATCACTACTCATGTCCATTGCGCTTGGGATTAGGACTCGTGCTAGCGCACTCGTCCTAATCGTACCAAAGCGCAATGGACATTCGTGACACCACCGCAAAAATAGTCGACATAACTTTGACTACTCATGGTATTATAAATGAAAATCGTACGACACTCATTAATGACCAATAGAAAAATTAGTTCACTAGCCGTAACCCAGACAACAACAAAATTTCTTGGAAATTTTTTGTAGGTAGACATTGCTTCTTTTTAGGGTTTGTGTCGTTACGATTTTCTTACTGAATCTGCATTCGAGCATTAATTCATATCCGGAAATTATTTATCGTGCATTCCAACAGCGTCCCGCTCGGGCAAATTAATACGACGTTGTTGGAACGCACTCAAAAAATTTCCGGAAAGAATTAATGCTCTTGTGAGATTATATGTGATAATTTACTCGGTATTTTATTTCTTTAGGATGTATCCGAGCAACCAGCTAAAAACGCATAGTGCAAAATACAATGTGATACTGTTCGTAATACATTTCCCACTGAGAATCTGAAACAGTCGATATCCGTAAAAATTCTGTAAACAAGTAAACAAGGTGGCAATTATTCCAACCTTCTTCCACAGTAAACTTTTTAATCATCAATTATGCGTTTCATTTTTTAAGTTAATGATAAGTGTTGATTTGAGTCGTGCGAAGAATTGACAGCTGCAAGTAGATGTTAAATAATAATTTGCCCTACCTGTTTGACTAAATGTTCTTCTAAATTACTTCGATTTAGTTTTCAAAGCATGTATTTGCAAGCTTTTTTTTTGTAGTTGGCCAAATCTGTTTTACTATGACAATTTCACACACAATAGCTCAAATCAAACCTGGCTTTTGTTTAATGTAGAAGCGATATGCAAATTAAAATTAATTTTTATTAGATTACAGAACCCCTTACTATTAGGCAAACCATATTGCAGTTAAGAGGCAGCTTTGCATTTTTATCAATATTTTCAACTAAAATTGATCTACGTCTAATTTCCTTTCATTTTTCTACATGTAACTTTAGTTTGAAAATTACTGCAGGAAGCACTGTTCTACGAGTTTTCCACACCAACCTTTTTGCTGTTTGTGATTAATACAGCCTTATAAATGGAAAATCCGCAGCAGACAAAAAATGGTCGTTGGCAAGAAATGTTTAATCAAAACACGCATGAGTTCCAGCGCCAATCAATTGCGTTTGTACGGGCGAAGTGATTTGTGTTATTAATTTCAATTCTTCTGCAAAGTGAAAAACGAGCGCCGTTTCCAATAAATTCGTTGTTTCTATCGAATCGCCCTGCCAATTATTACTCGTAAAAATATACAGCTGCGGCGACTCCCAGAAAGCGTTCCGCAACAAAATATGGTTCGATATTAAACAATTAATTTTGCTCCTAATGGCATGTGGTGAAAGCTAATCAATCTGTTGCTGGATTCCGCACTTTTTCAGCAGGTCTAAATGCGCCGCGACGCGGTATGAAAATATATTTCTCTTCTCGGTAGCATGAAATTGCGGAACCACAGCATATATCAGTGCTGGATGAATGCAGAAAAAGAACTAGGGCATGATGCTGGTGCAGAATTTAGAACGACCACAGCAACAAAGCAGAACTGTTTGTTTTTCAAACCATATATGGATTATGTGTAAAGAAGCATCTGAGTATTTGTAGATTATAAAGTATATTTACTAAATGTATCTATATGATTTTTCAGTTTCACTCTCCGATTTAGGTATGGGTTGTCTTTCTTACGTCGTTTCCAAATTAACATCTTCTTTGTCTACCGATGGTGATTCATTTGATTACTTGGGCATACCACCTGAGTCGACGTCTTTCCATTTCTGTCGCTATCGTTTTCACCCTTTATTCTTCTCCTAACTTAGTTCTCATTAAACGAGCTTTAACCATAAGCAAAAAATGAAAGCACGATAACTTAATCGGTATGTTGGAGTTTGTCAAATTTATTTCTTAGTTGCTTCCTGCCGTGATTATATGAATAGTTGACTGGGATTAAGACAGCACTGGAAAAACAGCATCAAGTTCTATATTTTTATACAAAGTCAATAGCTTCTTCTCAGATCGCAATAGGAACAATACTGACCCAGCTTAGTAGTATTTATAGAGAGTAAGCCACCCAACATGCTTACCACAGAATGTTGTGTTAGGTTACGTCCTAAACGGAATTAGAACAAGATGCAACGGGAGCTAGAAAGCCGACGCTTAAGTAATTTTCGGTTAGCTCACGACTAACTCAGCGTTCGGGTGAGGTTAACCGGATTTCGATAGTTCGGCTATGCTGAAGCCGGTGTAAAAACGTCAATAGTTCTTTTAATAATGAAGAGGCATCCATTGCAGATATCAGCTAAGTCTGCAATATCTACAGCATCTGTAGCTCTAGGTGGTGGAATTGAAGGTATTTAAGTGGTTTACTTAACGAATACTTTTATAAAAGGAAGCCCAGAAAAGCCCTGTAGGCACATTTCTTTGAAAAAGTACACCGATGCTACTTGAAACCTTAGTCAATATGGAAGCTGCGTTTATTTCAGACGAAGGAGCCACCACAAAATGGTGGATTGAAGGTTGCGTCGTTCGTTTACGAAATACTGGCTTGACAGTTAACTAACTATAATTGTGCTCACAGCCCGGAATTTCGCCACACGCAGTATAAAGGGATTACATAGAAGATCGGACCTTAACGTAGTCATGCAACGCTTCAAAATTTACCTTTGCGCATCGCCCATTGGCCGCATAGAGCTGCGTTATAGGAGCCGGCGCTTCACAAGTTAATGACGCACAAGCTTAAACATGCACACCTCGCATTTAAAGATGCGTGCTGATAAAAATCCACTAACATAACGTAATATGCCTCAAATATCTGTTAGGTAAAGGTCAACCAGAAAGCTGCTTCAAGTAGCACGTCTCCGGATGATGCAATCTTTGTAGGCCGTTGCAATGGAGTGCCCCGAAGATTTTCCACGGTATTTGGCAGAATGTGCATAAGTGATTCTGCTTGAAGTCGTGCGAGCTTGTCGTACTGACGAAGCGAGGACGCACTCAGCGTATTGCGTATTTACTTGATATTACGGGGTTTTTAATAACCGCTTCAGCCTATAACCGTCGTAATTTCGTCGATATGCAGTAAAAAACGGCATGTCCTCCTTATTGAAACATTACAAACGAGTTATAATCTTCACCCAAAGCTCTCCCACTGAATGTGGGTAATCGTACGTATGTCTCGTATCGACGAGTTCGGCTCACAAGCCTTTTGCCCGAAGACGGCACTAGAAATTCATCACAACTTGCACGCAGCGAATTCAAAATGCATCTTTTCGCATTTGATTTCAGCACTCATTTATTTTCAGAATCGTTCAATCCGGCTTGCAGCCTCAGTTTAATAAACGGTAATTTGATAAACCGCACGGCAAATTCTCGAGAAACACTAGCAGCCCGAATTGCGGCAGCGAACTTTTTCTTTCCCCAGGGCGGACGTTCGAAACACACGTCTGCTTGAATTGGTATCTGATCAAAAAGTATTTATGTTCAAAATGGGATGATGCAAGTTTTATCGTCTAGAGATGGACGAATTAAAGCATAAAAACGAAGTTATCACATATTTCTATGAAATAATTTGATTAAAATTGCAAACTGCGGGCTGCGTTACATCTATTTATTTATTTATTTTAATTTATTTATTTAATTCGCACTCAGCCAACATATCATAACTTGTAACAGACCCCGTCCCTTCGTGATGGCAAAAACTTTGGATGCAGACCATGAGCTGTTTTCCACTGAAAATAAGAGAAATTAAAAATGGACGTGTTTGTTTGGCGATGAAGTGTTATTCCCCCTTGTTACTCGTTTTCTAACAGATTTATTTCTATTGTCCAAGGCCCGGCTTCATTCCCTTTACCTTGTTAATTAGCAAGAAGACTATAGTTTAGCTTCAAATAATTTTAACTACAATTTCTAACTTTAAAACGGGCTTGTAGTCATATTTAAATACCCAGTGTTACGAAGGCTAAGGTGAACAGTTACCCACATATTTTGTTAAAAATAAGTTCAGTAGGTGGAAAATATTGTTTTACATGTGGGCGCACATCGTTAATCTTACACTCCTTGTAATAGGTACTGCTAACATGCCTGTATCAAGTTATTCACTTACTTTAAACATAAAATAATGGTACATGCAAACTGGCAGATTTTGTCTCGGTATGGCACTGAAAAGCTCCTAAACAGAACAAACCTCCGAGCTTAGTTTTGGCCAAAAATTCGTATTTAATTAAAAAAGGCTTCTCGGCGGGCACAAACGCCAAATATGCTTCTTTGTTTTAAAACAACGCCGTGCGGCAAATTTACACCGAAACTCGCTTTGTAGCTCATTTTTCGGCGGGATGTTTTATGTGCAATTTGAGCTTATTGTTTAAATCTCGTGCCCTGGAAGGGCTAATCAAATAAGAGCTTTTACAAAGGATATCCTGCGACCAGCGCTTTTTATACTAATTAGCGAACTCCCAACTTCGCGTGGCTCTGTCAGATCCAGGCCGATTCTTTACGAGTTTGCATTGACCACGCTGTGTTCCCTGATGGAGAATTCGTGTTTGCCACATTACAGTGCATGTATACGAATGTTTCGCTCGGTAGCACTTTGCACGAGCCATAGGCGGTGTTTGGAGTGGTGAAAAGGGATAGGACGTGTGCAGAATTAAGGGTGCGACAATACGCAGCCAAATATAAAGGGCCTTTTAGCGTATTCAGCGCGGCACTTTCCAGTTTTATACTTCAGTTACATATAATGTTATAAAATTAACATTAAAATGTCTAATGTGCGTCTAAAAGCTTTTCATTGTAGTTAACATTTTATGTAGTGCGGCAACCCTTTTAGCGCTCTATTATTTCTAATATTGGCCAACTGTAGGTAGTGCTTATTTGCAACTGTCGTTGACTCTCTGAGTACGCATTAGTCGCTAAAGTTTTTAGGGGTGCAAAGCTCTTCATATTTTGTCTTCCTCTTTTGAGAGCTATTTGTGCGAGCAACAACTGGAAGGCCTCATGAATATGCCGAGTGGAATTTACTCATGCTGGTATGCCTACCAAAAGAAGAATAGACATCTTAAGCTACTTACTATACAGGGTGCCCAGCTTAAATGTACGCAGCTTTAAGCAGGTGAGTATGCAACACACATTACATTTCAATGGTGAATGGTGAATGTGTTGCATACTCACCTGCTTAAAACTGATTTGAAATGACTGATTTTCCTTTTATACTCTTTGAGCACCCCGTTATCAAGGCTTTTCTAGAGGGGGTTGGAGGCGGAACTGCATGGCCTGCCGGTTTATGCTACATCCGCGCATAGCGGTTAAGGTCGCCTTATCGATAATCCGAACGCTATGGAGATGCTGGAAAATGTTGTAATGGTAATTAGCGCCATTCAAATTTCTAGCACACTTTGAGGGGGGAGCTAACGGTACAATATCATCTTCACTAAGTGCAAGTAGCTTTTTCTCTCCCTCGGAGCATTTAGAAACACCCCCATATATACTTCTAATTCTTCCCATTCAACATTCATGACTGTTCTTCCAGCATCTATCCCTCCATTTGATTTGGTGACCTTGGCCGACTACAGGACTGTGTGGAGATCTCAAAATATTTTTTAATAATATATGTTCTTTAATTGTTTTTGTATTACCAGTTATTATTTTAACTAATTAGTTCCCTTTATACGATAACTTTCTGCCTAAGGCTTTTCCTACTGTTTTTTCCTAAATCTGGTTTGTAGGAGATTATATCTAATTCCCGTTCAAAATCGGTTATAAAGGTCTGTTCGATAATATTTAAAGCTTCTTTGTGGCGTTCTATTATTCACTGCGTTTTTGGGCATAGTTCGCCACGTATGCATAGTAATATTAATGTTATATAGTGACCAAAAGCCCAAACGAACACTGTGGATAATGGTCGCTCAGCTATAAACCTCTCACAAGCACTGTTTCTGCAAATAGGCCAAAAACAGTTTTAAAGTAAGCAGCATTCATATTCTGGAAGTCCTTTCCTCATAGCCAGTGTAACGCAATAGGCAAACTGATTCACTTCTTCTGCTTCTTCTTCCTCTTCCTCTTAATGTAGTTAAAAAGCTTGCTATTAATCACACAAAGTGTAGTTTTATAAACTATTGTAGACCGCTGCCCTGGCAGGTGGTAAGGAATAATACTCTCTTACCGGGGTCACAACCACAAAGGATATTGATATTGTGGCTGGTTCTCTATTAACCTGTAGTCAACACAATGGGCGTAGACTATAACTACGTACTTCTGGAGCCAATATATTTACTATGGTGATGCTTGATGAGAAATTTATTTCTTATATGCAGGACTACGAACTGGAAGGGATTAGCTCACGCCACCAACTTCAACCTTTAAGAATTGTTTTATTCGTTTGATCTGTTTATGGTTAAAAATACACACACAAGTTTTGATACTTTAAATTTAAATTAATAGAATAAGTAGTCTACATTACTGACGTTGTGTTAATTGTTGAATATATAATAATCGACTACAGAAATTAGAGACGTTTTATTTTAGTTGATACCTTATTACGACGAATACTCGCCAACAATTCTAAATCTACATATATGTGCCAAATATTGAAATAGATATTGCAAACGTGCCAAAGTGCACCTTCTGTTGAGCTCCTCTAGCAAATATATGGAATTGTGCGACGCTTTCGTCGGTGGTTTTCTAATGGAATTCCAATTAATTAGAAAATCGTACGACAGTCATTAATGACTGAATAGAAAAATTAGTTCAGGAGCCGTAACCAAGACAACAACAAAATTTCTTGGATTTTTTTTTGTAGGTGGACCAACCTAACTGTGAGGGTTTCTGTCGTTACGATTTTCTTACCGAATCTGCATTCGATCATTAATTCATATCCGGAAATAATTTTTCGTGCATTTGCGTCCCGCTTGGGAAAATTAATACGAAGTTGTTGGAACGCACTCAAAAAATTTCCGGAAAGAATTAATGCTACTATGAGATTATATGTGATAATTTTTTAATTACGAAAAGCTAGAAAAATTTAATTACCTAACCCAATAGGCGGAAGTACTATTTCCTGTTAAGAAGAGACAGGTAGCGCAGTTGTGTAGGCGCTAGGCTTGCAATAAGCAAGTCCTCGGACCGAATCCCGCGGAGCCTTGGCGATTGGAATTATGCTTGGTGATACCATTCACAGCAGTTGAGTACCAAATTAACTGTGTTCTACTCAGAAACACAGTCCTAAGAGATAGAGTAACAAAATCAACACATCACCAAGACACACCCCTGACACCACGGTTGCTACGCAAGCACAAACGTTTCGCTCCAACTTTGTAGCACGAATCTGGGGCAAGTTGAGCATTGTACCGTCAAACGTAAGCCTATAAAGCACCAACATCTACACCGCAAGGTGAAATTAGGTTACCGACAATAGATATATACTATTTCCTGTTAAACCATATCCAACCCGCTAAGCGTGGGTCACAATTGCCTGCTTTACGGAGTAAACCCGTTTTTGTTTCTTATTCTGGATGATCTCAATGCTCCCCTTTGGTACAAAAAGTTTCCACTAATTAATGTGACAGTATTTTCAGTGGAAAAGTTCCAATAAAACATATCATAATAGACCACTGTCAAAAAATTACATCATTCAGAGAACATATGTTCAGGACATTGTACCATTGCTAACATAATATATTGATGAGATTATTAAGAATGGAAAATTGTCGACATCGATTCTACTTTATACCTCCAGTTATTTGCCCTATATTTAGCTACAGTTGTTTTGCATTAGTAATTGAGAAAGTCGTATCAAGCTAATGATAACACCCCTCACAAGAGCGGTATTCAGAAGTACTAAATTATTTTGTGGCAAAGCTATACTTTCCACGTAAACATTTGTTCTTGCAAAACAGCAGCCAATGGACAATTAGGGTTATTGTTGCCTTAAAAACAGCCCCACTCGATTTTAAATTTACACATTCGCCGATTAATTAGCTAGAGTGCTATCCAATGTACTTGTTTTTAAACACGTTTCTATGAAGTGTGGGTCTGAATCGGACAGGGCTCTCTTTGCCGGCTAGACCCTTACGTCACTGGCTCCGCCATTACATTTACATTTATTCACCGTAAGCGGTATGCTAATAAAACGCTATTTCGAAATGGATATACCCAGGAGAATTATTTTCAAAACACTCAAGCATATTTCGCTTATATTCGTAATGCGGTAATCATGTCGCTGTCATCGTGTGCGGAATTTGAGCGGAAATTTACGTAAGACTAGTAGCAGTGGGGAAAGAAATGGATTTAAACAGACACAAACGCATTATTTTTAGAAGTGTAAAATTGACGAAACGTATTGAAATGCTGTCGCCTCATCTACTCAAATCCATTTTAATTTAGTGTAGCGTATACTTCGCAGAATTTACGTTTAAATTTCCTGATTACTTAACCGCAGATGCTTATCCAGTACTACGTAGTTTTAAAGTGCCTTATTTAGCTAAGTTACATAACTCTATAGTATGTATAGTAACATGTTTTTTTTTCTTGCAGGTAAATCTCGAAAATTCCATTCTCCGTTCTTTTCCCGAACATATTTAGTTGTGGTAAGTTATTGTATAGTTTTCTATTAGTTAGGAAATGTTCTTGCAGTAGTAGCTTATTGCAAATGGTAGCGTTGAATTTATACCCAATTTACGCAAAGTTTCAACAATAAGCTTTCCCTATTATTATATGTTGTTCTCCTTACCCCTTCAGAGAAAATATAAATTTCTGTATCTTCGTCTTCAATACATAATGTCTTATACGTTAAACATAATTTTCGAATAAAATCAATAGAAGTGAAAGTGGCTGTTGCATAAGCTTCTACTATACCATACCTTCATCCTCAGATTGATAAAAGTCGTCGAGATATCTCGTTGTAATAATATGCGAAGTCAAAAGAAAAATATATAAAACGTTTCTAATCACAAGCACATATTTAAAAATGCGGTCATTAGCAGTCGATAAATTACGAATACGTAAAAATCGAAGCAATTCCCAAAATTTCCTTTCAAATCGGTAAATATTCTACCACGCCAGTTTCATTGTTTTTCCTTGAAACAAGGTTCATTTAAGTGCCATTGCGTCATAACTACCTTCGGTTACATTAATAAGGCACTCTATATTAATTATCCACAAAATTTCCTAAACTGAATGTTAATTTTCATGGAATTCTCAGCGCAATAAGCTGTATAATATCAGTCTTTGTAATTCTGTCGAAATTTAAGTCTTATAAACTCAGTGAGACAAAAAGTTTAACGTTTTGTAGTTATACTGTTTTATGTATTTTAACCCTAGCGACTACCGTTGTTCCCCGGAACGGTTTACGCATTACTTTAGAGGACTTGAGCGTCACTTAAACTTAAACTTTAACTAAGTAAAACCCAGACTGCCCGTGCCGGGAGTCGAACTCTCGCCCGGTCCGGCACTGTGACTTTGACTGCAAGCGGCGGGACCGCTCGCCCATCGAGGCCCCCTTTTCTTAATTATATTGCCTCATTTCCAAACGTTGAAACTGTGACAGCCTTTATGACTTATGACTATGCAAAATATTCCAATACTGTAATTTTTTCCGTGCCCTATACGCTACTGTACTATGAATTTCGAATGCCCTTTGTTTGCTAGTTTACTCAGTCGAAGAAGTACAATACCCGCTCTTACCTCAATCTGGTTAAGGATTTGTCAGTATTGCTCCTGATCACCTATAATTCTGTAATTATACATGCAAGCACTGCTAGAAATGAAAATCAAACTGTTTACATGAAAAGATGTATAATCTGTAAAAGAAACAAGTACGCTTGGTTGTACATAAAAGAATATACAATGCTAATCAATAATCGCTATGTGCGCTACTAATATTAGCACGGAACCGACCACGAGCTTGATGCTGACTCTACAGGCGATGTTTAACTGCCTTACACAAACTCGTTTAATGCTGGTTATATTAGCTCGAGTCCAGCTGAAGCGATATGTCAACGAGATGATGCAGCGCTATGTCCGGGTTCTGCGAATTCTGGCCTTTTGGCTCGTAATTATTGCATAATGCGTTGTAACAAGAGTTAATAGCTTATTACGGCTTTGGATTTTCCCAATCTTCCTGGGCTGTATATTCACTCGTAAAGTGTAATTACAGTAACTAAACTTGCTTTCGTTTAGTAGCAATATGTCCGGGGGCTGACAAAATCGACAGGCTTTCTTGAAGCTCCAACAGCAGCACGAAGCGCAGCTTCTGGCAATGTACTGCAGCTGAGTCTCGGAAATGCTACCCCCACCACACACTTTAGTTTTGGGACGACACCCATAGCTCCCTTGTTGGTACGCTACTGCTGTCTCGAAACCCGCGCATAACTTGGTTTGTTCTATTAATAACCGCACTTAACGACTAAATCAGCTGGTTTACGCGCACAAACTCATGCGTGAAATACACAATGCGTTTTAAGCTAGTTGATACGTTGTAAGAAATACAGTTTAGTTCTATTCCTACTAGAATAGTGGTTAAATGCCTGGGTGATAATTAACTGCGAAGGTACCACGAACTGGACCGTTACAATACGCGTATTGTGACACAACTAAAATTTAAAAAAATACACTTTTTGATGAAATTGTCAACTATAAACTAAGCTATTTAATAAGTAATTTTATATTAGCTTTTTAATCACCTTTATATGAAACGCTATAGTTATTTCTGCAGTGATGCATTAAGTTAGGCTTAAAGTGGTTTACACATTAGACACTGTTATGATGTTCTTACCAGGTTTACCACTTTGAAATTAAATTGGTTCGATTGCTTATAGCCGAATGTGGAAAACAAACACATTCATTCTTGTTTACATTAAAACTCCAATTACAAACATATACAAATACGTCAAAGGTTTAAAATACGAATAGTGAATTATACATAAACGAACGCCAAATTGTAATTTAGAAATTAGGCTAAGGAATCTGACCAAAGCCCTGGTATACGTTGAAGTAGCTAAAGCCGGCTGGAAACGCCAAACTGTCTACCCTTATATATAGGTCGCCTGTGCAAGGCGAAAGGATTCCCTATTCTTTGATTTATGTTTATGATATTTACCAAGAATAGTAGCTATATCGGAAAGGAGTGTGCAGTAGCCTGAAATATAGTTGCTTTGTCTACAAGAACAGGAGCCCGCTTGCAATGTCAACACAATTGCACCTAGCAAGGCACGGAGAAATATCCGTGTCAGTTTTATGGATGCCTGTCGGTCACATAACGGGAAATACCAACTAGGAAAATGCCCGCCTCGGCTATGGGTCACAAAACAGTCCCTAATAATTCTACCTGCTTATGAGGTTGCACTACGTTATTAACAAAAACCTCTAGATGTGTTCACTTGGTAAGCACTTCCACAGAGAAAATCAAAATGGACAACTACAAGAATGGCGACGGGCGAATTGGCATCGTTCTACGCGCGATATGACGGAAGACCCTAGAAGTGAGCGTCAGCTTGGCGAATAAAGAATGAACACGGGCATTTCAAAGCCTCGGTGTACACAGCATTAATATGCAGAGTGTGGGCGGAATGGCTGATGTTGGAATGGTCGAACGGTACGGGACTCCCACTAAATATATCCGATGTGGGGATGAAATTCTACGGCACTCAAATAAGTTTACAATTGGAAATTGGAAAGCTGGTCTATACGACACTCGTCGCCACTTTCCAAACAGTTATATCCGTGGAACGATAAAGTTCACCTCCCGGCCAATTAAAGATCGGCCGCTGCGCTAACTTGGCGCGACGAGTTTAAAGAATTGCCAATCTCTGCCTTCTTTGTGCTCTTCAAATGAAGAGGCGACGTGAATTTTCAAACTGACCTAACAAATCCAGAACTTAAACCAATAGTGACCACGAATCAACCCGAAAAACTGAAAAGTATAAATACCAAAAGGCAGTAGAAGTGACTTCAGACGAGCCACGAACTGAACCATACTCCTACTCCAGTGGTAAAGCATGTGCTTTTAGACCAAAAACTGCGGGTGGGATTCGCCAAGACCACTGCAATTTCCCAGTCGGGCTTTAACAACTATGGGGCGTTATTGACTAAAACTTCTCAAAGAGGGAAGGATGTTAATAACAAGAGTGACAACGACAAATCTAAGATAATGATAATTGAATTGACAGTGAAATTACCAGAGAAGTGGAACGAAAGTGCTCCAGCATAAAAGTTAAATATGTGTATAATATTACTATATAGAGCAAGGCATAAGACGAGCACAAACTACAGCGGCATAGAAAATTACTAAAGTATTCTTCTTTTCCTTACTTTAACCGTCTTCCCTCCTCTGTCTATACGCTTCCCTCGTGTTCTTCGTACTTTCTCAATTTTGTGCTACTTCATGCCAGTTTAACCCTCTTATTCTCTAATGTCGTCCCTCATTCTCATCTGGGGTCTTCCCACTTCTGATTTTTCCCTTCATGGCGTAAATCTAATTACCTTTCCACTTCATTGCCTTCTTCTCTGGCCATGAAAGCATTGAGAATGACAAATATATACATTTATGGAGTGGAAAAGAGATTTTTACTAATTACTAGTAAAGAGGATTAGGCAGGAAGAGACAAATTGAATTGAACTTGTCGTCACAACGGTTAAAAAAATTTATACAATATGGAGTCCTATAGAAATTCATAAAATATATACTTTCAAAACAGTACCAATTGAGATGTTTCAGTGCATCACCAACATCTGTTTGTAAAAAAGGTGCCATAAGTGAGCCATATTCAATGAGTAAACTGTTCGCCAAAAGTGGTAAAATTAGTTGCAGAATGCCCGAACAAAAAAAACCACACGCTCTGTAGTGGATAACATCTTCATAATTAAACAAATATAGACAAGAAACTGCGTAGAAACCACGACCTACATTTAGATCTAGAATGAGTATGCTGCAGTGTATCAGTTTAAAATTAAAGTGGCAGTAAGAGTAGACTTACAACTGCAGTAAAGAAAATCTATCAAAATAGTACGACCAGCATACAGACATGTCTCGAAATACTACAAAAAAGGTTTTAGTGTTTCTAAAATATGTATTTAAAAATAATATACTAGAAAAGTGGCAAACGCAGTGTTTACATGTGACTATTCATAGACGATATCAAGTTGTATACACTATATTGTGCGAATTAAAGTGGTTAGTGTAGGGAAGATCAGGTCTATAACTTTCGATGTAGAGCTTTATCTTTGCAGATCTTCTTCCCAATATTCATGTAAAGCGCCTTCCTCGCTGCTTCTCTGCTCAATCATCTCCCCTCTAGAATTGTATTAATTGCCTCGTCCCACTTGTGCCTCAATCTGTCTTGCTTCGTCTTGTATTTTTGCTCTTGAAATCATTCTGAAAAGCTTGTCTAAGTTCATCTTCTCTAGATACCTGTACTACCTTAACTGATTGATTTCGATTTCCCCGTTAAGTAATCTAGTACCCAGACGTTCTAGTGTCACATCGTTAGGAATGCGGTCAGGTCTATTCACACCTTCTAATTTTCTGAAGCATTACATTTCAAATGACGATACTATTGCAAATGCTCCACGTTTGGGCGCTTATATAAATGCAATAACCCTGACGTGATCTTTATTTTGGTACAAAATTAATATAAATTTAGTTGGGGCAAATCACCACACAATTCTCAGATTATTTTATATTGTGCTACCATTTGCCTATCAGTAATTTCTAGGCTAATTAAAAATAAACTATTTATTACTTTTAAAAATAAAATGGTTAAATGCCCTTTTTTAATATTTTATTTAACTGCAATACTTTCTAGGCTAGCTCACGGCAAAACACTAAAAACTCTTCTTTCATGTGCGATCGGAATTTGGGTATATTCATAAATTATTTTAAATTTTAGATTAATCGTTTCAAAGTAGCTCATATGCGCGATTCTAACTACGTATTATTCGTAACCTTAATTTGACAACTGAACACAGAATTTTTGCCAATGCAATTAACGTTAATTTGAATGTTTAAATCGTGATAGGAAGCAAGAAAAACTCGGGTAAATTGATTTAATTATGGCGCTTGGCAACAAACAGCCACGTATTTGTTTATAGGGGTGACGTAGATGGATTCCAACAATCCCTTGTTTCTGGTGGCTTGGATATTCTTGCAAAACCGCAATTTCTAATGACGCTATGCAGATTATAAAAATTGGGGGTAGCTGGAAGCTTGGAAATGCAATGTAATTCTTCTGCAGGGTTTGTTCTTGGAGCTCAACAGCTTTCCAAAACCACAACACTTGAATAATAAGCGAAATCCTACCTCGTAACTTCTCTCAGAACTTGGGTCGAAGCTGACCGCAGGTGACGCCGTTGAATTTGTGGTCTTGGAGAGGCTTCCCTTGGCCGCCAATGTTGTTCCTGATGCTCTTGTAGATCCCGCTGACCTGTTGCAGTGCAGATCTCTGGCTTTCGCTGCTTAAATAGGCCGGAATCGGTGCTTGAAGTTTTCAGGTGCTCGTTGCCGTCCTTCAGTCGCAGATGAGTTGGAAAAATTATAAATTTTATTATGGAGAAACTGCTGCAAATACTTCCACAGCTTTCTGATCACTTGCACAATAAAAGAGTATCCTTTTTATCTGGGTACAATACTTTTATTTATTATAAAACATTAATTTAAGGGAGCACAAGTTTTGGAGCAACAAGCTTGTAATCTATTTCAATTTTTCTCCTCTTTATTAACAAAAAAGCATCACGTTGCTATAATACCGTGATCTTCTAATGGTAAATGAAAATTAATTTTGATAGCAAATACACATAAACGGAGTAAATTTTGATCACATGATTCTTAATATTAACATTTTATTAAATCTAAAAATTGTCTTTATTGCTTATAGCTAACATTGTTTTTTCTCGTTACACACACATGTTTTATAAATCACTGCTCTGCTTTTGCACTTTGTTTTTATTAATACACTGGTATTCGAGTTCACAATTTTTACACGTGACTTGCTTTTCTTCTCTTCCGTTGCCTAATTCTGGATTGCTCTTTGCAATTTCAGACTGCTTGCCTTTTCACTGACCTTACTTTTATTAATAACTACGCTCATTTAGTGTGCACATAACAAACCTTTTGTGTCAATTAATTTCGTTTGGTCTGGCTTTAAATATAGACAAACTTATCACCTTAATTATATTACTTTACTCAAACTTCAAATTCAAACCCTCTGAAATATGCTTTGCTTATGCGTGCCTTTATCCGTCTAATTACTGTTTCTTGCATCTTATTACCAATACATGTTTAAATTGCCATTACATAAAATATCTTAACTCTGTGCTTTATTGACGTGGTTAAATATTTCGCACTGCAAACACAGTTAAATTGTGAGCTTAAAACCATTTCAGTATGTCCTATATACCAAATCAGCTCGGTCGCCATACCACCATCATTATCAATAGTAGCTCCCTAATATGTCAACCTGAACCAGTACGTTACATTTACTCGTTTTAACTGTTTTCCAATACTCGCCATCTTCACCCTTTCTTCATTAAGTATCATTTCCTACTTTTGTAATACCCTGTGCCAGATATACAAATTCATTTGTAAGCCTTCTTCTTTTTAATTTCGTACTTATGTACAATTCTTCTTCTTCTTCTGCTTCTTCTTCTTCTTGCCTTTTCTGTTGCTTGTCGTATTTTTTTAACCAGTAAGCCCTTTTTACTTTGAATTTTTTTATTTATAATGAGGATATAGGCAACGATGTTTGCATTTTACCTTGTTGTTTCGTTTAATCGTGTCTGTACCTCTCTACCTCTAGATTCATTACTAATGTTTATTTTAGTTTTGTAAGGTACTTGTTACAATATTTTTCTGGTTTTAAGCTAGCTGTCATAGACGCACAAAAAATTGAAACCTGACTTCTCATTTTGCTGCCGCTCATTATTTTAAAAAAATCAAAGGCGGATACCCCTTTGATCTCTTTGGTAATGTTAGCTCGATATTTAGTCTTAAATATAGCCATTTTTACGCAGTTCCTATAAATAACCGCTCGAAAATATGGGGCGAGTTTATTTTGGCCGTGTTTTGTACGCATTTCCAAACTGGCATCCACCTACGCTTCCTACGAGCTCCCTTCTACAAGAAAACGTTCTTGTTAGAGCCATTTCCATCTAATTTACATCTAATTAAATATATTTAACGCTAAACAATAAACCTGTCGGTAGGTCTGGCATTGTTTAGGGCCGCTTTTGTTATTTTTGGGCAAGATAAATATTGAGCAATATTTCGAGCGAGCGGGTGCTCAGGTCGGAATCCATCCTCATTGTGCTGGCTCCGCGCAGAAAGGGGTTCTCGTGTCGCTATGACAGCAGCTTATCTGCAAGAAGACGTCTTCCTCTGGTTATCGCAGGAGCGCACTTTGAAAGACACTGCTCATTAATCTTGCTAAACCATGCAAAACTTATCGAGCAGCCGGAATACACTGGCTACATGATATATCGGTATTGAAACTTATAATAGGCCGTAGGGAATCGCTGCTGCATTGAGGAAAGTTCTAAACGCTCTTCCACCGCCCATTTGTTGCAAGTTACAAAAGACTGAAAAACGGCTCCTGAATATTTTAAGGGAATATCTTGCCAAGTTTTGATTACCTGTCTGTGAGCCGCCATGAGATGATACTTGACGCTAAATTCGCACTTCAAAGTTCGCTGCAAAAATTTCCTTTGATAAACTCAGCAGGTACAGCAGCCCTTTTCAAGCGCGATGCTTGAACTTCGAGCATGTAATTTTAAACATTGGCTAATTTAGTAAAAAACTACCAGTGATTTTTAGATTTTTAACCTTTCCACTACTGTACTGTAGAATAGATTTGAGTGTAACGCAGAGGTTGCAAGCTTAATTTAAGTTAAAGTTGTTTCTTCGCATAAGCTAATTTTCTCAAATTAATCTGCAAAACAACTACAATGCAACACACTTAAACTCAAGAATACCGCTTTCATAATCTTTTGAGCAAGAACGAACTCCTGTTTCCATATTATTCAAAGTTTTTGGCTTTTTGCGTCAAACTTAAAGTTCAGCACGATTCCATGCTTTAAAAACATAACAAAACTGAATTAAGAATAGTTAAAAGTGTAAAGGCTACTTTGCACTTTGAAATAAGTGTTAGCATCAGAAGATTATGCTTCAAGGATAAAGAGTAGCAAATGTTTTTATCTTAATGATAGCTTTAATACAGTTCTAGAATTTATACTGTATACTCCGTTTATGCTTTACCGGCTGTAGCGGTTTTTGAATGTATACTATTACTTATTCATAGAACTCTTTAATAATTTGATTTATAATTTCCCAATAAAATTGTAGATTTCGACAATTTTAATAGTACTTGTTTTTACAGATCTACCGTTGAATTTCTAGGTACAGATTTTCTGTAAATTTTGCTGAAAATCGTACGACACTCATCAATGACCAATAGAAAAATTAGTTCACGAGCCGTAACCAAGACATCTGTGAGGGTTTGTGTCGTTACGATTTTGTTACCGAACCTGCATTCGAGCATTTGCCATCGCTTAATCCGACGTTGTTGGAACGACTCTAAATATTTAAATACGCCAAATGTACCACAGTACCAGTAGCTTAATTTCCCACTCCTACTGTGTTTATTCATTTCTACCAGCGAGAAATAGTACGGCATGTTTTTAAATATTGCTTTTTTTTCTTTTTTCACGTATTGTTACATTATAAATTAGCGATATTGAATCGGAACATGCACTCGGACTAACTCAGTGGAAGAGCGTAGGTAACTTACCTTCAAAACTAATAGATCTAATTGATAGGGGCGCCAAATCATTCAGGCCCGTGTTTATTTGAAAGAACGAACCATTAAATTGCTCAAAGGTAACACACAATATAATCAATAAAACCCATAGTTCGAAAAATTGTATAATGATTCAATTAAGTAATAGATCAAAAATAGGGGGAAACGAAATCGATTTGTAATTGCTGGCATCAACGAAAAATAAACAATACTATATCACATAGTTAATACTACATCACATAATTAATTATCACAATTTTCACAATTCATACTGAAACAGTGTGAGTGGAAACAAACCCTTGCTGAGTAAATATATGCTAATTTTCTAAACTGGATTAATTTAAATTTTAAAACAGTCAAAGCAGTTAATTTTGACCCAGTCGACGGCTCAATGAATGCTAATACGTTATTGCGTTTTACACTTATAGTGATTTAATTTCACATCGCGAATAACTTCACATTCAGATATCTGCATGGTAGTTTGTATTATACTGTGAAATGTTAGGATCGTTTTCTCAGCCGAGAAACTTAATCTGGGCGATATTTAGAGGGAACAAACGTAAAGTGGTGCAGCCACTCACTCAGCTAATTTTCAACATACAAAGCAACGGTATCTGTGCCAAAATTAAAACACTCAACTCTAAGCTGGCGCTAAATATACATACACATAAAAAGACAAATTGGTAAAACGGTGAAGCCTTAGCCGTCAAAACCATTTCATATAAATTAATAGATTAAATAATATAAGGCCGTTAGGTTCAGCTTCACAAAGTAGATATAATCTGCACAAGCAGCACGAGGTAGATGCGACGTTAATTCCAGCCCCTTCTGCGTGCAGGTAAGATGGACAATGTACCCGGGCAATGCTCGTTCCAATCTGGAGCTGCGAGCCAGCCAGCTGCTGTAAAGACATTAAACTCGAATCGAACAGCTTAGCCCGTAGGGTGAAGGCAGAAAAATCTGCCAGAATTTACACACAACCTCAAAAATGTGCTCACTCAATCAATCATATCCGGCCAGTTTTCGGATCAAAATAGGACTCAAGCAAATCAAAAAAGCTCAACCAACCATCTCAGGAGTGTTTAAACCGGCCGATGGCCAAAAATTCGACACCAAGACACGAACGTCAAAAACGTCTCTCCATGAAATTTTTACAGACAGGAGATGATGCAAAACTATATCGCCATCTATCGACGAATTACTGCACTTAGCGGAAAGATTGCAGTTTGTTGGAAACTGTATTAGGCAGAAGACTGCATTTGACAAACTATACGTTTGCAGAACCAGTTGCCTATTCGTTCGGCGTTTCTCTGCCCGTGGAAATTACTAAATAGTGCGATGGGCAGATAAATTAGTCTCAGTATATTACCTACTCCTACATCACTTCATTTTATAATAGTGCGAGCGTGCGGTGCTACATTCCACTCAGCGAGTTACCTAGCTTTTCTTTTTGTAGTGCTGCCGTTTCAAATTCCTATTTTGCATTTAGGATTTAGGACCAATGTGTGTACTGCTCTCACTTTCTCATTTGCTGAATAATTTTGAAGTAAGGGCTTGTATATAGGAAACAGCATTATATGTTTCTTCTTACTTTTTCTAAAAGTATATTTACAAAACTGTTGACTTATTTCGAACATTGCAATAGAAATATTTTCGGAATAACTAAATATTCTGCCAGTCGAAACGCCGATGGGCGGTTTTTGCTCCATTGTTAGTTAAGAAAAACGAAGAAATGGAAACACTTACTGCTATAAATGCTTGAAAATTGTTCTGTGTGATGTACCTGGGGAATACCCGTTTAAAACCTGCACGTCTACCTAGTGAGAATAGTAAGGACTTATTGACGATAGTGTGAAAATTCAACCAGGAAAACCTTCCTGGCGTGCAAATAAGTGCTTTTATATTTTTCCTGATAATGCTATCTCACTTTAATAAAAAAAGTACTGCATTTAGTTTTACAAGAAATCAAACTGCTATATCAAGCAACATACCAAAATAAAGACAGTTATCGTCCGCAACAGCTGCAAATGCTGAGACTAGGCCGATGGACCCAAAACGTTGTTCCATCAAGGGGTCGTTTTTTAAAATATGTCAACAGACGCAGCGTAATTATTATTGCATCCAAGGTGTTACAAAAATAACGTAGATTTACTTACCTTAATGCAGCAGTTTCACAATTCAGTTTCACAATTGGAGGCAAGAGACGAGAGACAGCTAAACCTCGGTCATAGGCTTGCGAGATCGGTAAAGAAAGATGGTAAATCGAGATAGCTGTAATTCAAAACAGCATCAAAGATGATATCAATACGAGACGACGGACTCAAGATGAAGCAATGGCGGACGGAGCCAGTGATGTGCTTAATGCTAAAATGAAGCTCTTCGATATACCAACGGGACGTAAACACAACCTGAAAATGAGGTTGGGTCTGCAAAATTGCAGATCCGACCGTAAAATGCGCCAACACGGAGAATTGCATTGCACTAAACGCAAGACTTCGAGCTGCACCCTGTTCACCTCAGGATAGGTACCTGGTTTTTGCCAGGTGCTAGCATTTGCTAGAAGAAGTTCAACTTAATTACAAATCGATAGTACATCGTCTTTAAAGGCATAGCAAACGTAAGCCACTAATGTCGCAATCGTCCCTAATAACAATAATTCTGCAGATTCTAATTTATGTAACCCATTTAATATATTTGTACCGGTTGATACAGATTATATATCTAAATTTGTGGATTTCTACTTTACTTACAAGCTAATCTGACATTTTGATACTAAAAAATTATACATTAGATTGCAGCACTGTGTGCCTCCATAATTTATTGGTACACTGTAACATATGATATATTTATTTTATTTACGTCAATGTCTTACGTTTTTTAATTTGACATATAATGCTTCGTCATCTTCTAATCTCCATAAATATCAATAACCAAAAATTGTTATATGATTTCACCTCCGAGCAATCATGTCAAGTATTGTCACAATGTTAATGATGTCGGCAATACCGGTTCGAACCAAAAAAGAGTTGAGAAGGCCTATAAAAGTCTTCAAATGAAGACAGCCAGTCAGTTAGCGCAAACACACTATATAGCGACTCTATACGCAGGCAAAGACCTGAAGAACCTCTTCTTGTTGACGTCAGTTACCAACGCTTTGAACTAAAGTCGTATATTTTTTATGCAACTATTCAGCCACTAGCATTGCGCTGTCCACCAATTTTCGCTCAGAGCCAAAAGCTAACTTATTCGAGACCTTGCATTTAACTTCACGTAAATTGATGCATTTTCAGCTAAGCAATTCTGAATATGATTTATGAGTTAAGCGATGCATGTTGTGAAATATTTAAGAATTGAAGGCCTTAGTCGAAACCATCCGCGTCGGAAATGCCATAACGCGATGTGACGCACGCCTGTCACCAAGCTATCGATATTGTTTCTATCTGTGCGATGATCCTGAGAGTAGGCGCATGTTCAGGTTCCTCTTATATTTGTGTAGCGTAACGTGACGTCACAACATTAGTAAACAGAACGCATGCCAATATTAAATTTCAACACAGCTAATTAAACGTATAATGCTTTTATTGTTCTCGAAATTGGCCAATTCCTTTGAGGTGAATTATACATATTTTGAATAACTGTCAATAATTTGAGTTGTAAAATTGTGAGATTATTTGAAATATTCTCTACTTGTCGGCCAAGATTTAATTAGGGACTAGTTAGAATATTTTGTAGTCAATATCACCAGTTCTACTTCAAGTAAATCTCTTTTTCCAGTAGTTTTGAGTGCTGTAAGTAGTAACTTTTTCGATGCTAATTATACCGATTAAGGGCAGAAAAATGTCTTTGTGGATCATTTTCAGCTAGCTTGTTGGTGCTTGAACATTCTGAAAATGTTGTTTGTACAAGACCTTCAAGTTGGTTAATACTAATTTTCGTGTAATACCTTTCTTAAACCTGTTTAAGGCGTGTTTGCATGAAAGTTTTAAGCTCCGTATCGGATCTGCTCTATTCTCAGTGGCTCTGAAACGAAACTAACTAAGGAATTTTGTTGTCTCGGGTTCGCAACAATTCTCAAAGCTTATTTCAAGTATCGTGCCCTTAAGTCGTGTGTAAAAGTAGATAATCAGCAGTAAGCAAGCACCCAATATAAATCCAAACCAGTTAGAAGCACTTGAGAACGTTTCTGAGCGTCGTGTCAGTAAAGGAGCATATCAACAGTAATGCTAAAATGGTTTACCTGACACTAAAAAATGTATTAAGCAAACCATGCTGTCCGAACTGTGGGCAATAAAAATCATTAAAGGCTGCGATAATCGTAAGTTGTTGAAAGTGTTTCTTTTACTATCATTCTTCATTCAAGAATATCGATATGTGAATTGCGCGTTGCCAAGAAAACCGGGAAACGGGTTAGACTACATCGGTAATCGCGTTAGCGTTTAGTCTGGTTGTTCTTACTGTTTGTATTTACTTGTATATACGTTTTATATTAATTTGTTAATTTACTCCATATTTTATTTATAATGGTTGAGTAAAGGAACAAACTAAAAACTTACAGGTAACGTCCCTTTCCTTCATCTCTTCCAATATTTCGAGATTCATTGACCTGAATTATTCTTTGCCAACCTTGTTGAATCCTATAATTTTCTTAACAATGTTCATATTCATCCTGTTCAACTGTTCTTCCTCTTCTGCTGTTATGCACATTGTTTATGCTGCATATTCAACCGTATGTTCAATAATGCTTCTATTCATTCTGATTTTTTTTTATTTTACTGATAATACTAACCTTTATGTTTTATAAGTTGCAACCCAGAATTCTTTTTACAATCTGCAATATTCGACAAGCAAAGGCCAATAATTACGTTTTACTTTTAACTAAAAGCGTAATAAGCAAGAACTTTCCTCAGGCGCACGATAGCGAGACGTTCACAAAAATTGCATCTTTGAGATACCAAAAAAAACCATTTCGTACAAGTAAAGCTGCATTTCCTGCTTAATTGTGGAGCAGGGTCGAAGAATTTCGGCTGCAGAAGCGCCTGAGGGCAAGGGTGAATTCTGCAGAACTGACGTTTCGACATTTCCAAATACATGGAACATTTCATTTCAGAAGGAACTACATACCGGAACGTCAAGATGTTCCAAAACTGATTGTTTTGCCAAGTTACATTTGTCAAGTCGTATTTCACGGATTTCAATTATGCACAAAACCGTGTCGAATGGTGGATGCCGGAGCCAGTGGGCAGAATAAAGTCGATAGTTCAGGATGTCGGAGGTAGCCGGGGCTTCAAGAATGTTTGCAATGATTAAAGCTGGATGTTTATGTGACTCAGTCTAATATTTGTCATTATAACTACAATAAATTATATCAAACAAACTTACTTAACCACCAGGTCATAAAAAGTGTCCAGTAACTAAAACAGATCACTTTTATTGTAAAATATGTATAATAGCCACTAGTACATTACCAAATTCATACAGCTTTAAAAATGCAGATATTTATGGCACACCCGGTATAAAAATACTAATTCTAAATTAATGCGTCTGTTAACCATCAATAATCGGCCGGAAAAACAGTAATAAATAACTATAAACAAGAAAATCACGCGATAAAATCAACAAAAGTAATAAATAACGATAAATGTAGTTTCAATAGGTTAAGAAAAACTCGAGGGGGTTGATGAGCTCCTGTTGAGAGCAACACTAGCGAGGCCCACTTACTATGACCACAAGACAATGTTTGATGTTGTTTACAACCATCAGGAATCGAACGTCGAGTCGCTCGAAGGCTAAACGCCTCGGGTAAGTGGTGGTAAAGTACCCACAGTGGCTCGATGCACCTGAACAACACCGAAACGGGTACGTCCACATAAAAAAGCTCTTCATCTGCTGTTACTTTTGAGCATCTATTTATGGTAATAAGTAAGGAGTAAGAACAATTTGTATTAAGTAACAGTTTCTTAATAAAGTTTTATCTGAGGGTTCTATATCGTCGTCGCGTCCTGTTAATCGTTTTCTTCTACAGGCAAAGAATGGGGAAGGATGACATATGCCAGAAATCAAAAGAAGAAATATTGGATTGTATCAAATATATGGTTGCCAATAAATTGCTCCTAATCCCACTAATTAATTATGAATCAATGATAATATGACAGATGCCTGGACACCTTTTCTACATCCTTATACTAATATCAGTCCATTTACTACTACGGTAGGCAATGGATAATGCAAGCGGAAACAAAATTATATCATCGATATAAACTAATGCTAAAAACGAACCAGTGAATATTTAAATCCCCTACTTTCAATACTACTGTTTCAGTGAAAACATGAATCAGGAGTTCCGCATTCTACCGTTAAAAGAATTGTAAAAGCTTTCAGGGCTGCGCAGCTATTTTCTTGCTGTCATATCTTTCATAGCAGAAAAAACCGCCTGCGAGCGAAATTCCAATCGGGCAGAGGCTTAAAGAGGCGCACAAATGGAATCTATATATTACCAAACCAAAGGCACCGTAATAAATATTGACAAAGGATTTATTCAGACATGAGCATATAGTCAATAACAGCCGCAGATCTAGCAGACCCTCCCACGAAATCACGAAATATCGCGGTCCGAATAAGTTATCGTGCACGTGGTTGCACGTGCTCCTGGGGCCCTTTTGACGCAACGTTTCGTCTATTAAAACAAAGGTTGAATTATCGCGGACGCGTCTGTTCTATCGTGTCAGCCCTTAATTGTAAAGATAGGCAACACGCATGGGTCTACAAACAGCTTGGAAAATTTCGTGCACATATTCACTACCAATTAAAGAATATGTTTCTTAATTGTATTTTCTGATCAGTGGTTACGTGTACCTTTACTGCTCTAAAAAGTCAACGCCGCGACACATAGCAAAGACACCACTTGTGTAGTTGAAAATAGACACTCGAACTTACCACAGCGTAAAAGAAAAATCCCTAAAAGCAAACGCGGTAAATTCAATTAAAACGTTCAGATTTTCATTAGATTTTCAATTATCAAAGTTACAAAAGATTTCCAAAAATTCAAACATTGAAAGTACAACTAAATACTAGCATGCCGAATAAAGATGACAAAATCAAATTACATAGTAAGCAACTGTCTTGTACAATTTTATTGTATACCTACTTCTTTCTAATACGAAGGGATAGATATTCTCGTGAACAGCTGCAATATCAGCACTTTTTCCAAATGAAAGACACGGAGCACTTAAGCATGTAGATGTACATATTTATATAGTAATTTATGTATCAAGGGCATTATGAAGATGTTTTTGCCTGGCAGGCGTTACCGAAACTGAGAAAGTTTTTAAAACGGTTCCTAAAGTATTCCTAACTACTCGTAACATCACGTCACGCGATATGCAAGATCCTATCATATGTTTGCCAACATTACAAGTCAAACAAGGAAAAGTAATATTCACAAACGGGCGCAAAGCTGAATGTGTCACTGCACTTCTAACAAAAGTAAGCCCCAAAACGTATTTTACAACAAGCAATTTATGTATTCATAGGAACATATAAAATTGGGTGATTTTCGCATGCCAAGCCTTATTTCAGTATATTTTAAAGTGACGGAAAAGAAAGTTGAGCCTTAAGAACAATATTGGTCGGGTGCTGACTCGCTCGTCGCCAAAAGTTGAGGGACGAAGGCGGGCTCGCAACTGGAACTCGTTGCCTGGAAACGAAACCAAATAAATAGCTTCAAGAATGTCCAACGAAACTGGCGTCAATTCTACACATAACGTAGAGAAGCTACTTCTTCAACTTCTTTAGAAGAATGGACAATGGTAGTTCGAACAATAGATACGGGCAATTGGCGTTAAGCCACACGCTGTTAGGAGGACGCTTCTCCACAGCTCCGTTGAGATGCAGGATGGTTTTTAAGGGATAGAGAGCGAAAAGGTATGAGGGTTTTTTAAGTAAATGCGACCGGAGGTTAATATGAAATTTCACGGAACTCAAACGATACGGGAATCGTAGTTTACTATGCGAAGGCTGCGTTATGTAAAGCTAGATATATCCGACTATCGTTGTAATATGCCTAAAATGGACACGGACTTTTTCTTTGTACATTCTGTTTAAGTTTTAGAAGCCGATATTCGTGTAAACTGATTTTTAAAATCTAACTGTAACTCACCGGGCGATTCCTATAATTCCCTTTCATCTACTGGGCGCCCGCACTCGGGGCGTTCTTACATAAAAAACATTATTTCGTAAAGATGCTGTATTTTTGGCTAAATGGTTAATATCGAAATAAATTCAAATTCGTGTTCGTTCACGTAAGATGTGTTGCAGCAGCTGCTGTCGGATGAAGTCAAAGGCGTTTCTAGTCGATGATAAACCCAAGTGGTGGTGTTTACGTCTGCTGTAGCTACAGTTGCATGTAAACCCACATCTGTGGTATATTTGTTCGGTGGCATTTCATAAATATACGTCACAAAATGTCTAAGGTCCGTAGTAAACTAAGTCGGTGATAGTTCCAGTCAAATGTAAATCTACATCGGTGGTAATGCCGGTAATCTACGGCGGTAGTAGTCCGCTCTCATCGTCCATTTTTGAACTACCCACAAGCCATAAGCATAATTTTTATACAGCGATCGCTATTTTTTACTCAAAATTGTCGCCTCTAAAAATTCTGAGCTAAAGGCGTCTTCTGATTCACTACTAATAGGTCCCTGACCAATTACAGTGAGTTTCCCTAGGAAAGGATAGTGTAGTTGTTGTCCGTTGGCTTCTGTACCTCTGTAACAACACCGTTAGTGAGGAGACTATTGGTTGGTTGTTCAAGAATTCATACTGCTTTCCATAATCTCTGCCTCCTGATCCCTTTTTAATCTTTTAATTTTTGAAGACGTTCTCTCACCTCAGCTTTGAAGCTCATCTCAACGACCTGTTTGTCCGTATGATGTTCCACTCAATGGTTTCCTTAGTCTTTTGATGCAACTGATAGTATTTTATCGTGTGTTCCAAAAAAAAGCTCATTTAGTCTAGACCTTGGAAATAAAGATAGAAAAACTCTTCATGTCTTAACTTAAGTCTGAAGGCGAATGTCAGACTGCATTTTGTTTATAAAAGCATCTATCACTGTGACAGGCAAAAGTTTACACTGCATTAAGTTTACTTGTATCAAGCAAAAAAAAAATAAGATGGCATGTACGCAACAACAACAGAGTGTATTGATCATAACAGCCAATAAAAATTGTTTTATATATTTTTAGAAAAATGGTTCAAGATCCAGATGTAATTTAGTTCGATCTAAGTTATGGTAGTTCAGTTGCTTGAATGGGTATCTATCAAGTTATGGCAAACTTCAATTTGATCATGAAATGCTGCGAATATTTTTTTTTTCGCACGATATCATCTACTACAGATAAGTTTGTTAATCCGACGCAATTCCGTAGAAATACCCCTTGTCGAACTTTTCAGAGAATTTACTTCAAAGTAAGTGTATGATATCGTGTTATAGTTATGTCATTATGTAAAGGGTGTTTTTTTTAGAGTGGGAGAACTTTAAATTGAAATAAAACACAGAAAAATGTTTTTAATATCCATGAAATTGGCTTTATTTGAAAGATAATTTTATGGTATTTATGTTTGAATATGATTTCGGGCATGTGACTGTCGCGGCTGGCGTGTACATGACGTAATCTGGAGGTCCAATTTTCACACACTCTTCGCAGTAAATCAGGCTGTATTTCGGCAATAACGCGTCGAATGTTGGCTTCCAAGTGCTCAATTGTTTCCGGTTTATCGACGTAGACATGCGACTTTACTTACCCCCAAAGAAAATAATCTAACGGCGTCAAATTGCACGAAAGAGGTGGCCAATTAACAGATTCACAAAATGGATCCACGAAATGGATCTGTTAACTGGCCACCTCTTTCGTGCGCTTTGACGCCGTTAGATAATTTTCTGTGAGGATATGTAAAGTCGCATGTCTAAGTCGATAAACCGGAAACTATTGAGCATTTGGAAGCCCACATTCGACGCGTTATTGCCGAAATACAGCCAGATTTACTGCGAAGAGTGTGTGAAAATTGGACCTCCAGATTACGTCATGTACACGCCAGCCGCGACAGTCACATGCCCGAAATCATATTCAAACATAAATACCATAAAATTATCTTTCAAATAAAGCCAATTTCATGAATATTAAAAACATTTTTCTGTGTTTTATTTTAATTTAAAGTTCCCCCACTCTAAAAAAACACCCTTTAGTTTGAAACTATACAGTACAATTTTGAATGATCAAGACTCATGAGATTCGATCAAATCTTAGTAATTTACAATGATTAAATCTAAACTACGCGAAGACTTGTTTCTCTACCCTATTTAACTATCAGTTGTAGTAACGTAGCTAGGGGAGGGGCTCGAGAGGCTAAAACTCCCCCCCCCCCCTACCCCGAAATCTAAAGAAGTACTAAAAAATTATATTTTACTTGCTTAGACAGAAAATTGACAATTGAACTCGGTGTAAGTCACAGTTACGTCAATGTAAAATCGTACACTTTTCCAATATTTGCTTCAAATGTGTTTTATTACTTCCGGGAATTTTTAAACTTGCCGCTTTGAAAACCATGACAGTAAATGAATCAATGAGGTCGCTTTTTGTGAATTAAAGCATACCATTACTAATGTTTCTTATTATACAAGATTATTCAGGTCTCGTTTTGAGCGGCTTTCAGTCGCGCGAGATGTATTATTAATCCGTTTTTATGCGTAAAGTGTCCGACTTGATCACATGCTTGTACTTCGTATAATCCTTTGACTTAGTTTAACACTGGTTTACGGTAACTTACGAGGTTAAGAATAGTTTCATAGCACCCTCACGGGCCTCACGCTACCGCGAAGATATATGGTTGATATATCGAATATAGTTGGGTCTTAATTACCCATCGAATTTGATTGCGGATTTTCTGGCGTTGCGATTTAAGTCTTGCTGCTGTAAGCTGGAAAGCCGACTATGGAGTCGTTAAAGTATGAGCAGCTAGTTTGTATTACTAGATTGGCGGCTGAGTTACTAATTAGAAGTTTGTGTCCCCGCTTGCTTCTAGTAACTCTTCCCGGTGGCTTATTGTTGCTGTTTGCTCTCTGGTGCTGTTTCACATAATTGCTGATAGTATTAATACATTATTTTGTGTTGTGAACATAAAAACAGATCAATACATTAAGTTCTCTGAAATATTGGGATCACCGGCCAGTGTTGCATCACCTCCGAGTTTGTAGTTAATTACTGGGGCATTTATGGAATATTCTAAATTTCTACGTAAGCGGTGGCATACTATTATTGTCGCTCAGCTGTTATGTTCGACCTACCCCATCATCGTAAATTTGTTATTTCCGGCTTATTTAATCTGTCTAGAGATGTGTTACCTATTTAAAATTGAAAGACCTGTAATCAGTGGCCACAGTAGTGTGCATCTTGTTTATAACCTTAAAACTATAGGATGCGGTCGCTCCTGTGTATTTTATGCTAGTGCTGACTTTAAATTGATATAACATTTTGTATTATATGTATTTTGGTTCAGATTGACTGTGATGTTGTGTATAGCAAATGCAAGCTATTGGGGTATCGACGCCTTTTGAAGTCTGTTTCAGGTCGTAGCGAATTAGCTACGTATAGTACCTTAGTGAGTTGAAGACTTCTCGTAAGCTAATGGACTTATCTGTTGTAAAAGACTTTTTGGTGCCACTTGGTTATTTGAACACCCTTAGCTAATTATAGAAATCAACCGCACATTTGGTTCATTACGTACCAATTTCAAGCATGGAAGGAAATCTGATTTTTCTAATAAAGCTTTTGGAGTTAGCCAGTGGTTCTTAAAAGTGTAGACCAATCTCTCATGTGATTTACTTCTCATAAGCGATTAACTTTTAACGCCATGTACTCCTACTAAGGTCACAACACACCTCATTAATTTTACGACCAAGGAATTACTCTGTACAAGTACAATATCTGTACTTTGTATCAATACATTTCTAATTAAGAAAATACAGTAATAATTAACTTCACCTTCTTATAATAAGTTGTAATATACTCCAGAAAAGATTCACAGCCTTACCCCCGATTTTCTAGCCTTGAGATGGCCGCCGCTGAGCAAAGTTTGAGGAATGAGCCCTCCCCAAACAAAAATTCTGGCTACGTCGCTGATCAGCTGTAATAAGCCCAAAGCATTGCTCAAGCGCTTATTGTTATTTTGACTCCTCAATGACTTGTTCGTTCCGGGTTCGAGCGAGATAAGGTGACAAATACACAACCCATAAGTAGCTCATGCTACAGGGTGCGTTTAGCCCTAGAAATAACGAAAAGTACTCACTTATCGACCTATTGATGTACGGCGTTGCTTATCTCATCTACGGACATAGGTGTCTTGACCGGATCCACACGCTGGGGTATCGATAATCCGGCTCCACAAAAAAACCTGCTTCCTGACTGGCTCGTGCCCGATAGCTAATTTATTCCCCGCGCGCGGTTGCTTACTACCCGAGCACTACATAATACATAATCAGAATTTATTTCTTTATTTTTGCTAGCCGTATTCAAGCTATAGATAAAGCCACAATGAAACCTAAAATTATACCTTACCACGACAGCACTGATCGTCAGCTTTAATTTAAACATATGACGAAGTTCATACGATCAGAGTCCACGATTACCAAATCCGTAGTGAGAATTGTAAGTATTATAAAGAATGGACATTTAGATGCTGTTACACAGCAGATAGGTGTAGCTGCAGCAAGCTCTAACAAGCAATTTATTCGAATTCACTTAATTAAGATCTATGGTACGTACAGTTAGTGAGTCACTATACTATATGCACTATTTTGCTTGAGCCTTGGGATCTTTTAGATCTTGCAGACTTTAAGAATCAGCTCCAAAAGATCTCACAACATTTCTTTCCTGGCAGATACCATCTAGAAGGTAAGCGATCTAAACTGATCGATGCTGTCCACAGCTGCAACGCAAAGGCGGCAACGTGCTCGATAACTTCGTTAGTAATACCTTCAAATCGAAACCCTTTCAATAGAGCACCGCTACAATCACATGATTTAGCTTCAAACCTATAAAGTTTGCGTTACTTAAGTTTTCTTGAACAAAGCTCGACGTCTAATCGACCAAGAACTAAAATGTAGTTTTTAGCATTGGGGACGGCGTTGCACTAATAAAACGAACCGCGATGAGGATCGTTATTAAATTAGAAATCGTGCCAAATTGCTCCAGTTCCTCTAATTAAGAAGCAGAACTTATATTTGCAATTCAGTTGCAACGCTAAAGATCTTCTAATTGGCACAGTTAGATTTTTGCATTGAAAATATGGATGCAAAATATATGTTTACAAGGACCCTAAGCTGCCGTATGTACCCGTCCGGATTACCTCGGGGCCGCATTTTCTTTAGAATTTCTTCCATAACTTTTATTTAGATGCTCCCAGTGGCATAAAAACATTTTCTCGAAAGCTGACGTCTCCTGGAGAAGTAACATGACGTTCGGGAAGTTTATTTTTTCCCTGGCTGCTCGCAGCGAGCCAGCAACTTAATAAAGCACTTCTGCGGCCGCATAACAAATTAGGCACTTACTTAATTGTTTCCCGACAAAGTACCATTTGTTCGCTAAAGTACTTTATGTTTCACTTTGCGGCAGGTGTCGTCGTCTAAAGACTTTCTCGGAAATTATGAGCGAATCTAATTTAATAACCCAGCTGCAGGCATAAACAGAGGTGTGTGCGCGCAAGAACCGCATCAGAAACTTCTACGTGATCAGAATTGATGATCCCTTTAATCAAATTAGCGACGGGTACGTACATACGTACCCCTAAGTGTGCTCGGAACCGCCCAATTAATACGTCGGTTAAATCGCGCCGCGTTAACAAGGTGGAAAGGTTACACCGAGACGTCCTCCTCTGGGAAGCCTCAAAGCTGGCGGAAAAATATGGCGGCAGAAAATAGAAATATGCAAATTCCAGAAAACTTACTCGTCCCCCTGTTCGACGAAGCCTTGAGCAGTTCTTGAGACTGCCTTCGTCTGTTCAGCGATGGTCATTCCCCTATATATGATGAATTCGTCATTCCGCCCTCGGGAGGGCCAGATTAGTAAGTTTGGTAGATACGAAGGAGTTCAAATTTGGTAATTGGTTGTTGATGATTTAGATTATTTTTGTGAGTAGGAAAACTAAACCTTACCTTTAAAACATTTCAAACCTATGTTAACCTTTGACGCCCAAGTTTTTTGACTTTCATTACTGACCAAGTGAAGTCTTCTGAAGGCCCCATTTTTTTTCACCCTTGTGCTAAGTTTGAAAGCAAACACATTATATGGTGAGGATCCAAAGTCGTCCCCTCCCTTTCAACTTTTGAATGCGTTAAAACATTTTAGTCAAATTTTAGCATGGTAAACTATACTAATTTTACATGTTTCTTAATCCTTTGAGACCAATTACAATTTCAAAATGGCTGCTCGGCATCATATTGAGTTTAAAAATAGAAATAGAGTCATATGGTACCTCATTTGAAATATGTCGTTAATCAAAATATTTACTTCGAATTTCATGTTGATCATATTGAACAAAATGGCGCCAGCTTTACTGCTGAAGATCAATGATATTGAAACAGGCGCCATCCCGTTAATTATCATTAAAATTCGCAGAAATTATAGGTACGTATTTTAATCAACAATACTTTTGAAAAAATATTCAGTATGTCTGAATACTGAATGTTTTTAAGTATTGTAGATAATTATGAAAAAATCACCTTCGACATTTTTTCAGATCTTCTAGTTTCAAAGCAACTAGATGACGAAAAACATATTTTCTCAATTCCGTCTGTCTGCTTACACAACAACAAATAATATTATGGCATTCAATAGACAATAAAATATAGGTTGCAAACGAAGTTTAACGATTTCCATTTTCCCATTCGCCATTTATCTGTCAGTTTACAGCTCATCGTCCATATATATTTCTTCTACTACCTTATCAACGCCTTCGTGTGCTTTTCTCATCATCATTTCTCAAGTGGTTGCCAAATAAGTAATTTCTTAAATGGTGCTAGTCGGGGTGGCTCATCCTCTCTTTCAGTTGAAGACCCTAATCGTTGTAATGGTACTTATTCCCGTACCTTATACTATATTTTACTTAAAATTTAGATTTCCCTTTGTTTGCTAGTTAACTCAGTCGTAGAAGCACAAGACCCGTTCGTAACTAAGTGCAGCTAAGAGAAATGTCAATATTGCTGGTTCCGACCTGATTGTGATCACCTGTAATTCTGCAATCATACTTGCAAATCCTGCCAGGGAACAAGAAGCAAACAGTTTACATGAAAATACATACATATACTCTGAAAAAGAATCTAAATTCGTGAAAATACATAACAAGGGTACACAATGGTAACATAAAAATATGTATACGCTATCAACAATGGCTAAGAAAGGCCCACGAGCTTAATGCTGAATCTACATGCTTAAATGCACTACTCAAGTGTAGGTATGACTTATGAATTATTAACGCCCACTCAAAAAACCAACAGTGCTAACAATGATTACATTCCGCACACAAATTCGCTTAATAAGGCTCTGCTTTCGGCCGCATGAAATCAGCTGACGCGCGGTACCCACAGGATGATGCAAGCGCTTTGTGCTGACGAGTTGATTCAGCAGGTCGCGGTCGCTACTTTCGAACACGAAATTACTCATTGAAGCTATTGCGCAATTTGTTGCAATCCGTTCATAATTTGTTGTTATGGTCTTACTCCCAGTTTCCTGGACCGGACGTTTCAGCGTGGGCTTTATTTATAGGAACTAAACTTGCCTTATACTTGCTTGCACATTAACCAGATAGACTGCTCCTTTGAAGCTAAAATAGCGGTTTTCGGTTATGAAGAATTATACCTACTTCGGTGTTTATTCCAAGGTGGTTATCTGCCATCGATTATGTATTTCGGCTCAGGACTAACGAGACTCCGACTGCTCTCAACGCAGGCTACACTTAAACTCTCAATCGCACCTTAAAATGCTTCGCGTTTCGCCCCTTTTGTTTAGACCAAAGCACCGGTCACCTATTAGCAAGCGACTGACTCCTAGCACTTCTGCGTTCGCGCAACTTGCTTTAATTTTATTAATAACCGCAACGACTATATCAGCTGGTTGGTACCACATGACCTGGCGCGCGAAACACTCGATGCATGTTTTAAATACATAATTGGTCTAACTATCAAATTATTATAATGTAAGAAATACAGTTTGGGTTAAATCTACCAACCTGATTATTAAATGCCAAGGTGACACTAACTAGCCCATTACATCGTGTAAGTATATAAAAAAAACTTCAAAATGTAGCAATGAGAAACGTATTCAACTACTCAACTGCAATACGTAGCTTCTAATGGTTGTGTTCCATGAATTGTAAATCATGAAAATTTCTTGATGACCTGTATTCTATATTTTCCACCTCGCCGTATCTTGCAAAAGTAGCCTCATCTTCGAACAAGAATTTGGAAATAAGACATAGGTAGCTTCTTCTAATTACCCAATAATCAAATTCAGTTCCAGGCATGTTTTGAAGAGGTCATGACCGTAAAGATTACTCATGGCTGATTCTCTACCCCGTCTGGTGGTCAAAGTTCTTCGTACTTATGTACTTCGGCATTCGTCGGCGTCTTTAGTTGTTGCCAACTGATCCAGTTTCAATTGAACTTTTAGGAGCCGTCATAAAAGTCTGATGTTTGAAACAGCTGTACATGTACAGGGTGTTTTAAAATTGCAAGGGAAAAATGTAAGGGCGTTAAAAGGATGAAGGCAGATAAAAGATACCCAAGATAATATAGAAAGTGCAGAAATGAGTAATTTAGTGAAAAAATGTAGGACAGCTGGTGACTAAAGCAATACAAAATACCAATAAATCGAAGGAATAAAGAAATCCTAGAGATATCCAAGGTAAGTTTATTACAAATATACCACAGTCAACGAAATGACTTACAACTTCCAACAATTACTGTGCACAGCAAATAAAGAGCACAGAAAAGATAAGCCACTTACGTAAACACAGGCAGTAATATGATTATGAAATCCTTGGAAAGAGATATAAATGCTATAATTACTGAATTAATTAAAGAAAGGGACAAGAACTAGTATAACTTTGCATATTATTCAACAGGTAAGGAGAATAACGTAAAATATCCAATAGATTATATTAATACATAAAAAGGGTGACCCTCCACCTCTGGTACATTATAGCTTGATATGGCAAATACATAGGTCTTCCAAGTCCAAGTCAGAGTTGGATAGTTATGAAATATAAGAGTTCTTTCTTCAACTAAAGTAGTAATTCCTATAACGTCTACCTAAACTGGAAGTAACCATATCGCAAGCAATAATACATAATATATACTTTCCCAATAGCTGACTTCCTGGAACTGATGTTATTGCCCTCACATTTTTGCAAGCAGACTATATCTCTACTTCCTCCTGGCCCGCCGTTCTGTGAGGTCCTAAACCGCGTTGATTGTAATTGAAGGGGATTCCCCAGGCACACGTGGCCAGTTCCATTTCAATAACGATCCAGCGGCTTCCCTCAATAATGGGGTTCCTGAGGGACCCGGTACATGACATGTGTATTCGGATGACATCTACCTCTACCAATGAACACAACTAATCCGTATTTACATTTCACGGAACGATACAGGCCTCGAAATGTGTTTATTGAATCTGCTGCGAGCGTTTAGGCGGCGGTTTGGTGTTTCTTGTATGTTATTTCCTCGGGGAGCCAACTGTGCTTGAATAGGAAAGCACAGCAGGTTTGCCTGGAACACATTGGAACTACAATGACAGGGGTAGATTGTAACCGTAAATGGGACTAAAGTAAAAAACTGAAATCCTTACTTACCTCTTCGGTTTAAATTTATAACAAAACTAAAGCGAAACACGCTTAGTACCTCCTCATATACACCATTATTAGCCTAACCACCAGCAAGGCTGGCGTTGAATGTTCGCTTATTTCCGTTTGCTCCAGCTGACGTGTTTTCGAAGCAAAAAACCACTCCAATTCTGGGGCAAAGCTGTACTTAATGTGCTTTTATGTATCAAAAAGTAAACATCATGCTAGACGTCTGTGATAAATTTTCATCATTCAAATTAACTTCCGGCCTTGTGAGCTTTATATTCAAATTGAGTCGATTTATTTGAGGCCAAGCCAACTACTGTTTAAGCCAAAGGCTAGTCATAAATAGCGAAGTTACTGGCACCAATAAGAATTATGCTTCGCGTTATGGCGGCAAAGTCGATCTCGGTCGGTATAAAATTTCGTTGACCCCTGCGAATGCTTGTTATATTTGTGACTACCAAGGAAAGTAGTTTATGTGTGCAAAAAAAAAGCAGGATGTCATTTAAGCGACAAGGAACAGGTTAGATAGTGTGCATGGCGCTAAATCCAGAGAGTATGAAACACCGTATACTTAATTATGTTCAGAATTTTCGGAAAAATTGTCGGATTTAATATGTAACATGACATATTTGACCAATGGCTACCCTCAATGTTTACATTTTGACTACCAGTATAGGTTGTTACAAAATCACGGCGCAAGGTGTCGCAACGACAATTCTGTTTACAGTTTTAGCTTGAATAGCCTTCGTTATAACTGCTCAAACCAAATTCTCTCTTTTAATACTTATTCAAAAATTGAGCACGATACGAACTGCAAGTAGTCTCCAATTACCTAGTGCAGATCAAAAACATGCATTGACTTACAATTCAACACACTTGCTTTTTATTACGACCACCAATTTTACCCCATTATTCACTAGTTTCGTCTCGGATGATGTTTGACTCTATAGAGAACTGCAAAGTAGCTTTGATTCCTTATCTGTAAGCTAAAGTAACTTTTTTGGATTGCTTGTAATGGGACCAGAACTGTTTATGCTTCTAAGCGAAGAGGTTGATAGGTTCGAAGCTTTTGAAGAGTAATTATTGAAAAAAAAATACTTTTGCTTATCTAGTGTCAACTCGTCATGTATTGTTCCTTTTGTTTGGGGTGCGTGAGACCCGTTGGTTTTTGCGGTTGTCTTGGGGACGTAACAGCCGTAATCCTTCATGCCGGCTAACTTAGCTGGAAGATATTCTTAATAGCTTTTCTAACATGAGAAACCGACGCTATTTCGCAACCGCTTGTTTGAAGTCAGACAAGTGTTAGTTTTGCCTCACCTCCGGAATTTTATTTCCCTGGTACTACCTAGCCGCCGCCTGGAGAGACGTCCGATGGGAAATATCAACCCCACACGGCGTCCGCATGACCTGGACATTATTCTATAAGTCTAGAAGAAATACTGGAAAACCACCATACCGCAATAAATATAAAAAATACGTTTTTAATGCCTGCATACTTCCAATAATTACTTATGGTATAGAAAATGGTCTCTGTATCTACCAACTTTGCCAATAAACTCAAAAGGATACAGAAAGTTATCGAAATAAGTATGTTGGCGATAATCCTTAGAGGTCGCATAAAAAATGAAGAGAAAAATGACGAATGAAGGTGGAGGAAGTTATAAAAGTCATATCAAACTCAAAATGAAGATGGGTAGGACATGTTGCTAGGCAGAAAGATGACACATGGATAAAACACATAGTATTATGGAGACCAAGAATAAATAGATGGCAGATCAAATAAATCTCTCGTTATTGTGTCCACCAGCAGTGTACTAAGAAAACCTGTTTCGTCCCTAATCCTATATCTTTCCTGTACAAACATGATATTAGTCCAGTACAAACTGTGTTCACATGATTCTGTAAGGTACTTACCTGTTCTCACAATAGCATGGCAACATTTTTTTTATTTGAAGCTTGCCGCGGCCCTTAATTATTTCAAGTTTTTCTTATAGCCGCCGGTACATTTTTCGTGGTCTTCTAAAGGGGGGGGGGATATGGCTTCCATTAAAAACCACTGGAATGGATGACATAAGAGAAAAAGAGGGAGAACAGAATAATGGTACTAACTAACACAGGAAAAATGGAATGGAAAAAACAAGGGAAAGATTATGAATGTCCAAGAGTGAACGTTGATAGACTGCTACAGTGGAAGAAGTAAACTACAAGAATAAATCCTGTACTAGACCGACACATCAAATTAGAATAGTACCGAGCTTTATACACTAGTGGTTACCACGTCTGCTTAGCATTCGGGAGGTCGCGAGTTCGATTCCCGTGGCCGTCTGCTCTGATTCAAGTTTTTAGGTGGTTTTCCTGAGTCAACAGAATATCTTCTCTGAGGCGAATGTCGGGGCAGTACTCTTCCACCTTTTTTGGCCTCTCTTCCATTCTCCTTTCTCTCACCCATCCTATAAATCCCGTTCTTGGCTGAAGAGGGACGCAAGGTTTCAATAGCAGCCCGACCCCATTTGAGGGAATTAAAAAGACCCTGAACCTTTACCTTTAGAATGGTTTAATTATATGTTTCATGTACTTCCTGTGTTGCTTCTTGTAGCTCTTTTGTCATAATTTCGATTTCATCCATATTATTGGATCTTTGGATCGCTTTTACTATGGAATTTAAAAGTCAGCTGTGTATGATCTACTTACATGTTATATGAAACAAACGACATTAGAGTTTTTAATTACAATCTGCTCACTTTGAAAATAGTAGAAATAAATAATTTCACAAATAACTTTGAAATTTCACAGCAACCGCGATCTAATGACTTTGGCTAGGGCTGTTAGCTTAGTGGTAAGCATCCTGACTACTGATATAAAGGCCGCGAGTTCGATTCCCGGGCCCGGTGAGGTTTTTAAAAATAAAAAATGTGGATAAAAACCTCTACAGAATGCCATAATTCGGAAGTGATGTAAAAAACGATAATTAAACTACTGATTCCGGTTACTGCGCATAAGAAAGAAGAGGAAAGAAGCTGTAACTTCTAAACGGTTAAGAGCTTTACTACACGAACTTAAACTTCCTAATCCTAAAAGCACGAGAAGATATGGATAATTTGAATAAAATAACGAACCATAAATGAGCTAGTTCAAGCACAGCTCATACCTTCGATTTCGCTCGGTACAAATACGACCAAATCCTTAATCAAACAGGCGGGTGCAGTAATCCACTAAACCCATAGAACCAAATCTGCATCATATTTTTCAGGTCAAAACCGCTTCCAAAGCTTTACTAAGAGAAGCCACGAACATGAACCTTGCAGCATGGGAAATAAATTTAAGATTTAAAAATGTTATAAATGGAAACCTAACAATAGTCCTAGAGAGATGTTGCATGGGCAAAGCTCAAAACAGTAATGCCAATTTCCAATACTAAAAATAACCAAAAAGCTACATATAGACAACCTGGTACACACAACGACGTTTCAGGTGCACGAACTACAAATTCAGAAATCACCGAAATGTACCGAAGCAGCACAGTATACACAAAGACGTTTAAAGTTACTTGATGTGTTGTACATGTGGAGGAAAAATATTTTAAGACCGTTGCGAATGAATACAGAGACGAACAATGATAATATGTTTAAGTTTAAATGTTTTTCAGTTTTAACTATCTGAAGAAATAACGTCACCGCATTCTACCTACAGAAAAAAGAGTTGTGCAATACTGGCTCCTGGACGTTATAAAATATCTATAACAATACTTTGCTCTAGTTTTACTATTTAACATCTCCAGATAACTGAGAGGTACAACTTTCAGCGATTTTACTATTGATTTCTTATTTTTTTTTTTACTTTTTGTGAAAACTACATACCATATTAGTGATAAGTGAAGAAATTGCTTCACTAGGGTATGCCAGATTTCCCAAGGAATTATTACAATTTAACCACTGCGTAGCCGTATATACAATCATTTGATACATTTAATTTCACACTCTTCCTGGAATTACTTTTTTACTCTTTCCAACGGAAGCTTTACAGCTATTGAGGAACTCGCGACCTTGAGGATCATAATTATTCGTAGCAATTAAATTCTGTAGCGCGGCGAAATAGTTGAAGGAAATATATTATTTAACACCCTGTTAACATGCAGGACTCCCCGAGTTTGCATAATCCGGGTAGGATTAGCCGCTGTCGGCAACATCAATACGAGTAACCCTTTCGCATGCCGGCTCCATTGGCTCAGAACAATGCAGATAAACCTTTTGTAGTATGGAATTTTGCTTGTCCTATTGGGCAATAATTCGACATTTTCGTGTCCAGTTTAGTGCGTACAAAGTTAATCTAATTTAACAGAATTTGAACGGCACGTGTTCAGAAATGAGTTCTGTGTTTCACGCTTTGGTCCGAAGATGCTTCGTTATCTCTATTTTTGAAGCGGTTTGGAAAACGATTTAGTTTCTTTCCAATGTGAGTTCAACCGAATTGAAATAGATTGAATAAGTTATGAAAATTCTTATCAAAAATAATATTTTGAAAATAAGTTTAGTTACTGGAATCAGAGAAAGCCACTAAGCTAGCGTGAATGGATACAAAGAAATCTGTCAGATAATACAATCACTGTTTTGAATACAGCTCACATCTGTTCCCTGGTGGTATGATGACAGCATACAAGCTCAAGCTTCATCAAGAACACTTGCATTTTTTGTAAGCATGCTTACCCTACTCCTAGGATTCGTCTCCCTCTAGCTATTCCTTGCTGAATGTTGAAAAAAATACGAGATGACAGCGGTTATTCCCACTAAAGGGATCTGGATATCCGATGGTCGTTTTCACACAAACTAAGGTTATGGAATACGTCTCGTCTAGTTTTACCACTAATTGCTGTACTTTATTATTATTTCGCAGCATCGGCCATGTCCTCTCCACAGGGCTAGGACGATTCCTCGCATTCCTGCAACGCAAGGTCCGCAATTTCCGGCGCAGGAAAAAGCTTTATTAATTGCTTGTAGTGCAATATGTTGGGCAATTTACATTTTTCCGGGTCCCAGTTCCCGTCATTCCGCTAATCCAGTTCCGGATAATACCACATGTAGCGCGTGCTCGAGCTCGAAGGGCAGCTATTGATCGACCTTCTGCTTCCTACGCACTCGACTGCTTGTCGCAGCACCCCAGAGCTTGTCATTAGTGCACTCCGAGTGCATTCCTCGGGCTCCCGCTATGTGTGGAAGACGTATCGGAAAGTGAGAGTATCGCAGGATCTCCGATTCCCAAAACGCGACTGGAATACCAAGCTCGTTATCTCAGCAAACCCGAGCCGCTCGCGCTTGACTAGCTAAACTATCCACTGCTACACAAATCAGTGCCAAGATAGAGGCGGCCACGTCGGGGCTACCAAAAATTTTATTGCCCTCAGAGAGGTTATTAATTGGGATGACGTAATCATGACCTCAATTCTACTGACAGAATTGTGCCTTCCTTCCAAGAAAACAGCAGGCTACGGAGAGATCAGGTGTGGCTGAACTCCCTTCTCCTCGGATATGATTTATGTATTATACAACGTCTTAGGATCATTAATCTCAAAAAAAAATGTGAATATTTAAATATATTCACCAATGGGTCACAGGTTCAGCAAAAAGCGTTGAAATTTTATCAAAAATTGTTAACATGTTCATCAGGTGTCTTTTACTATTTCCCTTTGTAAACAATACAACTCGATATATAAACTGGGTTAAAAAGGACAAAGGTGCAAAGGACAATAGTGCAACTACTCACAAAATATACACATGCAAATTCAAGAAGAAATGTTTCAAACGATTCGCCTTTGTAGAGTTTACAACAAAATAATATTATCAGCATTCGACACAGTCTCAGCACTAACATAACCTATACATTAAGTTAAATATAAATAAAATTATTGGTATTATTATACTGCATCTATGTGTTAGACGGGTGTTTATGTGTGTTATATTAAAATTCAATTTCCCTTACTTTTGAAATGTGTCAAGGTGGTCGATGCAACTCACCCATGACTACAAAGCGGCAACGGGGTGCAAACAGTGTAGGTTCGAACATTCCTTGGCCCAGTGGCGGAGGCAGGCAGTTATATGTAAACGAACATAAACTTACTGACCTGTAAATCTCATCGATAATAATAATTGTACTCACCGGGGGTGGCCGCCCCCCAGGCCGCTCCGTACTCCTGGCAGTGGCATCACAATGCTGGGCCTTACATCCGTCAGCCTCAACCCTTTGGCACCTCATCGCCGCCTCCACTGGTTGAGTCAGCTGTCGGTACTTTTCGCTAGTACTGCCCCATAGTAATCCACTAGATTAACTATTGTTGCAACCCGTACAGAGTCGGTAATAACTACCGTAGTATACTGGTCTTTCACAGTACAGCAATTACCGTAAATCTTGCTATTGCTCTAACGGGACTTTTAATTTGGAACTCCATGTTTCCGGTGCGGAACGACATGCTTCCGCGAATCACTGGGCGGACTTCGTGCTCCAGCTCCAGGATTCAACTCTTTGACTATCACATAGTCGACTAGCAAAGCAAGAACCTCTGACGTATACCGGACGCTGTAATTGCCAAAAAGTCTACCAAATGCCATTCAACTAGCTACAATAGTACGTACATTCTACTCTAGTTAAATTAATCCTCTACCTAATTACGCCTAGCTACGCTCGCCGCTTCGCCTCGCATTACGCAAAACAGACCACTTTTACTCACACGTCGCGCTGCTGTCGCACCCCCAAACTTTCTGTTTATTTTTGAATTTCATTTCTACCCGAGACCCATTGATACGGTGCATTGGTTGCACGTGGCGTCTGGGTCCCCGAAAAACTGGCCGCGAACCAATGCCTAATACATTCGTCAAGATTATATTACATTCCAGGGCTCAAAACATTCCAGGCGTGACAAACGTCGTAATTAAAACTTAAAAATAACGCACCCCAAAACCATCAAATATTTCATCTCTAACATTTGGAATAATCCATCGAAACCCACTCGAACCTTGTACCTCTACTAGTTAATTTACTTAGAGCAGCTGCATTATACAGGTACTCTGCTATGCAAAAGGAGGAAGATCCATCATGGTCGCAATGATATGAAGTAATAAAAACCCTTTAACCTTTAAAGTACGTCCGGTTTGACCAATATAGAAGCATTTACAGGACGAACAGTTGAGATGGTACAACCAGATCCTTCTTGGTTCTTCATTGCCATGTAACAATTTTGCGTAAATTAATTGATACATTTAAAGCGCTTATATCATTGCTGCCTTCTAAAAGAAATGTGATGACACACATATAATTTATCGATAATCGAGTGAAGGAAATCTGATGAAAGAAGTAACCGATCAAGTTATTAAAGCTACTTCTCTTTCAAGGTGTTTGAAAAATCTAATAAAAAGAAATGCATTTCTAAATATTGAGAGCAAAGCAACGAAAAACACCAGCGAATGTTATAAGGGTAGGAGAACGGGACGTTGCTCACAATAACTGAAAGGACACTGAAAGATACAATGAGAAAAGAATCGATTCTTGAGACATGTCAAACTCACGACATCGTAAGATGGGTGCGACAGCGAATATGAGAGTGAGATGAGCAAGTTATTAATATGGACAACAACCGACTGGTTCGCATGGCCCTTGATCGAAAAGAAAGAAGGCTACTCGAAAAACTTTATAAACAATGGAAGAAAAGTTGGCAATCCACACCGCATGGGAACGCCAGAAATAATTTATCTATGAATACAACTAAATAAACTTGCAGCACCCTCCTGATACGTGGGCTAAACATAATGTACTCAGTCAGTGTTACTGCAATACCTCAGACACAAGCCCACTTTAAGCCATAATAATAATCATCATCTATATCAACAGTTAAGTCGAACTCTAGGATTGTTACCCACAGAAACCGAGTATACCATATCCTTTATTAATGATTTTACAAGAAAGAAAACATATCAAAAATAATTATCCATGCTGTTAAAATTCAAAATAGTAACATACAAATATCATGAATAATAGAACCCCAAATAAAAATGGTTTTCTCCTTACTTGAACAAAATTTAAATAGTCATGGTGTATGCTTTTTTCTCTTTTATTTTTTTCTAGTGATATGTAATGGTAACAATGGAATGTTTCCAACTGTTTTTGTTGTACATCAGCTAAGTCACGTCACGGTAAGAAATTATATGTCAATCACGTATTACATTTTATATGTTTATAATCCTAAATAACGTTCTTAAACTTGAAATGTTAGTGCGATCACAAATTAGTGTTTTAAACACAAATAATATGTATTATTAAGTAATAATCGGCGTTTTAATCTCCAGTGCGCGAGAAAGACAAGTCCCTGGACTCGCCTGGAAAAACCTTCCAAAACTCCCGATCGTCTTCTGAACTTCAACATTAAATCATTTTCACAAGTCATCGGATCTGGTATCTAGAACAAACCTGAGATCCACTCTCAACGTATTTCTTTAGTCACCGGCAAGGGTATTAGCAGTTACTCTCTTGTAACCGCCCTACGTTGCATTTTTGGTCGCAAGATCCTAAAAATGTTCCTAAACTAAACCCCGTGGTAGATAAACCTGGTATCTGGGGTTTACCTGCCAGGTACCGGGTGGTGTAGCTTGATCAAGCGACCACGTTCGATCAGCAGAGTTAAGCAACGCTCTCTCTGGTCAGAACTTGGATGGGAGTTCTACGACTGCATCTCTCGGCGCCTCGTGATACGGCTGTCACGAAAATAGTTGGTCCCGGCGGTCACAACAACATCATGATAGTCGTTAGTGGGGTTGAAAGTCCCTATAAATGCACACATGCACAGCTATGCCTATAATTGTACTAACGGTTGTTGGCTGTGTGCGATAGAAATAAATTCCATGCATCTCTACGGGTCAAAGCTAGTACAAACAAGCAGGTTAGTGCATAATAGACCTCCATCAGGTCGATTTATCCCCAGAATTAATTAAGAGCATCACTTACCTATTACGAGAGCACTTTACTGGCCCACGGTAAGGTAATAGTGTATCACCAGATGACATCATAGCATCTACTCAAGGCAGCCGCGAGCATGCTACAGGCCTATTGTCAGCGTCTCGCAGTAAAAATTCCAAGCCGACCGGGCTTTTACAAGGTAAAACTGTGAACTATTTCTTCGCTCTTGAGGCCTTCTAAATAAGTCTCACAGACAGGCAGACGTTTTACAGGCGGGGAAAGCCCTAACCAGGATTATTTAGCAAATTTAGCGGTGCATGTTTGGCTATGCATGTAAACAAAGCGGCTAGGTGCATTCATATTTAACATTACCACTCCAAGATGGAGCGTAGAGCGCTAAGTGCCAATTGTTCGTCAAAGCAACTGCAAGCGCTTAGACAAACTTACAGACCGAGTTCTAAAGCCACAAATCTGAACTTATGTCCTTTTTATTGTTTCACGTAAACACGTTGTGTAGTTGAATTTTATTTAATAAAACTGGGCAAGTAACATAAAGACTAATATGCATATTCTATTCAAATTATGATTAATCTATACACTCGAAAATACATCGAACTCCGGCTTTCTGAGCTACCCATAAAGGCAAGCTAATATCAAAGAGTAAATGCGTATAATTAATTAGACCAGAGCCAAGTATACTTATAATATTATAAATTTCCCACTGAACTAAATCTCTTAATCTTCCATTAGTAAACAAGCATATGCAGGTTATCCCAATTTTGCATGATAGTTTATTGGGAGGTTTACCTGATTTGAAAGCATCTTCCATACATCCGGTATGTGTTTTAGACGGAATGATTTATTTATCGAATAACTAAGCTTTACTATTACTTTCCTTGGAAGCTTTTTAAGTATCTCTCCAGTTACAAGATCATAAACTAGGGCTTTCTTCAGATTAATGTTGATTTTAGTTTCCCCAGTAACTTTTATTTGAGATTACTAGGTCTATGTTCGCCGGAACACATTCACGCTACGGCAAATCGTGTTAAAAATGGCTTTGATTAGATCGGAAGATCTGCCCTGGATGGGTAGCAAAATTCTCCACTTATTGGTGATTGTTCCTTACCCAGTTTCCGCCTGTGGATGTAATTGGCGGACCATGCATGCAAGGTCTTTGCCAAAGGAACTAATGTGTTTCTTTGTCATCATAGTTAAGACACAATTGCGATATGATGGTAATGATGTAACACAAGCTTACTGTAATTACTAAACGTAACTGTCGGTTTTATATGAGAAAATATTCAAAACGTTAGAATTGACCTATAACCAGTTTAAATCGTTTCACCAATATATTTCTAGAGAGCAAAGACCATTATCAAGAGGCAATGATTCAATTTGATACTATTGGAGCATCCACATCAATTTAAAGACGAAAAATAGCATCCTTTATCGATTTTCTTGTGAAAGAATAACTCAACATTGATCTTTTCTAGGAATTTTATTGCCATTTAAATAGGAACTTACAATGGTAAAACTTCTGACCAGAAGAATTCTTCAATCAAAAAGACGGCATTTCCAAGTTTTTTATCCACCTTCATCCATCTGCCTGTTTTGCACCCTTATAGTCCCTCTTGTTACTAAAATAGGTCACCCATAATGTTGAGCAATAACGCACCCATGAACATTTTGAGGAATTTCAAAAACACGATTATCCTGTATTCTGGACTACCTTTCTATTTAAGACGCAGGTAAAAATACCTTCAAGAAATCATAAGTGGCAGTAATCACAAGCAGGAACGAGACGATTCAGTCTTATCTCTGATAATCTAAGTCTATTGAATGATAGCTGCTACCAAGATTGGGCTCCGAAAACAAATGCTGTAATTCGAGGCGCCCCAAATATGCGGTGCGACTCAGTCAGATTGGAAATCAAAGGAAAATCAGTCCGGAACGATTCGATCAATCATGTTGTCACTAATAACTTTCAGAGGTCCGCGGAAGGGTCTAAGAGGAAGTAAATCAGTCATAAATTACATCATTCTTTAAATTGAAACGGGTATATCCATAAATCTGCCAGAAATTGATAACGTAGCGACTCTTGAGGTGTTGTACGATCTGGAGATCATCTAAATTTACTTAGCTAGATTTCTTCTTTTATCACAAACATTACGTAAGTGTATGTTCTTATCAACTCATTTATTATTTTTAGGAAGATATTAATAGGAACGTCGCTATTTCAAGCTACACCTACAGCGTGTTTTGTTTTCGTCTGGAATCTGGATATATGTAAGTAAAGACGTTACTAATTTGATAAAGGTACGTCATGTCACATTTGCAGGCTACGTCGAGCATGCGGCACGCTGCTTACTCTGTAAACAATAATAACTAAGACAGTGTTTGTCAGTTCAAACTGACACCATGATCGATTAATATGCATTGCTGAAGCAGAAATGCCGAGGAAATCCCAAATTTGCATAACACGGCTTACTGCATTTCATAGATTATACTCTACATTTAAACAATGCGAAAGCTCTTATTCCGCAAACCCTTCCTTATAAATTTTGATATAGCAATAGTTATCAAGCTATCAAGCAGGAATAAGTAACGAACTGTAAGGACATTCAGGCGGAGTACCTCCTCATGGCTAATTTACTTTAAATAGCCAACTATTTTGTTTTATTCGGGACCCCTTCTAGTTTAATTTCCGTCCTCCCAAAGTTTAGATTTGTTTGTCGTCCTCGAAACCTTTGTCAATGTCAGCGCCATGAAAAACTTTTTGCTGGCAGCTTTAACTGAGATTGAGAACTCGTCTTAATATAAAAGACAATTGTAAAGTTCACCCTGTGTTGAACCCAGTAAATTAGCTAAGGTGTCGCTATTGGAGGAAAGTTAAGCGTGGGTTTGGTGTATTTTATTGCAGCAATTAGGTTGGTTATTGAAGCCGATGGCTGTTCTTGCATCTTAACGCAGAAGGGAGCAAAAGTGTTGTTAATAGAATGCTCGATGGCAGCGAGAAACTGTTTATTCCAGTAGCAGCTTCGATGCTAAGGGAATGATTGCAGGATTAAGGTAGTGCCACGGCTATGTGAAAACCTTGAAAGATTTCATTTATTTTAATTAGATGTTTCATTATGATCTGTTTTCCAACATGAATGTAATCAACCAACCCCGTCTTCTTTAGTAAGAAGTGTTTTCTGGTGTAATTGTTGACATGCTGAGTCATTACCATCTTTTATCTATATCAGCTGTACTGAGCCTTCAGGCTTGATACAAAAGTTAGTATCTTTAAGAAGATCAATTTCAAGTATTTAGTAATACTCGAAGAAGTAGTCATTAGGCCTTCAGTGCAGTGTTTAGTTATGATAACTACCGTGTGCACCTTTTATAAGTAAATCGAAGAATTTCCTTACATACTTATCATTCGTTTTTCCAGTTTGCTGGGATTGTTTGGATTACACCTACAGAAAGATATTTGCGAATAGAAATACTGAGAAATAAATTGCGCTAGCTATCAGAGCTCAAATTACTTCAATAACGACTACAAGTGGACAAAATACTTTTTTTCTATAGCAAATGTTAAAGTGTGCTTTAATCGACTCAAAACAAAAGGTCAAGTGTTGCTTTAACAGCAAGGGTAGATAAAGAAGCACTTTAACATCAAGGGTAGACACAGTAATTTAATTTTCTAACTTTTATTTAAATTAAATATTACAGCTTGGTATTATCCTAGCAACCCAATCTAGCTACTGAGATTTTAAGATTGTGATTGACTTTCCTTATTTTCGTTTGAAATTGTTAAAGTTCTTGCTATAGAAAAAAAATTGAATTATACACGACTATAAAGTTATTATATTACTCTTCACTCTTGAATCATTAACGTGTCGACTTTATTTCGACGTTAAACGATTCACTCAAGAATTATCGTCTTGTATAATAAATTACTATTCTCTACATACCTACTGACGTACTGACAGAAATCAAAACCGATGGTAACAGTTATCAGACTTGCTTCTTATTCTCTTTCAAACCTTACATTAGGTATATCATCTACAGATAAATCTCTTCGGATGATACAGCTGATTAGTAGTACATTAGCTACTCCTGTAAAATCAAATAACGGCCATTCGCAAGGATGGGGATTCAAGTTAATTAGAACTATACAATTTGCGTTATTAAACCTTCAGACGTCATGTATAATGTCATATTACATTTGTTTAAGGGCTACTTCTGTCATCTATTAGCATTAGTGGTGCATCGTCCTCGTTTTCTTCTCAGCTTATGTACTTCTTAAAATTTACATTTACTACCGCTTTCCAAATTATATTGAACTTTAATCTCTACCCCAGAAATTGATAGAGTGCTATGACCTCGAGAAGTAAAACATCTGTCCAGTATCTACTTATATTCATTTCCCTGTTGCTTTCTAGATTCAACATAAATTAAACGAAGCTCAGGAACGTTAATGGTTTATTTTCTGCTATATCTTCTCCTCATTACGGCTTACAGTTTAAATCTTCTCATCTGTCTATACTATGTCTACTATGAATACCTGGATTAAGACTCCTCTGTGTTCCTGGGTACTATTAGCGGGTTTTATGGAAAACTGATTGACGTCCACGTATTATTTTTCTTCTCGTTCTTCTATTTGCTCGTTAAAATTACGGTCTTGCCAGCTGTTACTATGTATTTGTTGTCGTCGTCAGTCTTGTTGTTGCACCTAACTCAAATCTTCTTATCTAGAATCAAAGATCGATTTGTATCGGCTTCTTATGTCCGTATTGGCACTGTGAGAAGGTTCAATAGATTTAAAAGGTCAGAAGATGGTTGCAACTTCATAAATTTAATTAAGATTTCTATTTAAGTACTCCTTGCAATTTCGACTTTCTAGGCTGTTCTGGCCTGAATGCCGCATTAAAAAAACCTTAAGATACTTGATGTTTTAACTTCTTCTTCATTCTGATTTCCTTCTGCATACTCTTCATAGATTACATTATCTGATTTAGTTTGGCGATGTAATCTTTCCTGGTTGTTTAAGATTTTTGCGCTCAGAGACCTGCTGTTTTAAAGTCATTTTCTTTTCAGACACTGAAAATTTTCCTTTTCATTTTTCTTTCGCTACTGCAGACCCTTTGCAATTTAGATTTGTTTATTTAGTTTGGCGATATAATCCTTTCAATATTTTTCTAAGTGTTTTGAGATTTCTTTGACCCCAGAGATCTGATGTTTTATTTTCTTCTTCTTATTCCTTTACTTCATTTACTCTTGCACAATATTCAAAGTACAGAATTTCTGACTTATCTTCTTGGCTTCCAGAAACCTCATGATCGTTTATTCATTTGCTCCTGCAAACTCTTCACAGTATAGATTCTAAATCTCGTTTTCTAAGAGTTTTAAAATCTCTTTACCGCCAGATACCTGGTCTGTAACTTTCTTCTTCTTATTTTACGAGTGCATACTTTTTACAGTTCAGAGTTGATTTACTTTGGCGATATAATCCTTTCAGTATCGCTTCCTGGGTGTTTTAAATTCTCATTGTCACCAGAAACCTGATGCTTTATCTTCGTTTTTTTCTTTTGCTCCTGTACGTCTTCACAGTATAGATTTTGTAATTTAGTCTGGCGATGTAATCCTTTTTGAGCGTTTTAAGGTCTCTTCGCGCCCAAAATCCTAACTTGTCTGGCGATATAGTCCTTTGAATATCGCTTCCTGGGTGCTTTAAGGTTCTTTCGTTCTCACTGATTTGATATTTTAACTCTTATTTCCTCGTTTGCTTCTGTATACTCTTTACCGTATAGATTTCCTGATTTAGCTTGACGATATCATCTGTTGAATATCGGTTCCTGGGTGTTTTACAATCTCATTTCCGCTAAAGGCTTGGTGTTTTACCTTCGGTTTCTTCCTTTGTTACTGCACACTCTTTGCAGTATAATCGCGATATAATTCTTTCTAAGGGTTTTAAGGTCTCTTTGTGCCCAGATACCTGACGTTTTAAGTTCTTGATCTTTCGTTGCTGCTGCATACTCGTCACAGTATAGATTTTCTGACTTGATCTAACGATATAATTCTTTGAATATAATTTTCTCATAATTTTGACATCATTTTCCGCCAAATACCTGGTCTTTTGCAAAACTTCTTCTTCTTTTGTGCCTCTTCACAGTATAGATTTTTCTGATTTCATCTAGCGATATACCTAATTATTTAAATCTCGTTTTCTGGGAGTTTTCAAATCTCATTACCGCCAGAGATCTAGTCTGTTACCCCCTTCTTCTTTTGCGTTATCTAGTCTAGGGATGTAATCCTTTGTGAGTATTTTAAGGTCTCTTTGTGCCAAGGTACCTGACGTTTTAAATTCTTGGTCTTTCGTTACTGCTGTATACTCGTCACAGTATAAATTTGCTGACTTGGTCTGGCGATATAATTCTTTGAATATCATTTTCTCATAGTTTTGAAGTGGTTTTACCGCCAAATACCTGGTCTTTTAGCTACTTCTTCTTTTGCGCATCTATACTCTTCACAGTATAAATTCCCTCATTTTGCTTGGCTATCTAATCTGTTAAATATCGCTGCCTGGGTGTTTCAAAATCTCATTGCCGCCAGAAACCCGATGTTTTACCTTTCTTTTTCTTTTGTTTCTGTACACTCTTTACAGTATAGATTTTGTAATTGGTGTGTTAAGGTCTCTTGGTCTTTTATTGCTGCTGCATACTCCTCAGAGTATAAATTTTTGACTTGGTCTAGCGATGTAATTCTTTGAGTGTCGCTTTCTGGGCGCCTTAAGGTTTATTTTTCTTCAGGGACTTGATGCTTTAACTTCTTTTTCTTTGTTTGCCTTTCCGTACTTTTCGCAGTATAGATTTTCTGATTTAGTTTGACGATATAATTCTTTGAATATAATTTTCTCGGAGTTTTAAAATCGCTTTACCGCCAAATACCTGGTCTTTTACCTTGTTCTTCTTCGTTTACGTCTGCATACTTTTCACTGTTTAGAGTTTCTGATTTACTTTGGCGATATAATTCGTTCAGTATTGCTTCCTGGGTGTTTTAAATTCTCATTGCCTTCAGAGACCTGATGTTTTTCATCTTTTTCTCCTGTACACCCTTCACAGTAGATTCTGTGATTTAGCCTGGCGATGTAATCATTCTTTCTGAGTGCTTTAAGGTCTCTTCGGACCCAACGATCTGACGGTTTAAGTCGTTTTTCTTTTAGTTCGTCTGCATACTCGTTACAGTATAGCTTCTCTGACTTGGTCTGACGATGTAATACTTTGATTGTCGCTTCCTGGGTGCTTTAGGGTTTCTTAGAACTTACTGACTTAATGTTTTAAGTTCTTTTGCTTCGTTTGTTCTTGTAAACTCTTCGCAGTTTAGAATTTTTTATTTACTTTAGCGATATAATTCTTTGAATATTGCTTCCTGAGTGTTTTAAGATCTCATTGCCTTCAGAAAACTGATTATTTACCTTCTTTTTCTTCTTTTTCTATTGTACACTCTTCACAGTATATATTCTGTAATATAGTATGGGTAATTAATTCCGAGTGTTTTAAGGTCTCTTCACTCCCAGAGACCTGACGCTTTAAGTTCTTTTTTTTTCATTACTTCTGCATACTCGTCAAAGTATAGATTTTCTGAGTTGACTTGGCGATATAATCCTTTCAATAACGCTTTGTAGTTGCTTTAAGGGTCCTTTGTTCTAGCCGACTTGATGTTTTAACTTCTTTCGCTTAGTTTGCTTCTACGTACTCTTCACAGTATAGATTTATGGATTTAGTCGGACGATATAATTCTATGAATATTATTTACTCGTTGTTTTAAAATTGTTTTACCGCCAGAGACCTGGTCTTTACCTTGTCCTTCTTCTATTGCACCTGCATACTCTTCGCAGGTTGTAGTTTCTAATTTACGCTGGCGATATAATCCTTTAAATATCACTTCCTTGGTGTTTAAAATTTTGTTGTTGTCCGAACTTAAGGTTCTAACGTTATTTTTCTGTGTTTACTTCTGTCATAGTAGAGATTTTCTGATTTAGATTAATGATGTAATCCTTCCAGTGTGTTTTAAGATCTCCTCTTTAGAGACCAAATGTTTTAAGTTTAATTCTTCCTTTGCTCCGATTACTATTCACTTAATCTAGCGATATAAGCCCCCAAATAGCGTTTTTGGAGCTCTTTAAGAATAATTTCCCTCCAGATATCGAATGTTTTAATTTTTTTTCTCCGTTTGCTCCTCCAGAGTTGTCACAACATAAATTTTATGACTTTGCCTGGCAATTTGAAATTGCTTCCTGGATAATTCAATGACTTAATGTTTCACCTTGTTTCTCTTTGTTTGCTCCTGCCTACTCTTCATAGTGTAGATTTCGTGATTTGGTTTGCCGATATAATCCGTTGAATATCGCTCTGTGGGTGTTTACCTTCTTTTTCTTCTTTTACTCCTGTATGCTCTTCACGGTCCATATTTTATGATATAGTCTGGCCGTGTAATCCTCCTTGGGTATTTTAAGATACTTGACGTCAACCTTCTTCTTCCTTTGCTCCTGCATATTCTTTACAGTATTTCCTGATTTATTCTGGAGGTGAAATCCGGCGAATATCGCTTCCAGGGTGTTTTTGAGTCTCCTTGGCCCGAAGAGTACTGGTGTTTTATATTTTATCGTTTCATCTGTTTCTACTCCTGCTTATGTTTCACAGTTTAAGCTTTTTAGTTTATTTTAGTTAGCTCTATTTCATATCGCTATTTTGAGTTATATTCATATCGATGACTTTTATTATCTATTCTCTCAGTAGGAGCGGCTTTCGTATCATGACGTCATAACCACAAAAACAGTTGTTTTCTTCCATACTGTTTATACTGTATCTACCTATAATAAATTACCAGCTCGCTTTAATGCAATTAATAGTATTTTGTAATAGCTTAAAGCTGAAACGTAAACTTACTTTTGGTGCCACGTTATGTTATTTTATAGACACTATGTATTATTAACAACGTTAAACTTACAATACAAAAATCTCATCCAACATTTACTGCCGGAGTAACTGGAGTACAGGTGTTTAATTTTAATGGAACAGATCTAGCTTACCATATCGTTATGCTGACGTACACCAATAGTGAGACATGCTGAAAACCACAAATGTTTGTTTTAAGGTATCAGAGCAACCTATAATTGGAAGTACGTACATGCTTGCTTCTCTAATCTTTAATAATCCTGAAGTGGTGTGTTGAATCGCAAAAAAAATCCTCATCATAACTTGATCTCTTCTCTAGACTCTAGACATGAAAATTGCTACACTGTCAAAGAAATAATGGAGGCTCTTGAAATGTGAATGTTGGTAGTTCTACCGACATATGTTCTTGTAATAACAAATGCAAATGTATCTATTAGAGTTTAGTGGCATTTAGATTTTGTTTTCTTGGTATCAATCAAGTAGTTTGTTAAATTCTCCCAATGATAATATCGTCAGGTTAAGTTGTTCTACTAAAGGTATTGGTCCGTTCCATTTGCCAACTAATCTCGTTCTATATTAATTAGATAAATCCCTAAGCCCATGCCTTGCAATAAATCGACGAAGACTGGCTGCGACGAACCAAAGATCCCCAGAAAATCGGCCGGGCAGTTTTATTAGCCGCCATACTTTTGCAGCTTCTCCAACGTTCCATCAATTCCTGCAGTGCGCATCTACATGTAAATAACTGCGTGCGGAAGTAACAGCTAACTCCATCGTGCAACAATGCATTTCCTGCCACGATCAGCATCTGGACGTGGCCCTCGTTCGGCGAAACAATGCGGTTTTGTAAAGACGAGAAATATCGTCCGCACCGAGCGTTTACGTACACCAACCGCAATTCAATTACAAGCGATTGTTCGGCGTCGTATAGAGATAGCGCAATGTCAGCAACAGTGTTTACAAGGCACAATGCAATTACCGGGTTATTGAAGTCTGGCCGGTAATTTACTCACACCTGTTATGGCGCTCAGGTGTAGCCATGGAAACGGCCCGCGCAGTATGTCATCATCAGTGCCAGGCTATGCAGTGTAACAGTTTAAAATCCACTATCAACTTCTTGCGAGCCATAAATTCATATAAACGTCCATTGATTTATGGGGGACAGGTCCCCGTTCTTTGACATTTGTATAGATTTACCGCGAGCTTCCGTTGTCCGACTGATGCATTACTCTTTTGTCTATTATCCTGCCGAATTTATTTAAAATAACGCCGCGCGTCTTCCATATCCATTGTATGAGTTACTGACATCGTACTTCACATATTTTCTGGTTAAACATGGCAGTGTACACACCTATCTAGGTATCTACACCCAGTAAAGTCGCTAGTTCTACAAATCAACGTATTGGGTCCTTCTAACAACTAGAACAACCGTGATCTCGTAACACGCCAATATTCGCCATTGCTTCCAGTAACCTTCAAGGTAATCCAGACAAAATTCATTTATTATACGAATGATCGTTTAATTTAACTATATTCTTGCTACACACAAGTTGTCTTCTTTTCATTTCTTCCCTGTTAGACAACGTCCAACCTCCAATATATCTCTGACTCCCGTCTTGTAGAATCCATTACCAGTGCTCGGAGTTGTTCCTTCTGCTTTTTTTGCAATTTGGTATGTATTTGTTCCAAACAAAGTAGCTCATTGGACCATAGGCGAACGTCTGCCTTCTATTTGACGTTTTGGTTGCTGGTTACACTCATGTCATAGCAATAATAAACACGTTGCAGATGTCAATAACAATTTAATATAATCTAATTACATTTCACATATAAAAATAAAACCACAAAGAAGTACTCAAAAATATATTGCACTATTACTAACTGGCGCGCTAACACTAAAATATCTGTTAAACAAGATCGTGTTTATATTTGCTTCTGCCCTATTGCATTAGCGGAGGATTTGACTTCTCCTCCCCGCCGACTGATCTACCCGGATGGATTGAAATCCCCTCTCTTCGGATCTGCTAAGGGCCATCGTCTCTTCGAGGATTTTGTGTCAGCGAAAGGATGTGTGGCTTTCGACCCGACTACCTGGGTGCTCAGAAATTGCCAAGAACGTCTGTGTATGGTATCCATCAACTTCAAGTAATAGTCCATCTGGAAAGCTGAAACTTCGTATAGCGCACGTTCGACGTACCCGTGTTAATTTGTGGTGCTTGCGTTAATTGCCGCGCGTTATGGCACTGCGTCTTCAGACCTTTTAATCACTCACTCAACTTTTTTCACATTGCGTTTTCAGAGCCTGTCAATGATTCGCACCATTTTTCGATTTAAAGCGCACCTCTTACTGAAATATGATAATTTTCTAGAAAGTTACTCATCCAGGATTTATGTGCTTCATCATTTAGTTTGTTTCGCAGGAGTACATGGCAGTTTATATCCGCTACAATGTACAAGGCTTGTCCAATAATTATCCGAGTTTGTGCTAAAAACAATAGTTACCCTAGAACGACGGTGCTTCAGTACTCTTCAAAGTACTCCCCCTTGGAAATCTACAGCCTTATTCTAGTGCTCACTCCATTTCTAGAAGTAATGATCATAGTTAGCTTATGGAATAGCCTTTGGCCACTTGGTAGCACTCTCCTTGGTCCCCGCCACAACCTCAAATAGCTTTCACTTCTAAGGTTAGTGAAGCTTTTAGTCACCGTTTGCCCAGAGATGAAGTCCCTTTCACAATGTCTCCCTATCTCGGCAAGGCTCTCAGGTAATATCGTTTGTTTACGATGTAATCTTGTTAAGCGAACACATAATAAACAACACCTCAGTGGTCGTATCAAATAGAGAACATTGCCTTGACATTGATTTAACTTTGTAACACGGCTTTTGCCTAGCCCTACTCTCTACTGAATTATTACATTACAATGTCCTGGGTCGCTAGCTTATTCAGTCGGTGAGATATGAGGCTCTATTAGCATCATCAGTGCGGTTATGGGCAAGTTAATATCGTTTGAGGTCATCGCGTTATCACCTATAATATTATACTTACACCTGCAACCACTACCAGTGACAAAAACCCAACAGTTTACATGAATACATATAATCTGTAAGAAAACATAGACACAAAAAGTACATACGAACAAATACATAAAACAGTTGCGCACTGCGCATGGGAAAATGATTTAACTAGATACTTAAAGTTTAGTTATGCATGCAAAAGCAAAGTCCACGAGCGCAACGTATAAAATAACTCCGCGCACCCGTAAATCTAACACGAAGTTGTCGATTCTTTAGGATGAGTCGATGCTTGGAACCCCTGGACGCCGAGTCAGCAAATGACGTGATGACTGTGTGATAGTTGCCGGTACTTCCCCGTTATCTGGGCCGAGGACACATTGCTCACAGTTGCAAAATTATTCAGTAAAACAATTACAAACAATGTTGTCACTGTTTTCTTATTTCGTAGCTCGGTTTCAAGCAGGAACTAACCTTGTTTTTCCAATTCGTCCACCAAGGAGCCGGGAACAGCGCTGGGTGCCTTCTTGATGCCGAAATCGCAGCTTCTAGCAATGTCGAATTGGAACATCATGGCCTCACTAATAATGTGCTATTTCACTTGGATAGTTTCACCTCGGCTAAAGATGCACGTCTTCGGTGGTTTGCACGCGCAAACCTTCAAAAACACTTTTAAAAGAACAATCCGCACCCTTTATGAGCTTATAGCACGCTTATAGCCGCCTACACAGAGTTTGTTACTTATATTATGCTATTACTTGAATAAGACATCAGAAACCATACTGTTGAGTTTTATTACTAATCGTGTATTGAATAAAAAGATATGAAATGTGGAAACACAGGTGGCACAAACTGACCCGTTTCAAATTTGATGTACTTTCTTCTGTCTTTTCTTTTAAAGCATTTTCTATTAAGACACCTGCACTTTTGGTTGTGGGCCGTCGGTATAGATCCATGATTAATTGCCTTCAAGTTTTTTAAGGGATTTAATGCGTATCATAGTTCCAGGACGAAGCGGCATTAAAATCCCAAATTTCACTACAATGACCAGTTGGGGGAATATTGTTATTGAGCTAATGCTTGCAGGGCAAACTTTGTATTATCATGCCCAGGGTACTCCAATTAGCGGCCGCAATATTTTCTACCGCGTTGTATTGTTCCTTCCATTTTTATATTGTATAATCCTTGCATTCCTGACCTTACTTTCGAAAAGTATAATTTTTTGCATTCTGCAATAGCTTCTCCAGTTTCCAATGTTCTACATGCCTCTATTTCTGATATTGTCTCATTCATTCGCCTCCTCGTCATATATCAAAAGTTACCATGAGCTAAAATTCCTCCACACATTACTATAATCTGGTCATCCGACCATCTGAGCATCTGTCATACTATGCCAATATTATAAAAAAATATCTGAAATTATTTATCACCAATACTTTTAATTAACTCTCCCGTTTATTATTTGAAAGTTCCTTTTCGCATGTCGTTTGTATTTTACCTCATGGACATCTCTTGTCACGGTCAACCAATAGTTTCCTTACATGGTACAGTTTCATTTGCCTTGTTTTTATCGAAGAAATATCCTGACAGAATCGCCGAAATTAAAAAAAGTTAACTTCAAAGACATATTTTAGTCTAATTTTGAGTAATTAAAAGGAAGGTTAATTACCAGCTCTTTATAGTTGTCTTATGTTGTTTTCTACAAAATTTACATATATCTCATTACATCATCGTGTAGGATTTGATCGATTTGTTGGTCCTTCATACTGCCTCGTATTGGTTTTCCGATTATGTCTTCTTTCTTTCTTTTGCGTCACTGAATTTTAGAGAAAGGTTTCGTGGACCATAGCTTGAATAAAATCATTTTTTCTGAGAACTAACCTGATGGTCAAGCTTGCTTGCATGCTTCCACTGATAGATCGTTGTATACACTCAATATTAGTTTTTAAGAGTACTGCCCCAATCAGAAGTGAAACACCCTGCTGCATTCGATATAAGAGGACAATAATCTTTCAATCTCCACAAATCTACCATTGACATATCTTGTAGTTAAATCATTGAAGAAGCATCTTTATGGTGCTGTATATACCTCTTTAATGTTTACCGCGTGTTCCACACAAATAGACGGTTGGATGTTACTACTATATATAAAGTAGAAAAGCTTTTAGATTCAATTTAGGATAATTTATAAAAAGCAGTCATTCTTGATGATTGATGTTAAGAGATTGCATTAATTCATTAATACCTGTGCAACGGCTATGTTGCTTTATATTAAAGTATTTGGTAAAATTTGTGTGTAAGGTTCTGTAGCCACACACTCCTACATGTGGTTATAGGTACAGTAAATTAATTATTATATTTCGAGGAGAGAGGGGGCAGTTCTGTCCAGCAAAATACTAAGTATAACATTTCCCTACTGTGCATCTAGAAATTAGAATATAATATCAATATGATGTGGCTCTGTGGTAGAGCCTCTGGCTCTAAGCCAAAAATCTGGATTGAAACTCCAGTATGTTGAACGGCCACAAAAATATTGTGCTCTAACTACACCGAGATTTCCTAATCCAGCTGTGCCAACCTTCGATGTCTAAAATTCCTCAAAAGCGGGAGGCCCATGTCCTTGCAGTGGGGATTTTTACAATAAGGTTGGTGACAGTTCTATCTCAACACAATAAAACGTGTTTACTTAATTGACTATTGACCAGTGATACCATTGAATATCTGATCCAGTCGGCCTGGACTTAAGATTTTCACACTTATACAATGTTGTACTTTGTTTTACTAGGTATTCTGACAACTTTAACAACTTTCTTATTTTCTTTCGGCTCAAAGGCAGAAATGTTATTTTGGCTATCACCAAACACTGGTGTGACTCGTAAGTTGGCCCTCATTATAATCAGTGGGCACACGCGATCTTGAATTCTATCTAGACTGCTGTTGGGCTATATATCTAGTAAAATTAAATACTGAAGAGGATATTATCCTACATATTACCTAAAGAGTAGTTATACAAAATATTTATTGGTGCCGGATAGAATGTATAATTAAGTGGAGTTATTAATAAAATATTCTCGCGAGACATAAATTCATACAAATTTCCATTGGTTGTTGGGGTACAGACACGGTTCCCGTGCTTCATCTACATTGCAATGCGTACATATATGACGTATGCCATTTCTACATTAATTTTGAGCCCACACACATATCAAGACTAAACGTTAAGCTTTTTGCCATCTCAAATGCTTTAAATTGTCTTTTGCCACTCAGATTGCAAATTGAAATTGTACTTACAAATTTTGAGATCATTAAATCATGGGTTGGGTTATAACAAATTAGCTGAAATGACAGATTACTAGAGCGCTATTACATCGGTTGCAAAATGGGTTAAATAATATTACCAACTTCTAAATTTAAGGGTGCCTCTATTTACTTTATAAAAACACCTTTAATTCAATTGAAGATAAAATAAAACGAACAATTTGAACACTTATTCACTCAGATAAACGATAATCCTATTTCGTATGTGTAAAAGGATGCTTTTTATATACCTGTTATGCTCACTCTACGACAGTGAACGTCAAACAATTCTCAGATGCCGCTGCTGCTCGGAACTGCTTTCCAACACCTTTTCTGGCTACACCTGTCTGAAGCTGGAAAAGGGCTGCGACCTCCTTCTGTATCGTCTATCCAAACCAGTTGCACCAGCACCCCTATTCTACTGCTTGGCACCTTCTTCCACGTAAAACCAGCCTCGGTATGCAGAAAAGCAGTAACAGTTCAGCTTGCTTTTTCATAATGGCTACGGACAGCATATATCTACCTTCGAGCTGCTTTTCGAAGGTTTCGATTTGTAGTCGTCTAAAAACTACCCTCCACGTCGGCGGTTTTTATAGCAAATTATCTCTCTGGTTTCGAAAACTAACGTATACACGAATATTGCTTAAATAGATTTTATTACGAAAACTAACAGTTTGTAAGCCCCAACAAGAAATTTGGTTTGATGGAGCCCAAATAAAATTCGTTTATATTTTTATCCTCATATTATCTAGCTACTTAACATCACATATTTGTTGAGCTTAACAGAAGATTATTTAATGAAATTTTTATAAATATCACATTTTGACATTTTACTTTCTGTTGGCAATTGGTAATCTTGCACTCCAGCTACCTCTTTCCTTTGTAGTATTTATGCATTTCACGTTCTTTATGTGACTCTTGCTAATTTGGTTGGCTTAGTCGCGGGTTACCACTTTTGTGGTTTGCGCCACTGGAACCATTAGGTTGTTGAATAAAGTTCAGTGAAATACAAACGTTTGTGGAACACAATAGCCTTCCTTTTTATTTCTTTAGACCACACGACGAAAATACAACATATACAAATTCTATAATATTTATTTAAAATACAAGTACGAATTAGAGTAGCCTGGTTTTCGATACCGAATTAATTATTCAATGCGTAAAAGCCGGAATATTACGAAAACGTGATATTAGGTAACATTAAAAGATCCCGGGTGGTGTAGCTTGAACAAGCGTCCACGTTCGATCAGCAGAGTTAAGCAACGCTCTCTCTGGTCAGAACTTGGATGGGAGTTCCACGGCTGCTTCTCCCGGCACCTCGTGGTACGGCTGCCATGGAAAAAAGTTGGTCCTGGTTGTCATAATAGCATCATGGCAGTCGTTAGTGGGGTTGGAAGTCCCCATAAAATGTACAGTGACATCTATAATTGGCCTAACGGCTGTTGGCGAAGTGCGGAATAAAATAGAATAAAATAAAATAAATAAAAATAAAAGAGCAAGTGATAGGTGATTTTTAGTGATGTCGAAAACAAAGCTACTCTTTTATATATTTTCCCCTGAGTGAAATGGACATTTCCTATGATATTGAGTACAACAGAATTGTCCAGCTAAGCTGCTTTTTGCTCCATTGTGGCCCAAGAGGTTGACATCGTCGGTCGAAAAGAACTTTTCCTTTTCAAATGTTTACAACAATATTGTTGACTTTCCCTTGTTTCGTAGGGTTTATTCTTATCGGGACGAAAATGGTTTGTTGGCCGATATTTCTGGTTTACGATATAACCCCGCTGTGCTGGGAATTGCATCATGAATGTTAAGACCTGTTACCTTTGATTGTTCAACTCAACTACGCAAATCACATATGACATTACAGATCTATTATCCTTTCACCAGCCCTGTCACAATGTAAATTTCACTTTTTAGTTGCTTTAGCAGGGAATAGATCTGTCACGACGCGAATTTCACTTCCTGATTTAAAACTACAATTAGTGTCAAGTTTCAGCTTATGGCCGTCTCTTTCATGGCAGGCATTTTCAGGCCAATTATCACGCTACGCTACACTAATATTGACATGCGTTTTGTAAATATGCCCGCAGTTGTAAAAATATCACAATTCCATATCAAGTTTCCATATATTAATTCTGTTTGCATGATTATTGAAGGTCATTTTATAATAAAATTATGCTTAATGATATTGCATTCAGATATTTGTCTTTATTGACTGTGCAACCGTTTTTTTTATTGATGTATTTGATCTAAAGGCGATCCATAAACATTTCCTTTCAATTACTAGTATCTCAAATGCAACCTGCTCAAAACTTAAGTTATTCGTGTTCACCTAAAACCCATTTATCGGTTTACTGCAAAAAATGTATTAGGTAACAGTAATATTTTTAACGATTAAACTATAACCAATTCTGTTATTTTATTTTAAATTTTAGTTGTCCGACCGATGCATTACTCCTTTGTCTATTATCCTGCCTATTTTATTTAAAACAACGCCACGCGTCTTTGTGTGACTGGTAGAGCCTGCGCAAATACCGCGCCGAACCGTTCGCGCCGAGGCCCGCAGATTTCCAGAACAATTAAATGGAGTTCCATGACTGATATCCCGTCTTTGTGCAGAGGCAGGCGCATATTGTAACCCGCTAGCCGGTGCGTGCGAAATAATGCCGAGCCATTTGTAAACTTCTCTGCACTGCGGATGCGGATTAACGCAAACAAAACACACATTTATTTAACCGTGCACTATACCAGCGGCCAAATAAAAGGGTAGTTTCGTCTGCGGTTTTGCGGCATTAAAAAGCGCGAACGAGTGCAGCGCTCTGCAGACAGTGCGAACTTCTTACGTTTGCTTTCGGGTTTTTATGTCCTTCCCGTAATCACCCATAGCTCGATCGCAATTACAACCGACACATTCTGAAGCAATTTGCTCTGCTGGAACGTTTTTGCAGATTCTTCTGCACAACAGCAGCAGGAATTGCGGGATAATAAGTGTTTGCAGGCTTTTTGTCCTAATCTCTAACTAATGGTAGTGGTAAATTTGATATTTCCGACTTCGATCGAACGTAGTCAAGCCCGCTTTGGGTTAAAGTGTAAATATATGATAGCTTAAATTTAATAATTTTCTTTTTAAATAGCAGTGTTAACCTGTTGCTGGCACATTCACCTCTCGTTTTTGAGGAGAATTAGGAATTGGGCTTATCAAATCCCGATTGGGTAATTGTATAGCGGGATAAAGCACTACAACTACCGTCACATGCTCAGATGAACCATAGGGAATCGTAAATCTGCGACGAAGGCACGCTACAAGAAGAAAATAATAACAAAAGCAGCAACAGCTGGTGTCAAACACCAACAATATATTTATTGAGCGACGACTACATGAATATACCGAAAGACATTAAAAGCACCAGATTCATGAATGCAAAATAAACCCATAATACACATTGTAAAGATATAAAATATTACAATGGATCCCATGCACGGATAGCATACTGGGACGCTGCAGGTAAAATGATGTGAGTTGAAAAGAGCACACGGAATCGATTGGGCGAAGTAGTAAAAACCCTAATTGAAGAGCATCCTCACCACCCTAAAAAAGCTGTTTAAATGATATCAAGTATCGCTCCGCGCGATGAAATCCTTCGAACGAACGCTGATATAGATCAGATACCATATAACCGCATGCAGACAGTACTGTTTTCCTTGCAACTTTTTTTATTCTATGCATTCCTCCTTCCATTATTACTATTCAATAGTTAGTATTTGCTATTTTCTATTACAACGCCAATGTATTCTCTGTTTAATAACCATTAGTGGTTGTCTGCATTTTACGGTTTTGTCGGCGTAGGTGCTTTAAGTGTTTTCCTATATTATATCCATATTTCCCGGGTATCTATCTTTTCCATTATTTGTACTTTTAAAGTCAATATTTCTACCCTCTACGTCAGTTGAGACCATATACAGCTTAGCCCCTCAAATAAAATTACACTTGGCAATAGGTTTAGTGTTCGTGGGATTTGAAAACAAGAATACCGTTCGGTTGATACTACAACCAAACCGTTCAACGAAGAAAAACTTTCACAAAGTTTTAGAAGTTACAGTATTTTGTTTCTCCATCGATCTTCTATCCTTTCTTTCTTGTTTTACTCTATTAGGTATCCGCGTTGTTTTGGATTTCTAATGCTTCTTCTTCTCTATGGTCTGCATCTGGTCCGTTTTGCGCCCCAGTTATCGGTATTTCTGATAACGTAACCTGCCCAATTTCATTGAGTTTGAATGCTCTTCTTTCGATACTATGTATCATATGTATCACTCTACCCAGTACTCATTTGAGTGACATTTCTATTTTATTCCAAAAACACTGATTTTGTCGTATTTTATTTACAATGTTCTTAATCCTTGCGCATGTTTTACTCTACATTTAGTTACAGGAAGAACGATTTCGATGTAAATCTTAACTAGAAGCTCAATAGATAATTTACAATCGAGGCAGCCTTTCAACCTACTCAGCTAAGTCTTGGTATTGAGAACCTGCAACTCCTGCGATTATATATGTAATGTAGCTCTACCACGTTATTTAAATTTTGGAATGTTTCTTTCATTTTCTAAAGATGATGCTTACTGTTTCGCTTGTTTAATGTTTCATTATCACCAAGCAAAAGATGCAGTAGAAAAAATAAAAAGGAATTCGACACGGAAGTGAAACGCAATTACAGAAAGGATCAAAACAATCATGGAAAACACCAAGGGAAAAAAATCTCTTTGGGTAAAAAATATAAAATAAGCAAATAGAGGACTGATTACTACTACAGTTAAATTCCAAAAATATGTATCGAAAGGGAAGCTATGATGGAAGTAGATAGTTACACATATATAGGATGGGTAATATCAAACTATGTGAAAATAAATAAGTAATATAAAATATACTCTTCAATAAATAACACATTAGTATTGAAACGGGACAATTGGTGCCACTTGTATTCATATATTTCATACATTTTTCTTAAATACATTGCTAGGAACAAACCTAACCATATTCGTTATACGTCGCATTATGTAATAAGCGGCCACGTATTATAAGTATCTGTGCACGAGGTCACGTGTGCGAACGTGAGTAAATTTGCATATACAGCAGCATATTTCCAGGTAGCGGAGTGATAAGTAGAATCTGAGGTCTGCGTTCTCGTGTTTGAGAGCACGGAAAATCCCATGCAAACCAGAACCTCGCGGTTACGTCATTTAAACGCGTCCATGCTTCCTCGTATTCCAGCGCTTCTAGTACGAGCGCATTTTAAGAATAGTTAGCTTCGCGTGAGTTTATTTGTGCGCGGAATGCCATTATATTTCCCGCTAGTGGCATTTGAGTTTGCGTTGATAGCTGAACTTTAGCGACCCAGTTAAGGTATTTTCATAAATGTAGCGCATAATCTTTTTATTGTGTATTGTTTTTTATAAGTATTTTCTTGTGTTTGTGATTATAGATATTACAGATTATATGTTGTTTATGTAAATTGTTGAGTTTTTATTGCTGTAAGTGTTTGCATGTGTAAGTTCAGCATTTCAGGTGACAATGAGCCAACCCAAAACAATATTAGCTTTCTCTTAACCACACTGACGATGTTAATAGAGTCTCACACCTCTCCAACTAAATAAGCTAGCGACCCAGGGCAATATAAACGATAAGTACCGTAAAGTATAGGGCTAGGTAAAAAGCCGTGTTACAGTATAAAAGAGAGAGAAGTAATAAAAAAAATAAAATATATAATACGGCATACCAACCTTTATGTTAAGGCGCAAGCAGAGAGCTGGACATAAACAGATAAACACACGTAGACCGATGATTGCAGCGACATAAATGTCAACTTTAAGGAAGGTAAAATGGAACACAATAAGGGAGCGCTTTGAGGATGAAATAATTATAGCCTAGAAAGAAGCCTATAGTAACAAAGATTTAAAAACAACTATTAAATGAATTAGACAGGTATGGAGGATGGAGGAAGACCAGTTTTGCAATATATTAACAAAACTGTGGGTAGAGAAACGTCGACTAAGCAAAATACCGAAGAAGACCTAGGAAGAGACAATTTAAGACACAACGAAAAAAATGAGAAAGCAATGGCAGAAGCGAAAATGATGGCAGAGAACATAAGAATGTAGTGCAAGAAATATTCCAGGTGCATAAAGAGATGGCGAAAAGTATGTACAGTAAATAAGTAATACAAAAAAGAATTGCTTGGAACCGAAAGGCGATTAAATTTACCTAGCACTACTACCTGAGAGCATGGCTATGGTGAACATAGAGTAAGAAGATCTTAGTCAACCACATTTCTCTACAAAGCGAAAGCGCAATTTGAAATCTTGAAATAGCTTTAGCGCATCTTCTAATGAAAATGAATTTTTCTTTTTGACAAAAAAGTGTTATTGTAAAGTGGAACTCATTTTTTATAGTCCAATATTGTATTCTAGCATTATTTAAAGTCACTCCATTGAAAAACCTTGATAATAAATTTATGCCAAGTACAATTTGTTACAGAAATAAACTGGTTACTTCACATTTGGAAGAATGCCTATGACCTAACGGAAATAGTGTTAAAATTTAATTAACAAATTTCCAAAAATAATACTAACGAAGTGTTAAAACAATTTCGGATGCTTTCACGGGCATTGCTATTTTCGACTTTCGCGGTTAGTGTATCATTCTTAATACTAAAGAATTCCACGTTTCTGCCACTTTCATTAAGGGCTTCATCAGGAGATAAACAAAATAGCACGGTAACTGAACGTATAACCACGCCAGAGGCGAAACTCTTTTAACTATCGCAAGGAGGAAGGCGATATGTATAGTTAAGAGTCGCCCGCGATTGAGATAAGAGGGTGGTGAGGAGGGAGGGAGAGCTTAAAGTGGGCAACCTTATTTTCGATTGAGATTAGTAAATAATGGAGGTTTTATCAAAAATTATCTTGTGACCGGTATCGTGTTGATGTGTTTCTATGGCCGATAATAAAACGATAGCTGAACTGACCCAACGATTAAGTTCATAGACACAGATTTTTACTGAACGTGCTGTTTTACCGATATATACATCATCACAAGAGCAAGGGACTCCATAAACACCGTTAGATAACATAGTAGATGAAGGAAGAACCTGTGAAAACTTTCTCGACAGGTAGAACACTGTTTTCATGTTTTGATTTCGAAGAAACATCCCTACGCGATCGGAGACTAAGTGGATATAGGAAATAAAGCCTATTTCTGCAGAAGAATCGGTTTTTAGAGGTTTGGTTGGCTTTGGATAAAGATGGTAATTGTTGGCGGACTGTATATTCATAGTATGGTAACCGTTATTTCTAAGAGTTTTCCAAGTATGATTAATTTAGGGTTTATATTATCGGGTTGGGATATGAAAACAGCACGGTATACAAGCGAAATTCAGATGAAAATTTTTTGTTGGATGATGGTGGGCATCAGCATGTAAATGCGGTCGATGTGAGTGGATTTTGTGATATACAAAATGACCAAGTTTGCAACTGGGTTAGCGAAAAACATGTACATTTAAGAAAGGAAGAGAGCCGTTACTTTCTATCTCCATGATGAAGTTAATGTCTAAATGTTCACTGTTGAGATGATTTAAGAATACGGGCAAAGTGTCTTTACCATGTGGGCAAGTGATAAACGTAGCGCCAATGTATTCAAACCAACCTTAGGTTTCAATTCAGACGATCTAACGACATTGGCAACGACACGTGATAGAGGCGAACCTCTAGCCGCACCAGGAATTTGTTTAAAGAGCTGTCCTAGAAATAGGAAATAACTGGAAGTGAAGCATTTTGCTACAAAAGCAGGTAGGCCCATTATGAGTATAGAATCGGGAAGAGAAACTTTAGTAAAGAGGAAGATGGCATGTATTATATGCAAAACGAAGGCTACCTTCTTCCTTCCATGTGGAAACCGCTAATTTCTAAGCCACGCGCACTGCCGCTTTCACCGTGGCTACTATAGATTTTGCGTTCCTTCTTCTGATTGGTAGAAGAATTTTGTCTCTGGTGTAGATACACAGTTAATATGCTTAAGATCTTAGATCTTGAAAAAAGTAGTATAGATTAAGACTTGTATCAGCAAAGCAACTTGATCTGCAACAAGGTGTCATTTGATAAAAAAGTAGAAACTAAAATATCGACATAAACATAACTTGTTAAATTAGCACGGAAACAATTACCGTGGCATTATTATTTAACTGAATATAACACCATTTTTTGATGATCAGGGCACGAAATAAAATGGCAACGCCCGCGGAAAAACTAATTATTGCCGATTTTAATAACCAATAAATGATGAAGGACTACCCAATCAAACAGCATTGTTCTATTAAATTGCTAGAGCCAATATCAACCCGGCCGTGTAGAAAATATACCAATTCGTTTACCTAGTTCGAGCAAACGCTACGATTTCTATTGGAAATAAAATTTTCAATATATATCGAATGTGTACCAAGCTGCGTTCTGCTGGCCCAACTAATTAATGCTGGATGTTATTGTTCAATTCAATGCGAAACATTTCAATCCTTGATGAAGGGCAATTAGTTTAAACTATTTGAATTAACACGTTGTTGCAAGCTTTTGTTGCTAACAAATTCACAAAGTTCACAATTACCACAGCAGTACTAAATAGTAAATAGCAACAACGTAAAATTAATCGCTAGCAAGCCCCAGTTCATAAGAATAAACGCCAATTCCATATTTATAACTTGCTGGCGTATGAATTATAAAATGAAAGGTAATAAAAAGGTAATTTATTTTCTGACCTAAGTAAATCTTTTTGACAGATATTTTACGATCAACACTTTTAAATCAATAGGCATATGCTATATACGTACATAGTGACTACATTTAAATTACTTTGTAACATCTAAAGCAATTCCGCCGTATAAACTGATATATTACGTGGCTTTAAAAGCAGCAAAAAGGTTTAGATGATTGAATCATGTCGATAGGGCTCAACAGTACAAGATGGCGAAATAGATAGCAACAATGAATGATCTTGGTACCATCCTGGCACGAAGTAGGTAGGGTCACTAATTTGATGAGAACATCTATACAAATGCATCATCTGAACCCATTTGTTTATCTTATGGTAGTCGTCGTAATATTCTGGAAAATTATCGACAAATTTCTGTACCATCTGAGTGCCATTTGATAGAACTTTCTCTCAGATGAATCATGGTTTCACACGTGTGAGAATTCATTCAGCAGAAAATCATATTCTTTTCGCCCTGCAAAATTCTGCATGAATGGCAATGATCAGATCTAATTCTATTCCACGTTACCTTAAGTGATTAAGTTATTATTTTACCCATATGAAACTAGGTCTCTATAGTACCTGAAACCATCCGTTACTTACAGGAATTCATCAATTTTGCAACCTGCTTGTGTGGCCATTTATAAGGAATTCAATTTTTAAAACTAAACCTGAAACAAAATATAGGTTCTACTTGTCTTGGTTGTTGTTCGATCACGAACGTTGCAATCCTTTATGCATTCCTATAGCAATATTCCGACATGTGTCTCGGTCGCTATTGTGCGCATCACATCCTCGAACGGTAGCTTTCTCAGAGTTTTTTCTTGGTCCATGTATCGATTAGGACGTTTTTCGTCGACCCTCCTCAGGATAACGACTTTCTCAATGCTATCTCGTCTGATGACATGGCCAAAATCTTCAATGTTTGTCATTGAATGTATGGAGGTAAGTAGACGTGCCCTAGTGTCAATTCTCAGTTCCCTTAGAATGGTAATATTAGGTCTTCTTGCTATCCATGAGATCCATAACAGTCTACAATAGCATATCATCTCGAAGACCTTGATGATTAGGCAGTACTTTGATCGGTTATCTTCAGGGACACCTCTTTGAGAAAAATTTCCAAGTGGTGAAAGATTTTTGCTATCCTCTGAGCTAGCCGGATGTGTTGTACCATGTGCGTAGCTGAGATATGACGATTTCCTCAGCCTTCCCAATATTTTGGAACTTTTTTAACAACCCACACCCCATAGATGTTGAAGAGGAGTGGTGACAAAACGCTTCTATGTCTGATACCTTTGCCGCCCTGCAAGAGCACAGAAAAGTGAAGAATTAAATAATTTAGCAAATCGTTTGTTAGCTCTAGTTACAGTTTGTTGGTATTGTAAACATTTCACACCGATGTATTTAGTCTGGTCCAGTTAACCGAATGGAATTCAAGTTACTTAAGACATAGAAGGCTGACTATGCAATAATAATCTAAAACTAATGCCAAATAATTTCGAATACTCATCTAATAAAAGATAAAATGTAATCTTCTAGTTTTTGAGGCATCTGCGAGGCTTCTGAACGTCATAATCGAAATATCAGTTGAAGGATAGCCTCCATGTTTTTGCTCTTCTCTCAGAAATGTTCGAGCAAAATTCAGCTCCGTCCGACAGGGGTAATTATTAGGCCGTAATCTTAACGCTCATAATTAATTACATATTTTTATTCATTGCGCTTCCCAACAGAAAGAGTAATAAATTTGCATTTAAATGTCTAATATTGTGCCTGAGTGGTGCACGCTTTTGTGGTATAAAAATATCCAATTTAAATTAAACCCAAACGCGCTGTGATTAATTATGAGGCTTGCCATTTCCCAGACTGTTATTGTATGACGTGGGGCGTCCCCAGAATTATACATTCGAGAAACAATTCGGAGACGTCTCGATGAGACACTTAGGGATTAGGCGCAAATATGTATATAAATCACTCGCGCTGAGGGTACGTTTGACTGATGATCTGCGTGTGGCTTTTTGGCAAGGGGACATCTATGGTGTGATCGAAAAAGAAATCAGTCATCGTCGGTGATGAATTTAATGGGGTTGTCTTTGCTGACATGTTTATTTTTAATCGTCGAAGTCACACTAAAGCTTCGCTATAAGTAATTTCTACACCAATATTTAGAAAACCCTTGAAAAAATTGTGAAATTATTTAGAAAACACGGAAACAGTGAAAGAACAAAAGCGAAATGCTGAAATGTAGATAATACAAAAGAAATTATGGAAGCAGCTCAACCGATATCTATTCTGGAGGCTATTTTACAACTAGATATATTGTTTAGCACCACATAGCAAACTAAAAACAATTACTCATGCAACCATATGAAGTCAAATTTCCTGCGTCAATAATACTCGAATAATTCAGAAAGCTAGTTTTCAAAATCATCAATATCAACGAATTTTAGATGGAACTTTCTTTTCGAAAAACTTTAGCTTAGATGATAAAACCTACAAAATAGTTCCAGCAAAACAATGAAGCGGTTCAAACTGCATACGATACTCACGAATTTCCTTCCTGTACATAAACCCAGTTCAATTTCTACTATTAAACAATATTGGAGAAAATAACCCAAGAACTGCTGATCCTGATATAATGAAAACATGTGCATTTGGGTTTCGAAAACAATGGATAGTACTTTCCAGGGATTCTAGGTATTTCACTAATTTTGTATCCCTTTCTTTATTGAAAATTGTGCTGCTCCTTGTCTAGCTCCAGGTTTGTTTTAATAGAATGTGTAGTAGATAATTAATAGACATTTTTAAAAGCTGTTGCTTATCAAGTTTAGCCTTAGCTAAAAACGTATTAGCGATGGCCCTGATTGAATAATTTTCGTAATCATGATATCAAGCTAAGCAGCTTAGGTTGACGCTTTACACCATCTTACCATGCTTTACCTCCATACAGCCACATTTTTATATCATGCAGAAAAGCGTCTTCTACTTCGTTACGTCTTTATTAATAGCTTTTGCTTTCTTTCATTGCCAGCTAGCGCAATAGCGGTGATATATTTCTCACTTTACTTACCTTACTTGCGGTTAAGAAAAGCCTTTGTTAAAACGAACCCAATAATTGACAATATTAACTCAAAAAATCAATTTTGCTTACGTGCATATCATTAGCAACTAGCTATAGTTTCTAGTGGAAGACAACGCTAACTAATAATAAACCTACATACTAGCTCTCAAAAATCTATAGTTGTTTCTACTCCGCACTTATTTTGACAATAATTTAATCTACGCCCGGAAAACGGAATGCTTCTACTACGCATTTATATTAACACTAATGAAATAACTCAGCCAATTACTGTTTATACTACTTGTTTAGGTTATGGTCAACTGTCCATACGTTACAGTGCTGGCACACCAAACAATAATATTAAATTACTCTGACAGCTGTTTCAAATGACGCCCTTGTACTGATAACCTACTGTGCCTACCCTCTGGTCGATTGCGCACAGAATACAAAAAAGCTCGCCTAAATGCCATTTGCCACGTTACAATTCACTTGATATCGGTCTCGGCAATGCCAAGCAGGTCTCACTGATAATGCCTTTGCTATCGCGTCACTCGACGATGCTACCGCTTCTTTTGTTGTCTTCTCGGCTTTACATCACCAAACTGCACTGTCTGCAGGACTTGGACTCGCTCAATGTTGCCAATCCGCTGCTATTTCAACGCTTTCCTGCACTCACGCGTGGTTTTCCAAGAAAAGTAAGAACCTCGCCGTCAACAAAATACGATACAAAACTTGCTCATTTCGCGATCACCTATAGACACGTAAACAAGCCACTTCACACGGTCAGCGCAATCGAGCTTCCAGTACTTTCACGCGGCCCGCACAAGCATCTTACCGCGGCAATCACATAACCCATTTGCGCATGCTAAAATTTCTACTTGATGTAGTTCTGAAGATCTATAAAAAGTTAAATACATGTATGTGCAAATAGGGCTGCATATCGAAATGTTATACCAGGCGAACCAGGTCAAGTTTCCGTTTTAATTACCAAAATACTTTTTCTTTTTTGCGATGAGTTAAAAATGTTTAAACAATTGGTTCTGGTTTAGTTTAATAACATTTTCCGGTTACCTTAGGAAATACTCTCACAGGTAAATATGATTATGTTTCCTGAATTCAGGGTCAGCCATTTTATATCAGAGCAGTTGTGTGCGCTTCTCCTGATGTTTGTTGTGAATGCTAGGTTGTATTCAATCTCACCGATTTATCTGTTATTATTGAAGTTTTTTCAAAAGTGACGGATTAAATAAATAACAGTTTCGTCATCTTCCAGGCCAATTTATCAGAGGCAGTTGAAGAAGGTTTTTTTTCTCCTACCGACTACCGCTGCCCCCGGAACAGCTCGCGCATTACTTCAGGAGGCGCGGGCGTCACTTAAACCTAAGCCTTAATTAAGTGAAAATCTAGACCGCCCGGAAGTTGAACTCTCAACCGCTCCGGCCCGAACGATCACGATTTTCACTGTGACCTCGGCTGCAACGGCAATCGCCGCTTGCCTACCGAGATCCCTAGTTGATGAAGTTTTCCATGGTGCATGTTTTCGTTTGCATTTCTTACAAGATACTTACCCAGAATTTCTTCCATCAATGTCAATTCGTCTAGAGAGAATGTTTTTTCGTCAAAAAGCTGTCTCCAAGTGGAGTCCTTCGTATTCTTCACGCTTAGGGGTTCTGTTTCTTTTATAATTTTATCGATCCATCCAGGAATTATTTTCTAAGCATACGACTTTTAAAAAATGTGTTTAATATTAATAGTGCAGGCTATTTATCACTTTACTAATGTAACAAAAAAAAAATACGAAATTGGTCCGGACTATGATTCAGCTTGTTGGAGCTGCGATTTGCATTAAAGTTTTCAAAAAGGTTGGATATTCACGTGCAGACGAAAACCTGGCTGTACGGCTATAGACCTGAGACTCTGTAGACCAGGAAGAGTTAAGTAACAAACGACTTCCGGCATTGGACCGTGTCATGATTGAGATCGAAGAACTCAAAGTTTCGCCCACTTTCGTAAGGGGCTTCATCAGGAGGAAAAAAAGCAAAAGAGCACAGTAACTCAACGTGTTAACCACGCCAGAGGCGAAACTCTTTGCAAAGGGAAGGGACAGAAGAGCACGGTAACTCAACGTGTGAACCACGTCAGAGGCGAAACTTGACTGACTATCGGAAGAAGAAAGGCGAGAATTTATAGGCAAGCGCCGTCGCGATTCAGCAAATGCCGTCGCGGTTCAGTGGCGGAGGGCGGGGCTTACGAATTAGCACTTTCTTTCTTCTGTAACACGAACTAGTAATATTTGCAACTCGTCTTTCTTTTTTCTTTCCATAGCTTTTATACAATTCAATTTTGGACATACGCATCCTCCATTGAAGTCCATTTTTCTCTGGCTTGAGTTTGATTTGTCCAGTTTGATCCACAAGATCGTTCCAGATGGTCTGCCCAAAGCATCTGTGGTCGACCTCTACTTATTTTCCGTTGCCATGGTGTCCACTGGTTTATTAAGGTATTCCATTGTTCATTTATTATCAGCGATGTATGCACTGCCCATTTCCATGTTTATTGGACGATGTGTTCTACGGCGAATGTATTTCTTGTTTGTTGCTGTATCCATATATTTCTTCTTCTATCGTCTAATTTTATTTGTAGCATTGATCATACCATGTGCTGGAGGGTAGACACTCCTCTACGAACGTGGTGGAGGGTATGTCTACTTCAGGGAAGCAACCTTGCTCACGCGAGCATTAATTCCCTTCCACCCCATTTGATCGGGGGCAATCGCCCTCAAAATGAACAAAACTAGAAATTTTCTCCAGGTGGGTCGAAGTCGTCCTTACTGGTCCGTAATTAAAGTCGTATCATGAGCATAAGTTGTGTTATTTAAAGAAACCCCACGTTTTGTGTAATACTTTTTAAATATATGTTAAATAGGAGTGGTGATAGAATGTACTCTTGCCCATCACTCGGCAGATTTTTGTATATCCTATCAGCTTGTGAAATTTAATGTTAAATGATGTATAAACCCATTTCATGTTAATTGTCGATAATGCTGGATTAGATGTACCAAACGTACTTATATAGGTTTTATTGCCTATTTAAGCCTTTCTCTGATAATAGTATGAGATAAGTTTCTCAGGCACCTACTCTCTCTGTAAAACCAAAATGTGTGTTACCGATATCGCATTTGTTATATTTCTTTCGTTTATAATAATCTAAATAAAATAAGCTTGATGTAATTATTCGTAATCAACTCTGACTAACTTCTTTTTGGGAAATCTGAATGCAGGTTTATGCAACTCAATCATAGAATAATGTTAGCCTAGCCAGGGAAGCGGCCTGATTTCGCGAAACGCCGCCAGGGCTCGCTGCTGTCTGCACAGCGCCCTAGGTAAACCTGCTGAACTGAACGAACTTTGCCTAATTTATTACTCTTGACTTCGCGAGATCAAGAAGAATGACTCCGGGACGAATGAAGAGTTACAGACGCTGTGCATACGAAGGTATCGCTCCGGGCCACTGCAAACTCGCTTCATTCAACTTCCTCCCCAGGATTTATATTGAATCGGATAGCATTATATAATCTGAAATTCTCTTTTGTGCCGCCCGGCGTTTAGAATGGTAAACTCGGCGCTTGGTTTTCCGTCAAAATTAGCCGCCAACCAATTACGCCCGTTACTTATTTAAATATAAGAGTTCGCTATTTAACTTGGTTTAATTTTTGAGGTTATGCAATTACTCGGCTTTTTGTAGAAGTGGCGTAGATGTTTCGAAAGCTGTAATGTATTCGGCCCTTCTCTGATAGCAGCGGAGGTAGCAGCTGGAGTATTTTGCAGAAGTGGAAATTCGGGCGAACGACAAATATTTGCTGACAGACATATAAAAGAGCGTCACATGAAAATATCCACTACAGAGCTTAATACCGCCTGAAAAAAAATTAAATTAGAAAAGACCTTGGTATTAATCTGTATCCCGTATGGTAATTATTGACCTGTTACAAATATAATCAAATGAATATTAACCAGGAGGTCACTGGAGCTACCTACTGGAAAGCACGTGGATGTGTGGGTGATACATTGATACAGAGACTTTAGTAATTTGAGCAAGGCCAGCTATAATTCTGAATTTTATCGATCGTGCGGTATATTTTCATCCTTCAAATTCTAAGGCGTATTCTAGTCATCCTCAAGGTGAAGAAAGTATCTATGAACAGCTATCCTTCAGTTATTCCTTTTCGAGGTGCAGCCATCTTAAGATAACAACAGCTTGACATGCTTCCCAAGAGCTGCCATCAGAAACTTATCATGGACGACCCCTACTGCAGGGGTTGAAGTCTTATGAAATAGTTTAGCTTACAATATAACTGATTTGACTCTTTTAATATACCGTGCATAATCAGTAGTGATTGGTCAGGAGTGATATTAAATTTCCAATAAAACACCCCCCTAAAATAATTCTGTATCTTGGTCGACTCAGTGTCAGTCATAGAAAAAAAGATCAATTAATAATTCTTCAATAAATTCAGCTCCAACATTATAGAAAAATTGTTGTTGTCGCGTTGAGTCATTTCATATAGCTTTTCGTGTCTCAACTAATGTTTGTTGTCAAAAATCGTGATCGCATTTTCTGTTAACTTACCTTCCTGGGTAAAAATAATTTTAATTTGCAATTGAGGATCAATACACTGCTGCTGTATGGATAAAGTAGATGCTCACACCTTTCCATGCAGTTGCAGCAATTTCTGGTGGTGGTTATGGGATACTCGTTAGCCATCTTTGAACGGTTCTTGAAGTTTCTGAATTTGCAAAAACCGTGTTTCCACATCGACGGTGGATAAAAATGAATGTTTTTTCGTAAGACCACGACTTTGACAAATATGTCCCCATAAAGACGCTGAGATTTACTTATGCTTCTTTTACTTGTCCCATAGAAGAAATCTATATATCTAACGTTTTGGCATTGGTGTATGGTTGGCCTACAGGATGACGTACGTATTAGTTACACTAAGTTTATTAAATATTTGAAGATGGTTTTATGTCTAAAAGGAAGTGATAGAGGATGCAAGTCTATCGACGCTTTTTTATTTCTCAGGCTAGTAAAATACACATGCAAAGTTTGACCATGCCTCATGATTGCAATATATTAGAGGTAGTTCGAAATGTATACAGGGTGCCCATTTTAGAACCCCGAACCTAATTTGCTTTTTAAAGAACCGAAATTATAGGCATATTTGTACATTGTGTGTTACCTATTTACAGCATTTCAGTCTCTGAATTTTGAAATGGGCACCTTATATAGATAATATAGATTTGTTTCATAGGTATAATATAATAGTCTTCACATAAGCCATGTTCTACTATTTTCATCTTTTAGTGTTTGAAACGCATTTTAAAATAGTTAATAGGTATTGTTATCATTAAAAACCTATTTTTGGCTATTCTCTCGAGAAAATAAACAGAATTGTGACTACTTGGATACAATTGCCGGCCGAAACTCTCCCAATTGGAGACGGCTTGTGCAGTTCTTTGAAATACTCGAATAAAAGGGCTCCATTTTTTTACCAAGTAACTACAAGTGTATCCAGGCATTCAAGAGAATTTGTAAACCCACGTTGCACAAACTATTCTGAAAGAGATGCTCAACTCAAATACCGGTAGCAGTAACAAATAAATAACGCCAGAACGCGAATAGCACAGTATATAATTGTCATTAATTCATATATATAAAATTACAACTTGAAATATAACGAGGTACCCAAAAAAAAAACACATACATCTTCATACATAGTTACAAGTGCACAATACAACGATATTATCGCACACATTAAAATCAGGTAGAAGCTGCTTTATCCGCGATTTCTAAATGTTGCTCTAGCTCTAAATTCACGTATTTGTGTAAGTGAGATCCAATTGTGCCCTACTTCATTTTAACATAAGAGGATCACTAAACAACAAATACTACAGGTATTATTTAACGATTTATGCGGATTTATCCGCCCTCGCATTGAGTTCAGTTATAAACATAGGCGCGGCTTGACGCCGTCGCCCCTCAATCAGCATGTCGCAAGAAGGTCAAGCCTATCCAACGGCTTCTAGCGATATCAACAATCCACATGCATTAACAGTAGAATTAAAAAACCTTACAAGACCTAGCCAGGTGGAAGTAGAGGAAAAAATTAGGGAAGAAAATGAAATGGAACGAGAAATCGAAATAAGAGAACAACAAGTAGCTCTTAGTTTGCAAGAGAATTCTGTTAAGGAAGTTACTAACGCCCCAAAATGGCAAGCAGGCCGAAAAACTAAAAGAGCATCACCAGAAGCACAGAGAAATGTAAAACAGAAACTGATCACAGATTTCAGAAAAATAAATCGGACGAACCAGTTTCAACATTTAGAAAATTCCCCAGAAGACATTGCTACAGCAATGCAAGGTAAAAAGAGCACTACTCTACCAAAAATTAAACCTCCTCCTATATTCTTGTCAGGGGTTGTAAAAATCTAGTAACCAACATGTTAAATGATTGTGAGGAACTGAAAGGAAAGTATACACTAAAATTAATAAATGAAGAAATCAAGTTGATAACTGAAAACGAAATTGTCTATAAAGTAGCGTGCCAGGCCCTAATAGATAAAGATGTAAACGGAGCCGGACATTTGGGGGCGGCCGTTTGGGCGCGAATACACTTAGGCGCAGAGCCACTTGGGCGCGAGACATTTGGGCGCGAGGAAATTAATTAACGTATATTAGTATTAGCTAGCTTTACTATTCATAGGTCTGAAAATTTATTTTAAATAACAAAAACTACCTAAAGCACGCCCAAGGAGGTGGCGGCCGGCAAAAATTTAGTATATAAATATTAATTGTCAAAAATTAGAATATTATTAAAACAAGTTAAAAATTTTAACTTTCCGGTGAATACTAGCAAATCTTTTGCGGAGATTTATTACATTAAAATAATAGGTAACAAAGAATAAATGAATAGAGATTGGGTACAAACAGAGCTATTGATGAACCATCCAACCATTTGGAGATTCGTCGACAGCCTGAAAACTATTCAACGAAAGAGAGATGTTGCTTATGAACAGTTACTTGCGGGAAATGAGCCCACTGAAAAAAAAACAAAAATTTATCCAGTGTGATAGAAAATAAAAAATTTGGTTAAAGATTATAATAATCAATATAATCATGTAGACGGCGTAAACAATAGGGACATTCTAGAATTTTTAAGAGGCATTTCGTACAATTATGAAATAAATGCGTAGATGCTTTTTGTTTATATTTTAAAAAATTGTATATATTAACTTTAAGAATAATATGTATTATAATGGTAAAAATGTCAAAAATAAATTTTGATTATTAAAATTAATCTTTTTATATGATTATTTATTATTATTCTTATTTCTGCTTTTATCTTCAGTTAGTCGGTTCATAACATAACGAAAAAAATTGATTACTTTAAAATTTAAGGTTTATTGTTAAGTATTATCATTATAAACAAAACTCGAAGTCGACTAGTTTCGGTCAAAACAGAACACATATTAGAATCATATTAAACATTAGAACCATCAATCGATTAAATATAGTACAGCATTATTCATTTACCAGCACAATAAATGAATTTTTATTTAAAATTATTTTCAACGCCTATATATAATCTATTTCCATCTTTATTTCAATTCAGAATTATTATTTCATATCTAACATAGGTACCGCCTTTTTTATGTATTCAGAATTATTTCAAAACTAATCTAATATTCTAGCTTCTTTATTTTTATTCGGATTTATTTCAAAATTTATCTAATATAGGTACATACTACCACCTTATTTAAAATTAATCTCATAACGGTTTCAATAAATATTTGGATTATTCTTTTAATATTGTTTGATTAATTACATTAACTTCTCAGGATAAATAATGATTTAATAAATGTTTGTTTATTTATGCCAAATTGAAATTATTCACACTTAATGTGTTCCTCAATCCCAATGTTGACCCTTTCTCGCGCCCAAGTGTCTTGCGCCCAAACGGCCGCGCCCAGACGGCCGCGCTCAAACGGCCGCGCCCAAATGTCCTAGACCGAGATGTAAAGCATTACACTTATATGACAAGAGATAACAGAATCTTTCGTGTAGTTATAAAGGGTCTACAGCACACAACCAATATTGAAGGGCTGAGCGCAGAGATCATTGCCAAAGGGCACAAAATAAGATATATTCATAACCCAAAAAGTAGCAAGGATAAACAGCCTTTGAATATGTTTTTTCTGGACTTAGAACCAAGCGACAATAATAAAGAGGTATACCAAATAAAACATCTACAAACAGTACTGCAAAGTTATGGTAGAACCGATACGGAATAAAAGACAGATTCCCCAATACGGAAAATGCTTAAAATGGGGACATACACGAAACTACTGCACACGTCAGCAGAAATGCATTAAATGTGGTGGATTACATAACAGCAAAAACTGCGCGATAAGTGAAAGAAAAGATCTTCGCTGTGCTTCTTGCGGCCAAAACCATCCTGCTAACTACAAAGGTTGCAAGAACTTCAGCAAAGAAACTTCCCCTCTCTAAGACCTAAAAATCCAGAAGTGCAACAGCAAAATAATGCCTCTGGTTCCTGGAGAAATACTATTATCATTTGCCTCGGTTCTTAAAGGAGCTAAAGCAATAACAAGTAACACCAAACTAAAAAAGACATGGACGACTACCAAAGCCCCTCAAGACAAGGCAAGATTCAACTAAGCAATTCGGGATTTGAAAAAATTGCTTAACAACGAAAAAATCAAGCAATCTAGGAATACTTGGAAGGGCTAACTCCCACAGAAGCCACTAAATATTCACTGTGAAAGGCGACAGCGAAGATTAATAAAACACTAGACAACATCCCACCAATCAGGAAACAAAACAGATCATGGGCAAAGACAGATAATGAGAAAGCTGAGACGTTCGCCGAACATCTGTGTGATGTCTTTCAACCTTTCCCATCGCAAACACCGCAAGCAGAGGAAGACAATATCACCTCATTCCTCGAAATACCGTATCAAATGGCTCTCCCCATAAAAACCATAAAAATCTCCGAAGTAGAAGAATCCAGGTCTTGACCTTGTAACTGGACAAATTATAAAACAACTACCTAAGAAATCTTCAACTGTGCTAACTCAAATCTACAACGCAATACTTAGAATCGGCCATTTTTCATCCCAATGGAAAGTTGCCCAAATTATCTTAATTCCCAAACCTGGTAAACCGGCAGAAGATGTGTCATCATACAGACCCATCAGCCTACTATCGATTCTATCAAAGCTCTTCGAGAAGGTATTTCTGAAGAGGCTGAAACCTTTGCTTGACGAACTGAACATCATCCCCGAGCATCAGTTTGGGTTTCGTGAAAAAACACTCAACCATCGAACAGGTGCATAGAGTAGTTGAGATACTGAATAAAACATTCGAAAGCCAAAAGTACTGCTCAGCTGCCTTCTGGGACATTACCTAAGCTTTTGATAAAGTATGGCACCTAGGGTTACTATACAAAGTTAAAAGCAAACTACCTGCAACCTTTTACCAGGTATTACAGTCTTACCTCACTCACAGATACTTTGTGGTAAAATTCCAAGAAGCCATCACTGGTCTAAATCCAATACAGTCAGGCGTTTCGCAGGGCAGTGTCGTCGGAGCAATTTTATACCTGTTGTACACTGCAGATCTACCAATTACACTGAACACCACTACTACCACGTTTGCTGATGATACTGCCGTCATGGCAATAAGTGAAATTCCAAGATACGCATCAGAGAAGTTGCAGGAAGCATTGGATAACCTCCAGGAATGGCTAAAGAAATGGCGAGTAAGAGCCAATGAGGCAAAATCTCAACATGTAACGTTTACCTTAAAGAAGGAAACATGCCCCAGCGTTACTCTTAACGGACACGAACTCCCTCAGTCATACTCTGCAAAATACCTAGAGCATCTGAATAGGCGGTTAAACTGGAAGCACCACATATTCACTAAGCGCAAGCAGCTGGGACACAAGTTCTCCAAACTTTATAGGTTGATCGGGTGAAAGTCTAAACTATCACTAGCCAGTCAACTAATGGTGTATAATGTGATGCTCAAAGCGGTGTGGACCTACGCGATACAGTTGTGGGGTACCGCGAGTAATTCTAACATTGCAATCTTACAGAGATTACAATTCAAAACATTGCGCACGATTACCGACGCTCGTTGGTTTGTGATAAATAACACGTTACACCGCGACCTAAAAGTGTCTACAGTTTTACAAGAAGCCAAGTGCGCGAGTGCAAAATACCTCTCGCGTTTCGAACTTCATCCGAACTCCCTTGCTGTCAGCCTTCTGGATAACAGCCAAAAGACTCACTGCCTCAAGCGATGCGACCCCTTAGATATAAGCGATAGATTATAAAGTCTTTGTCATTACTAATCCTACTGTTATAACAAACCATATGTTTATTAGTTGTTAGGCCTTTAATGAAAGTGCACTAACCCCACGTTTGCTCAGCAAGGTATTTGTTTGGCACCCATTATTTGTAACATTCGCTTATTGCCTTCGGACAGATTAAGAATAAAGTACTAGTTTAATAGAAAAAAACAAAATAATTAAAATCAGGCAACTGTTTGTAAGGCGATACGCTTTGTGCGGTTCTACGTACCAAGCCTGCGGAACAAACTGTATACTTCCAAGGTCACGTCGGCAATCCAAACGTCAAAATGCCCAAACGGGGCTCAAAGCGATAGAGCACTGGTCGGCAGTAAATAACCAACTTGACGATGATGTAACGACAGCTAATACCTTATCAAACTGCCCTGCTTCTCGCTGACTGCTATTAGGAGGAAATAGTTTACGATAGAACACGGTTTAAATTAAATGCAGCCCAAAGAAGGCTTCCTAACTTACCCCGGGATTTTTTGGGGACTTGCGACGAAGTAAACCAGCAGCATAGAATCCAGCGACAATGGCGTGAGATTCAAACGTCTCTAATTTACGGTTCAGGAATTCAACTCCGCCGAAAGACCCGGGCAACTATTATTCAAAAATCAAAGTGCATGCCCATACATTCACTGAAAACGTTAACTGACCCTTAAATTGGCTTCAAGCTGCTAACAAAGACAATCCGGAAAAGAACGCCGCGAAATCAATCGCGACCTTTTACTCTCCTGGCTGTAAGCAAAAAGTAGGCGTGGCACAAGCGCGCGAAATATGAACTCAGTACCATAGACCCTGAAATCTAATAGATGCGTAACTGAGGCATAACAAAAAGGACTAAATACTGCAGAGATCGAAACCAAATAGATGCGCACTTGAATCGTAGCAGTATACCTGGCGTACACCAATAACAGTACAGCCATTGCCTCACAATAACATTCTTTAATTCTAATTCAGGGTAGTAAACACCACGACAGTATTTACTGTATTTATTAATAACTCGTTCTATACTATTACAATTTCTCTTTGTGGTAGTTGAAATTGCAGCTAGTCGATGAACTTGTTTGCTATACATAGGTAATTTTTACCAGTTTTACGTTCTCTGCATTTAGTTTTCTTGAACCCTACATATAATCAAGTTACCATTTGCATAGCATACTTCGTACAACACGTTCAGCAATAGGTTCGTTCATCCTCTTAAGGTATATTTGAAGCAATAGTCGATAAATTTTCTCAATTCCAGCCTCCAATTCTTCTCATTCTTGCGTAACTGCTCTTCAATTGTTTATTTTTTATTCTTGTTTGATGTCTTTATCTAAGGCGGTTTCCTACTATACTGCGCAATAGTTGCCCTTGACATACGTTCTTCAATTTTCTTGTTGATTTTATGAATTCTCAGAAAGTAAGTGATAGATTCCCGCTGACACTTTTATAGAAATGGCCTAAATGTTTAGATAACTGTAATGTCACAATGTAGACATGTTATTAGAAAAACAAAGAAGAATCGGTATTCTTTACTGACCCTCTTCTAATATGTCATATTGCATACGGTGATTTGACTTCTTCAGGTTTTGCTAGTCGTCTTATTCTTCTTTACTATTACCGTATTGTTCTTCTTAAGAGCGGATGACCTGATATCCAAGCGGCCAAACTGGATTCGATTCGCAGTAACTATACAGGAATTTTAAATATCGTACCTGTGGTGGTCGTTAATCTTTAACAAGGAAACTCTTCTTCATTTCGAAGGGTAAAGCTAGCCACCAACTGGGCTTACAAGCAAAGCAGGCTTCCACCTTTGTGCAATTAAACAAGCTACTGGCCTAATATCTGATGCTTATCATGCAGTAATTATAGTGCTTCATCGGTGTACTACTGGTTTACCTCCATATAGACATACACTGAAGGCTAATAATTTTTCATCTGTAAAGGATTGAACATAGAGAGGTCTATTCAAATAGCATCAGCAGTTAATAGATTTAACTGGCCGTACAAACATGTTCCTTAATATTTTCGATAATGATGTGTAAGCTACGGATCATTTTATAAATGACCTTTTGCAAAGTATAAGAAATAGTAACCCTCCTCTTCTGTTTCTTATATTTCAAAAACACATGTACATCATTATTTTGAAGCGAATGAAGCATATAATGCCCATTTATACAAACATTTATTTAATAATAACCTATTTTGCGTCGAACGTGCAAATATTTTCATCGAAAGTCAACCATAAATACAATGACAATGACAGTTCATACGAAAAGCGCAGTGAAAAAGATCAGACAATAAAGTAGCAGTTTGTGGTGTTAGGTCAGTTTGAGAATTAATACCGCCACTGCTTTTTATGCATCTAAGGGAAGGGTCGGCAATTCATCTCGTCTATCTTAGTGTGGGAAGTTCGTTTTGGTTAGTTTATTTATGTCAAGCTTAGAGGGCGTGTGTAATTTTGAGTGATTCTCTTCAGTCAGTATAGCTTATTGGGTAGGCTTATCGGCAAATTTTGGAAAATTACGACATTTTAGAATATCCCAAGATCCCAAAACACAGACGATTAATCCAAAATCCTGTTCCCGTTTCGTTGAGTACCGTGGAGTTTTATTTATATCCGGAGTCGTATTTAACCTGCAGAAACCTCCCACTATTAGCATGTAAATTGACGCCAACTTTCCCGTTATCTTTAGTGAACCTGAAGCTGGCTATTGTTTCATCAAGCCCTAAGCTCCTGATAAACTCTTAGCCTCTAACGCAAACTCGTCATCCACCCAAATCTTCTCTGCTTTCCTTAATTTTTGCTCGTTCTAATTTAGTTAAGTTGTTTTCCTTGTAAAGTTGTACTACACCTGTCAGAGATTTTATGGTGACGTCACGTCACAAGCAGCCCAAAACCGTTGTATACTGCGGCTTTCAGATATACAGCGGTATGCGGCTATAAATACACCTTTATGCATGTTATCTTAACAGAGTTTCTAAATCTTGTGTGTGATCTCATTTATATTTTTGAGGTAAAATAAGCCTTCTAGATATCTCGTAAAATATTTCATAATTTGGAGCTAATCACACACAATTCTCGTCACTGAGGGTAATAGCTATACTTCATCAGCGGCATACAGTGAGTTTGTCACCGCATCTTTCCATGTACAATTGATTCGGCTACCGCAGGCTAGCCTCTTCCGCTATCCTACGATACACCCCTTCCATTGAGCTAATTCGAGAGCAACCCTTAACCTTGTTACTTGTTGTAAACGTGGTTTTCCTTGTAACAGTGCATCGCACGAAATCCATGAAAGAATAGCCAGAGTATCTAAAATGTACAAGTTTCGAGGACTACAGGCTGCTGGGTCTGCCTCAATAAGAGTTAATTATTGGAAATGTCAATAAAACGTTGTCCACGTCTCATTTTATGCTTCACCAATTGCAGCAGTCAAAACTAAATGAATAAATCGATGCTTCCGCAGAACACAGTTACAGCCATTATAAAACGAGCAAGCTTCCGCTGATATTTTTTATGCTCCGCCAAAGCCAGGCTAAAAACGGACCTTTTAATTCGTTCAAGCAAAACGGAAATAAAATCCGCAAAATCTGATAAAACTAAACACATTTGTTCCCTGTTGCACAGCCGAAATTCCGTCGCCGCAAGTTCGAGAGCGCACCGCAACTCCAGAAAAAAAGATTATCTTGTTTTGTTTTCCAGTTACTTTTCAAGTTATATTTAAACTGAATTTGTCCTGAACTCACTGCTTCACGGGTGGTTTATTTCAAAGGACGTTTTGCGAATCGCTATCGCAGACACCGAAGCAACTTTTTCAGAAGTATTGTGTTTTGTGAAAGCCGCTCATTCACAATTTCGGCTATCTTTCCAGGTTCAATACAGTCATTATTGTTTTCAGTATCAACAAGCAAGTCCATATATCAAAATTAGAAGCAGTTGTGCCTATAAATCACGTTTAATTTTATTAGAATACCTCTAGGAATTTCCCGGTTGCGGTTTTAGATTGTAAAATAACTCGCTTCAATATATCCGTCCACGACTTCCTAATAAAAAATTTCGTTAAAAATTTAACATCTTCCACATTTTTCATGAAACGTTAAATAATCCCAGTTTACGGTACGCTAAGTGATTTGTATATGGTTTGAATTATCATTATTGCTGTATATACCCCACGCAACTCAAATTTAGCCTTCGATGGTTTTTTTCTTGTTTATTAGTGTTGATGTTGGTATTCTTCGCTGTTAGTTAAAAATACTGTCTTTACCTTTCAGTGCCATATATCAGTGTACAATTTTTCTTTGTTGATGTCTAGTTTGCGTAAATGGCCAAACAATACTATTTGCCGTTTATGCACATGTTACGAGTTCACAGAAAGATCGAGAAATTGTTAATAAAAATCAACAACTCTATGCTGTACAATGCAAATTTTTACGGTCTAAAACCGATTTACAACACGCAATAAGACAAACGGACACCGATAGCTCAGTGAAGGATGAGGGTGAGCCAACAGGGCCGTTTCCCACCCCGTGGTATACATAGGAAATTTTAGACACCGCCTAAAGATGACGACAGAAGCCTTACAGCATGTTGAAGGGCTCCAATTGCAACAAGATCTGAATCAACTCGGCGCAATACACTTCTTGCGCATTGATATCAACCTGCCCGGTAACGTCACGTTGCCAATATAATAACAAGAATGTATTCTGGTGCAATTCACAACTTGAAATTTTGACTGGCCCGAAATAGGTTTGGAAATGTGCGTAAGGCGCCCTAAATAAACACACCAGTAAAAATTTCAAAATTATTACCCACTGAGAGCCTAATTTTGTAACAACTCAGGCGGTAGATATTATTCACGATAATTCTTAACTGAACACAGGTGCAGACATACATATTTCCCGAATATGCAACCAATCTCGGCTGATTTCAAAATTCGATGCTGTGAGTGCGAGAGAGCGAGAATTTTCACGGCTAACGGCGATGTGAGCAGGGTAAAGTGTTGATGTACTCGTACATCGCCAGCTCGGAGAAAGGCAGGCGTAGCTTAAAATCGGATAAGAATCGTATAATAAATTCCTCATATTATCTCAACGGTGCGGTACGCTAAAGCTTTTTGTGCTTAATTAATTTTTTTTTTGCAACAAACTAAAAGAAATGGCCGGTAATTACAGAATTTACTCACGTGAACTGGTACAGCGCCCAACACGTCTGGCTCTCATGATCTCTAATGGCGGGATGTATCCCCCGCGTTATTTGAATTCTGATTGCATTTAGTAGATTTAATCTATGTTAATCTACTTTATGTGCTCAAGTAACTTGGGTTGTTTAATGTAAATAGACTATTTGATATCCTTCTTTACGAAATGAAAGAACAGTTCAGGCCTATAAGTTTAGTGTGCGTGGTAATTACATAAATTAAGAGATCTTTTGTAAAAGCAACTCCTCTATTTTCTAATTGCTTCTAATTAATCTATTGCTAAAATTAGTGTAAACGTTCAATTATAAATCAGTTCACTTAGTGTATTTTCTTCTACCGTTAAGAGCTCGCCAAGATTTTTTATACTAAGGTAAAAAATGGTTTCGTTGACACACTAGGTCTTCCTTTAAAAACATATTTTTGATAGCGTTCTACCATTTAATTCAAAATATTATTGCCTTCTCATCGGGAAGCCCATGCCGTACAAATATATCATCTTCGCCTTCGTTTTTGTAGACGTTTCACTTTAAAAATCATACTGTCTTGGTTGGCCTTGTTCAATATTTGTTTATTCCTTTCTTTCGAGGAATCTTCTGCCAATAGCATAAGGTTTTGCTATGGGCACTAAGTGGATATATCACACGATAGTTGCGACATTTTCTTATTATCACCCTGTTTGTATATCCAGCTCCCAGTCCGTTAAAATTTTCACCTGAAATCCATTAACTGCACCATTTAGGAATGAGTTCGTGGTTTCGCGGAGGTTTTCATCTTCCAACTGCATATTTCAAACTATGAAACTTGATTTTCTGGTTTCACATTTATTCGTTTGGTTTTCTCGTATATATGATGCTTGCTTATTCCCTTTTTAATGATATTTAAGGAATATTCGTTTCCTTTTGTATATACTTTAAAACTTTCTGGAAAACTATTTGCCTGTACTTTTCAACGTAGTAATTCCTTTGTCACAGGTATGAGTCACATATTTATGCACGATAGTGCTTCACCTCATTTTATCGAGAGGTCAGCGGATTACTTAAAGCAAGTGTTTTGGTATATACTGCTTGAGGCTTTTGCGGTTGCTCGAACTATTCGTGTTAACATAGAATTTTGGGTTAGACGGACTGGTTGTTCCATTGATCTAATACTTCAAGAGCATAAAGGCGATAGCAAACACAAACGCATCACAAAATCAGCCATAGTTGAGCATACATTTACAAATGGGCACACCTTTGAATTTGAGCACGTCATAGTACTTGCCAGAATACCTTACTACTTTCCACGAGTGATACGTGAAGCCATGGATATAGAGAAACATCCAAATAGTATAAACAGGGAAGATGGTTTTAAGCTTAGTAAAACGGGAAGTTATATGATACACGATCTAAAACATTACAACCACTGTGCGTCCTACGGCCATGCCCCACGGATTACGCTTCACTTGAACGACCAATCATCGTTGCGTCGCTCCGAACGGCTGGCACAGAAGACTATAAATAGCTCCACACCGACCTTCAGTTCTTAGTAAGACTTCTACTATGTTGATGCAAGCTGCAAGGTCTTGTGAAACGTTAGTCAATATGGGTTCTCAAGGTACTCAAACAACACGAGCCACCAAAGAGCATGGTCATCGCGTGGATCCATGCTCGAAATATCAAAGTGCAAGGCACATTAAGCCAGAGAATGCTGGGTGCTTACCCACAAAGACTATGCGATCTAACCCAAAATTTTGTGTTAACAATAATAAGTGGTTTGGTGACCGGTTTGTGCTGTACAACCCTGAAGACTTATTTTCCTATATGTTTCGATAAACCAGATTCTTAACAAATAGCTTTCAGCTGCAATTAAAGTCCGGTGTACCTAGGAAAAATGTTGTTAAGAGTGTGATCAATTTGAATCTAATATATTCTTCATTCTGACCAACCAGCAAATTGGATTGCTGAAAACGAAGTTAATTAACGCTAAAATCCTTGCATGCTGCCGCAATAAAGTTGCCCGTATGCATAGAACATCGCTAAAAGCAATTTTTGTATTCAATATCCTTTTATGTGGCGAATGGTTTTTATAGAGAGCGGCTCAATTAATCCTGATTTATTTAGTTCCATGAATGAAATTATTTTCGCGTCGATGTGAAAATAGGAAGTTGCCTATTACCAGTGGCATAGCTGAATTGTAAGGCCTGTCTGCTAGAAAACACGAATTAATCCCTGCATGAATACACCTGCATTACAGCGTTTCGTGGAATCAAACTACATAAAACCGATGTTGTAATTATTCCCCTGAAAATGCGTCCCTGATTTCCAGACGAAATGAACCTGCAGGCTAAATCTATAATTTTGTTTTTGCTGATCTCTAATTTTTTTTTTCAAATGAATGGCAATTAAGATTACAGATAAGGGTTTCAAGATCATAGGAAAATATATGCAAATCCACTGATAAGCAAAATGTATCTTGTAAGACCTCTTGCGTCACAGGGGTTATTAATAAATATGAATTCCAGCTGAACCTTGGAAACTGCAAATAAAGCAACTCAGCTGTCCGAAGTCACTTTCATTACCACTAAGTAACTCCTTTCGAGTTTCGCAGATCTGCAAAAAGTTAACGCTCTTGGGAAAGGCTTCATTTTTGCTCATTTGCATTATTTAAATTAAATAATTCCGTTCAAATCTGCAAATCTCTTTAATTACTTACTTCTGAAATCGTTAGACACCAAACGACTTTAAAAGTCGGGGAAACCTTCGGTGAAGTTTAATGTGTGTTCTGAAACTTTTGCAACCCTGTAAATCTGGCTAATTATTCCAGGAATCGTAATAAATATTAAGTACCCCGGAACCGTTATTTAAAAGGATGTTTACGGCACCTGCACAAGATCTGTAGGCCTGAATGCTGTGCTCTTTTGTTGGCTATGTACATTTTAGAAATACATCGTTGAATAAGGTGCCTTCAACTTACAGTCGCATATTTTTTTACTACAAGAACTTCTGTTTAAATCTAAAAACCTTTATTTTTATGAATAAACTGGGTGGTTGAATCTGACCAGATTCTAGGATTTTCTCAGATCAGCAGTAAATTTTAATTTATTAGTTAAGGTAGCTATAAGTTACATTCAGGATTGCTAAATGTAGTGTAGATAAGAATGTAGCAGAGCACAATGCAGGTTTCATGCAACCCATTGCCTCCGTTGCACTTCCCGCTCGGTATAAATGAACTAAAAGAATAAATAAACAATCTTCAAAAGTCCAACAAGTTTGCTAAATGTAAATTTTTGTTTCAGGTAATCCATATGTTCAGTACCGCTTAAGAGTCACTTGGTAAGTGTGAAAATGTTTCTTCCAACTTTATATAAAGGCTTCCAAAACCGTGAGCGACATAAACATATATTTCCTTAATCTCAAACTGTATACAGTTTATGAGTGTTAGTATAAAATATAAACTTAAAAGAAAACCCTTGTCAGGTTGTAGACAATCAAATGTCAAATTCACAACTATATTTCTTAGTTTTTCTTTCTGATGGCTGATATGTGTAGAGAATTAGGACATAGCCGTGTTCATGTTCAATGGAGTCGAGTTTATACGGGTTTCACATTTCTCCTTGGCAACGACGACGACTAATAAGGAGCATGAGTTTGTTACGATCCTAGATTATTACTCCTGATTTTTTCTGATTATTGCTGTATTTTCGGTAACTGTTCGCGTTGTCGTGGGTCTGAGCTTGCTTATATGGTTTTCAAAAATGTTTGGATTCGCAATTAGCATTCCTTCAAACTTCCAGTTTCTATTTCCTTTTTAGAAAATTTTGAGTCCTAATTTTACGACCGAAACTGTAACATCTATTTTTGCGGAATTTTATTTGGTTACGCTTTGTCGATAATCTAGTGCAAATTTGGTTTTATGTTTTGGTAAATTGTTGCACCTGTCCGATTATATCAGGATTTAATAGTATTTGGATATAAAACACTTGTTGGCCTACTTGAGTCTCAAGTATAGAAAGGTTTCAGAGATTATATATCTTATTTTCAAGCCTTCTTTTTTCTTTCGTCCTTTGTTCTTCGTCCGAGTTATCCCAAGATTCCTCTGATTCCTCCAATTATCTGAAGTAGTTGTCCATTGCCGTTGCTTCAATCTAACGGACTGTAAAAAACCGCAACGTCTGATACCACGAGTTTATTCCGGCAAACTTCTCCGGATTTTTCAGCGCATATCGACAGCGGTAAAGGTCAGGTTTCCTTCTGTTTCAAAGTCTCGCGCACCCAGCACCTCAGCTTGGTTTTTCACTACGCTTGGAAATACATAGTTTGCTGAATTACGTTCATTAAAAGGGTTGCATATTGCAGATCTTAAATTCGATTGTACACTCTGTAACCAGTAAACAAGCCTTAATTCTTTGCTAATTGCACTTGATTGTAATTTTATAACTAGTAAATAACCGTTACCTCTGTACAAAATTTCATTTGTTTGTATATTTACGAATGTATGCTGTATTTGTTTTTGTCCAAGGTTAATTCCGCTGAAATATTTGCACCATTCGGAAATTGTGTGAAAAGATTGTCTATTTTTTTATATTTGCCTCTGTACACAGAGAAGCCTAATCGTGCGGCGCTACATCTGAATTAAGTTTCCTTACACTTTGCTAAATCGATTCCGAGCGCTCCTATCTTGACAAACCACTTTTATTCGTTGTATGTTCTGTAATAACAGCTATATGCGACAATATATCCTCCGGTGTTCCAATAAATGCGTCGCTTAGGTTTGGCACTAGCTGTTGTTGAATTCTTCGCAGAATATCTTACTTCATATCTTTACTACCCCTTATAGTATGTCATGGCAAGTCGTTGAACCTGGAGCTTTAACCTTCTGTTACTTATAACGTTAAAGTAGACTACTACATTATTTTGCACCATGGTCCCTCTTTTCTGGTAAGCTGGACATTTTTACTTCAGATTTCTGCGGAAATATTGAGTTCAGTTGACCAAATATATTGCTATGAAGACATTTTAAGCTTCTATAATTATAACAGCAATTTATAATGTTTCACGCATATCAAATATTATTTTATAAAATGTTCCACAAATGTGCTAGTTTAATTTTTGCATAGAGTATAAAATAGCATTGGCCTTGATATTAATTTGTAAAACGGTATTAAAAATAGTGTTAGCATTAATTTGAACAACAAAATGTAATCAGAGCAGGCTTGGAACTAATGTAAAACAATGGAAGATCGAATACAAGTAACTGGAAGCCAAGCTTCGAAGTGGTGTAATTTTGGCTTCCCCATTAAATAATTTTTAATCTGTGAACAAATACCATTTTTCCAATCCAGTGTGTTTAAAATTAATTCTAAATCCTTTGGGTACGCTGTAGTAGGTTGCAGTAATTCGTAGCACCTCTGCAGAAGTTTATAATAAGTGTTTAATTTGTGCCGTGTGTTAGCTGGTTCGTCGAGATTGTGTACGAGGTACGAGCAGTTCAATTGAAACCCTGTGCGATAAAGGTAGGCAGCGACGTTTGTGGGAAGCAGTTAGAGCCCTATGTGTAAAATAACGGCTGAATTAGAGGCGTTTTTCGGAGCAGGAGTCGTTCTGCAAGTCATCAGCGGCTTGTATCTGCACTGCAGGCCAAACAAGAAAGAAGGACCCAGGCATCGTAGGGCTTGCTGGGGGCTCGAGTTAAACCCTAATTTCCATAGCTAGAGCAATAGAAAGGTTAGGAAAGTTTATCCTAAAAAATTGAGATTGGTGATTTCCATGTGGCGTCGATTTCTTTTGCACTTCCGGCAGACGCGAGTGTTTTTTGTTTGTGACCTGTATTTACTTACTGCTATTGCTATTACCTAGGCAACGCTTTAATTACGTAATTACAGATAAGTAATTATCGAATACTAACAAATTTGTTTTGCTAAATTGTGAGGTGGGATCGCCATATTTGAATTTGATTCCCATTGGTTATGATATCCGGTATTGTAGAGGTCCTAGTGGTTAAATAAGCATTGTTCAAAGTGTTTACAATTTTAATTTATTAAAAAGACACCACGATATTTAAGTTGATAGCAAATGTATTTCGGTAATTTATACTAAATCAAGATAATACTTACTAGGATGTAGAAACCCAACGCTTTGAGATGTTAGAGTCATATATTTAAATCTAATAATAATATCATTACACCTTTTAAGAATAATAAATTGTATTTTATTTAAAATGAGTTATACTAATACACAACAAATTATAATATCCACAACAATATATACAAAATATATACGTTATGCCTTGAAATACTGGGTTCGGAAACAAAGCAGCCTCAGTGTTTCAAAATCGATGATGGACTACTTCTTTCATCTCCCACTCTCTCAGATGCAACCCCACTTAAAAGCTTATTTAGAATTAAAAGTGTCCCAAACGTAAATCTGATAAGCACATTTATGCGGGAGCCTAATGGATAAGGTAGCTCTTACAGAGGCGAATCCTTTCCACGTTCGGACAGTTCGGCTTAAATTTTCATCGGGCATGTAATGCCTACTTTGTTTAAAGTCCTCAAAGCCGAGCTCCCCATTTTTCAATTCCCATGGGCACCTTAAGGACATGAAAGTTGATATTTTTGCGATTCATAAACTTCCTAAGCAAATCACCTTAGCAGGCGTTTCCTTCTTTATGGCTCGTGCCCGTTCGCCTAACCATCTATTATTCAAAACCCGTGCTTTGCGATGGCAGCCTGTGAAGCAGGCTTTGTTCCCGCAGACTTTTTGAAAAACGCTTGAGAGAAAAGCAATGCCGTCCTCGCGTGATTAGAGCATCTTACGCAACCCCACCTGCGGATATCTGACGCGGGGCAATAATAAGAAAAAATAAGAGCAATAATGATGCTTTCTCCGGCATCCCTAGTAAAACAAATGGTCCCAATTACTTGACCATTCGTCCACCTTAATTCCGGTCTCCTCTGGGAACACAACGCAGAGTATCGAGCGGCGGGATATTAGTCGAGATTCTCCATTGCAGGCTGTTGTTATGACAACGAAGATTATTTCCTAGGATTAGTAACTGTCTCAACTGTCGCTGTAACTATTAGAGGTGAAATACTTTGCTGTGGCTAAGTATTTTGTCCGAAGTAGCCGCTAGGAAGAGTTGTTCTACATTTGCGTTGTTACTGCATCTAACCAACTGCGGAACTATAAGCTAGAAGGTATTTTCACACAACTTGCGCAAAGTTCGAATTAGCTGACGAAGGACAAATTATAAAACACAAAAATATTGCTGCAACACTAGAGGGGGTCTGCATTTGGTCGTAAGAGGTAAGACGATTAGCACAAAAACTATTAGCATCATAAAGGCAATGTAGGAAAATGATTCAAATATTCTAAGAATAGAAAACAGAGAATCAGCGAAACAGTAACATAAGTCCACATCCATTCTTATCAGTTCTAGAAGCAATAAAAGGCAAAGAAAAAATGTAAATGTTGAAACTGAGGAATTGGAGGATGGTGGTAACTAATACATCTGAATTAAGTACTGCTTGCAAGTGATATAGTGACCTCAGCAGGAAAAAATAACCTTCAACATAACCTAAACACAATGAATTAGTATATACAGAGAGTTTACTATAACGCGCTATGTTGTGACGTTTCAACCCTTTTCTGAGGGCGCCAAAATGACTACCTCGGGTTAGCTCAAAGTCGGAGAATTGTGTTCACTCATATATATGATAGATCAGTAACAACACAGGATAATTATAGAAATACATAGAATGTTTATAACTGCGTACATTAACAAAACCAGAATGAATTGTACATTATTAAATAAACATTGATACTTTTGGGAGCGGTGTTCATTTTCCTGGCTCGGACTGCAACCCAAGACGCGGGAGAGTAAAACGGGCTCGCTTGCGACGGTACGCTGGTACGAACGCAGACAAAGTGATCAGGTAGGTCGTATGCTTCGTATAAGAGACCTGCACGTTGCTTCTTGGGAAAATGGCTCTCGTAGCTCTCTTGCAGCCGTTGATAAGAACTTCGCTGTTGTATTTGTTGACAAGGCACTGCGACTGCAATTTTCCGTATTAATTAGCAAGTTTTTGAGTTACCCGAGGCCAGCTTTTGTTTTTAAAGCTTGCGGGGTGATCCGTAAACATCCTAGGCGTTCAGCACGTAACTCCGGAGGCGTCCGCGACTCTATTTCCAATTGAGCCACAGCTTTGTTTTCCGCCGATAAGCGGAGTGCCAGCGCTTGAATGGCGAAGAACTGGATGTACGATGACTTCGGCTGCGAGCTTCTGGGCGGCAGTTTTCATGCATTTTCGGCTGGTTCTCCAGATGAGTTTCTTATACAGCAAACTCTAGGTTGTAGCTTCGGTTACACAGTGACGGCGATAGAAATCTCTGCATGCATTAATGTTAACCATCTCTGTGGAACATGGCTTTCCTGGTCGCGCTTAAAATTTACGCTCAGGAATTAAGCTGGTACGGATAAAATAATAAAGGCTATCTGGTAGGACGGACTACAGGGTATTCTAAGGCTACTTTTGGGCTGACAGAAACGCTGTCATCTCCCTTAGTGCTTACTGGATATCGGTTTATTCTGCGAGATAGTAACGCTGTCAGGACAGAATAGACAGATAAAGGGAGAGGAATTGGGAAGGAAAATATCAAGAACTAGGGACCGAACGGGACAGGTATTCTCAAGATATTGGAACGGCCATGTATTTTTCTTTTATACGTCTTGTACGCCGTTATCGGCATATGGGCTTCCTGCTTCGATAGAAAGGAAAACACTCCCTCGGTTTTTCAGCGCAGATTCACGCATCGTGTGTGGGATTCTCTTACCTTCTTTTCGCCCGTCGGATACATTCAACGCTTGATAGCGCCATGAATTACATTCAAATACATTTTAAGTATAATAGGAATTTAATTTAGGAGGAAGCGTTACAATGTGTAAATGCGTTTATTTTAAAATGCAATATGGAAACGTTACTGAGTATGTAAAAACTTATTATATTCTACGGAGGCAGGAATTCTGTTTATCAAATGGTATAAAAACTTCAGTTTACAGCAAGTATGTGGGTTATTACATGTTATATTACCTGTTATTTGTGATGCTTTCTTTTCATTAAAATTACGGTTCATATATTGCATTTTAAAATAATAGGTAGATATTTAAGTAACAAGGAATGTAAGGGCCTATTAACATTGGAGGTAAGCAAGTACATGGGTTTGTTAAAAAACGGTCAGTCACAACTAATTTAACTCTATTTTGCGACGATGTGAGCAAAGTCCTTGAGCAGGACGGGCGCATTGATGTAGTCTACACCGATTTCTCCAAGGCATTTGATAAAGTAGATCATGATGTCTTGGTGCACAAGTTAAGTACATTTGGATTTAGTATGGATTTAATTAAATTTTTTCGGTCATACTTAGATCAACGGTATCAGTATGTACATTATTTAAATGCGACGTCTTCTCCGTTTTGTGCTACATCGGGTGTACCACAGGGGTCGAATCTCGGACCTCTATTTTTTATATTATTAATCAATGATTTACCGAACTGTTTATCGAGTAATACATCATGCTTGTTATACGCAGATGATTTAAAAATCTATCGTCCGATAGTGAGCGTCGGCGACATACAACTATTGCAACGAGACATCGACAGTATCTATGCATGGAGTGTGAAAAATAGACTTTTCTTCAATATCAGTAAATGTTTTGTTATGTCATATAATTTGAAGCAAAATTATAATTTAGAATTTTATAAAATGGACAATATTCCCTTAGAAAGGAGGTACGAGACTCGAGACCTTGGCGTACACTTCGTTTCATCTCTGAAATTTGATCTTCATATCGAGAGCATATGCAACAAGAGCTTAAAAATGCTAGGATTTATTGTAAGAAATTCTACTAGCTTTAAGAATGCTCAGAGTCTTCACATATTATACAATACTTTCATACGTTCGCGACTGGAGTATGCTGCGGTCATCTGGTCACCACATCTTGCTACTAATATTAAAAAAATAGAGAGAGTGCAAAATAAGTTTATTAAATTTATGTACTTTATGCGCCACGGTGTCAACCCAGAATTTGCATCTTTCCAGCCTATTAGGAAAGAATTTAACTTGCCTAAACTTGAATATAGAAGGACGGTGCATCATATCTTATTTTTACATAAAGTATTTAATAACTTACTGGACTCACCTCCTTTGCTATCGAGAATTGTACTACATATTCCCTCACGTAGAATTCGGCAAGCGGAATTATTAGAAGTGAAATTGTGTCGCACGTCCTGCAGACAGAATTCTCCACTTGTAAGAGCATGTTCGCTATGCAATGAATATTTTGCTATTCTAAATTTCAACCTTTTTGATGTCACTGCCACTGTTTTTAAAGCTACAGTAGTAAAAATTTACAAGTTATGATCCTCTCACCTTTTGATTTTGATTTTGATTTGATTGAAGTTGTAATTTGATTTATAATCTGACTTTAATTTGTTTTGATAGCAGTCAGTTCGAATTTGAATTTATTTCTCTTTTTAATAGGTACATTAAGAAAACTGTAACTAGGTTTCATACCTGTTGTTTTCTTCTTTAAATAAATTAAATAAATAAATAAATAAATAAATAAGCCAAGGCAAATCCACGGCTTGTTGCCTGCCAAAAATGTTAATAAACGATACATTCCGAGTTATCTTATTATATTTTTCTATACACTATACACAATAGTTTCTCTAACTTATGAAAGTGTGACTAACTGTGTAGTTCTATCTCATCTACTATGTTTCTCTATGTGAAAACAGCTTGAAGGGCTTTATACGTAGCATTTATCACATGTAAGGAAGCTGTTAATAGCATAGATCTATGGGAAGCTTAGAAAGGAATAACAAAATTAGAGTAAATAACAGTTGTAGAGATACCACTGAACAAATGAAAGAATAATGTACATTACTCCAAGACGAAACCTGTGGCGTTTGCACAAGGAGTAAAACAGGTTAATGTTCTACTATCAATATTCTTCACTTTGGTTCTTTTCAGAAATATGGAAAAGGATTCATGTAAATCAAAAACAATTGAAAGTTTTACAGCATCCCCACATTATTATTCTCTAGTTACGAAACCTTGATGTTCTACTAGATATATGATTATAGGTATTTGTCAAGAATCATGTGGCATACGGTTAAACTGAGTTTCGATAACCTAGTAGGTTACCTACACCGGACCAGCGAACAAAGAGATAAAGGAATATACATATTTATACCATAACCTTTCTCGGTCAATATATAGCCATGCACCTCAATGTCGGTATGCTATCTAGTTTATTTACTTTAAAATAGCTTTGATATAACATATGCCCTTATTCAAATTTGTTTACTATAAGTTTTATTTGTTTTTCTGTCTCCGGTAGAACATATCACTCTCAAATCAAGTTAGGTTCTTTCTTTATAAAATATGGCAAATTATCTTCATGCAATTAGTAATTACTATTGTGTTGCTAATCAAAATTGTTACAATTAATAATGCTTGTTAGTATTATGAGAATTATTTAAAAAATTACATTTCTACAACTGCCAAAGTCAAAATTATAAAAAGTGAAAAGTTCGTCGAAATCATATCTGTTACAATTATTATCATTTTAAAAACATCAACAATGGTAATTAGTTCCTTCAAATATGTTATTCACTTACTATTAAAACTTATTACTTTTAAATCTTCTAACATATCTGTATTACTTCACTGAAGTACTCCGACCAGTCTTTTCGTCGAAAAATGCACACGCCGGCTGCTTACCGATGTTCTGGAACGCCCAAGTAAATACGGTTCCTTAACTAGTTGCAAACGACGTCGTTCTTAATTGCTTCTTATGTAGTTCTAATGTAGACACTAACACTGCAAGCTCTTGGTCTGCAGGAATAGCCTTACTTTTAACTGCGACTAAGAATTGTCAGCAGTCCAAACTGCCACACTACGGATAAGCTTCCATACATCAACTGCGCCCAAGTTCAACTCAGGTGTAGATGTAATTATTCACCAGTGACTGTAATGCCCTTTATCCAAATCCAACAGGACATATCTAACCTCTAACAAGAAGTTCGATGCGGTTCACCTTAAATAAGAAGCTCGATGCATTCCACCTCAAAATCCAACTCAGGTGTAGATGCAACCAACCAACAACAAGCTCAATGCAGTATCCTCACATCCAATTCAAGTGTAGATGTCCAAATGAAAACGCAGAGTTCACATTGCCAATTCCAAAAAAAGACTATTTTGTAGATTGTAGCTGTTCAAGTTCTTCTTGTACTACCCCCATTTAATTCCTTCTCCGTTAGTCCATTATACAGTTTGTTTAAATATTCACTTTTTCTTCTTTTCGTTAATTTAATCTTTAATAACCCCTGTTATATACCAATTAAATAATAAAGATCATTTAATAAAAGAGTTTTGATTTTTAAATTTTGCTTTTATCTAAAATACATGTACATACTATGGCAGATAAAAAAAAACTGAGACAGTAAGTATGGCTTAGTGTGAATCTGACTGCCTTAATATGTACAGTTGCTAGGTATTTCTAACTTAACCGTCAAATTGTTAATTAAATTGTGCTAAAATCTCTATCAAGAGTTGTCCCAGTTTTTTGTCTTGCATAGTACGTTTTAGAATCAAAATGTTTGTTGTTATTTCAAATATAACAATTCACCATAGTAATACCTATTCACCCATTTTTTAGAATTAACGCTGCTGGATTACATTTTAATACAGTTTATTTTATATTTATTTGACATTTTAAGTGACTTTTTCAAATAATAATTCGACTTTAGCATTCACCTTTATTTGAACTTATTTATAGTTTATTTTGATTATTATCTAATACCAATTATGACTTGAACTCTGCTATTAACAACCAACTAACTTTTCTAATTCAAACATTATTTAATCCATGTTAGAACCTTTCTGTTAAAATATTAATTGCATTACCGGATTTGAATTTAATCTGTAATTTATTAAATACATTTTGAATAATTTTACTAGTTAAATTTAGTACATACGTACTTTATCATTCCATAATTAATCCCTAGGTACGATTAACTTTCACAAGAAAACTACCAGTCTTGAGATACTACCACAACAATATATTCAAAGTAATACTGCAATATCAATTACCAGTTTCTTCAGCAGCTTCGCCATTTACTTTCTTATTTTATCTATGGACCAAACAGTGAGCTCCTGGCAATGCGATATCGATTGTAGAAAAACGATAGGTTACTTGTTTTCAAGCTTAATAAATGCAATGGGTAACGGGTTACCTTAATGAAGAATTATATTATTATTTATCTTCCCCTTCTACCCATTTTAATAAGATATTTTCTTCTCAGGAATCCACTTCATCTATCTGCTGGTTCGAATTGCTTTCAACTTCAATTATATGGTTATCTTCTAGAATTAACAGTCTATAAAACAGAAATGAAGCTTAACATCCGAAAACAAAAATATATGGCCAATGTGTGCTTTGGCACTTCGTATTATTACAGGTATGTCCCCATTCACGACCTGCCACAAACCTCGAAGATTGTCGAAATGGTTATTGGAAGAGACGGGTCTTAAACTGGAGGAGCAGCTGTTCGCTCGCGATAGTCAATTCAGAAACTACAGGAAAAAATCTGGTGTGATACACGCACACAACTTCCTTTTACAGTGATCTTATGATTAGCCAAAAATTTGATTTAAAATGTTTTAAGCATTTGTCAAAAATTTTCAAAAATTAAAAATTCTGCAAAAACGGTACAAAATAGAGCGTTAGTAGAAGAGACAAATTTTCTCCACAATTTTAATGTGAATTCAAAAATGTAATAATATACCGGGTGTTCTATTTAAGATAAGAGTTAATAAAAAAAATAGACAAAAAAACAAAAGAAACCCATTTTAGAAGTATTCAACTGGAAAATCACTTATCTCACATCAATACGCATTCAAAATGTAATAAAAATGTAAAGTTTAAAAAAAATCGTTAGAGCCGTTTTTGAAAAAATCGAAAAAAACTGAAAAATCCCAAGAGTAAACACCTACTTCCGGTTATGCGATTTTTTTCAAAAGCTTGCTGTCTCATATAAATAGTATACGAAACTTATATATGAAGTTTCAACGCCATACCGCTTTTCGTTTTTGAGATATTCTGTTCACAGACAGACAGACACACAGACAGACACACAGACCAATGAAAAAAAAATGTTTTTTGGGATCAGGGGACTCTAAAACGTGAAGATCTGTTGAAAACTCAATTTCGAATTTTTGGGGTGAATCCAATACTTCCTTTATTGTAAAAGGAAGTAAAAAGTCTGATTATTATGAAGGCCGCCACTCTGGTCGGTTATGCAATGAGAAGGTGCCACAAAACCTATTCCACGGCGTCGGGAGATGTGCGTGCACAACACGCGAAGGCTCTGAAAATGCACACTAAATTTTGCTTTATAAAAAACTAAACATGATGAAATCTATTACGGCTATATTAAATACACGAGACAAACATAATTTTTGTCGGGCCAGCTGCGAAAGCTGGAATTCGTGTCAAATTACCGTAAAAGCTACCTGATACGTGAAGTACTGCGCAATACAAACCGAAGAAGACAGTATTGACGGCCTAACGACAAGTGGGGAACCAACTCCAAATTAAAATTTGCACAACCCCGACGGAGCGCACTCGCAATGTTTCGTATGTAGCTTAACTATTGTATTTAGAATGGAAGACAATACACACATGCAGAAAACAATAATGTTGAGTGACTTAGCTGAATGATGTAAATCCAAAGTTGATGACAGGAGACGGAAGAGGCGTAGCCTAAAGATTCCGGGTTAGAGCGGCAACGAAGCTAGGATGTACAGCAGAGATTTCACCTATAAGTTGGCGTAATCAATGGTGAATAGGATGAAGTAAAGCTCTGGCGCCGTCTGATCCAAAATCGAAAATGAAATTCTCCGACACAACAACGAAGCGTAAACGGAACTGCTACTGTTAAATGACCCAACAAGACAACTCGCACGCCATAAAAACTGCAGCTTTCTTGTTTTAATGGTAAGCCTTACTTCTTGTTCTTTTCCCATTTTTGGAGTAGTTTCTTGCTGTAATCTATCCATCGACAGAATCTTTTAAATTCTCCAATACATCCACATACCAAAAGCTGTTAAGCGTCTAGATTTTCACGCCATACAAAAGCGTTGACAAGATCTTAAGAGTATTCAACAAAATTCAAGAAAGATTACCGACTAGCGAAAAATAAAACAAGCATTTTTAATGATTAAATTTACTCGGACGGCGTATTTGCAAAAAAATTAATAAAACCTTGTAAGTTGTTGCTAAACATTTAACGTCTGAGACAAATTACTCGACTTATTGCTATTGCTTAACTCCATTACTTAACGGTTACGACGTGTAGAATTATTTTAATTTGAGACTGTAAATGAGGCTCTCCTCATGAGGGAAATTTCATTGTAACCTCTACAATAACGACGACGATGCTCCAGTGTAACATAAACGGCAGTAGTGGATAGCGCATAATCATTAATATATAAAATTTCAACCACAATGTTGCACTAGGGTCATAGTACAGCACTAATTCTTGCACGTAGGGTAGCGAGTTTTAAGACTATCTTTAATGTTAGGCGCAATTAGAAAAACTACCCGTATCGCTTTAACATACACACTTAATGTGTTTTACTACCACGAATTCGTCTAACGTGAGCGAAATTGCCCTGGTATTAAAATCGTCTTCATATGCAACATGAAGCCAATTTGTATATTCAGGGTGTTAACTTTGAAGCTGTTTTTAATTTTAGATGCAGTTATAAAATCTACCCCTATCAGTTTAACGTACAAATTTAATGTGATTTTAATCCAAACGAACTCACCCTGGTATCAAAATCGTCGTGAAATCAACGTGAAACTAGTTAAACCGTCTGATCCCTTATTACTATATTTAAAAATACATACAGCTCAAAAACCAATTAAATGAAATTAAAAATGTTTCTCTAAACAAACACAAAGTGTTGGTATTGAGTTTCAAATGTGCGTCTCTAAGGCATTATTCAAGAGGAATCTTAACTTAAGAACTTTTTTTCGCAGTTCCTACATGCTTTTTATTACTTACCTCGTCTAAAGGACGATGGAAGCGTTGTGTTTGCGGAGATCTTCCGAGATTTCTTCAGATCTTCACGTTTCAGGGTCGCTAGATGACGAAAAGCAGGTTTTCTCAATTCCGTCTGTCTGTCTGTTTGCCTGTAGGCGGTATAACTCAAAAAATATTTGTTGGAGAATGAAGATATTTTGCATGCAGATTATAATTATGTCTACCATAAAACCGAAAACATTTTGGACCAATATATACAGGGTTGTGCCAACTATTGTAACCTACTTTAGAAGACTCACACATCTCCGACTAGCGCAATCCTCGGCTGCGATATGGGTATGATAAGTGTGGGAGGTTTGTTTACTTTACTTTCTCATAAAGGTCTTAGTTTATTAAACAAGACGTATTGGGCGCCAACAAGTTTATTTGAAATTGTGGATTTTTTCTTTGATATATATATTTACATTTGATCTTCTAATTCAAGGTTCATATTTCTGTCAAATAGGAGCTTAACATGATAAATGGTTAATTAGTATGGCAATTTCTACAGTTCACTTTATATAGAAATATTGAATTAAAGTTACTATTATTTTGATTTCATCGTTCAATCAACTAGTTTAGAGAAGGTTTTCTCTATCTTACTAACATTCAACCACTTTTAGGTAAGGTAAATCTAAAGAGCTCTTTATACCCTCTTAACCTATTTATAGTTTTAATTAATGCTGTTAATGGGTTTCACATTTAAGTCAATTCACATTTCCACAGTATAAGAAATGCCCATTATTTGATAGATGTCTGCTTTATAACATTAAACATCTATAATTTGACGTTTATAAAATTATAACCTGGTTTGTTTCGCCTGGCTACTAAGAAGGTAATTAATTGTCTTATTACTTTATTATGAAGTCTTTGACTGTTGATAATATGGCATATGCCCGTATTTGGTAGTAACTTGACATATTTTATGTTATGAATTAATTAAACAGTATTTTTATATATTCTTAAAGTTTTAGGACTAACTTAGATATAAAACAAACAATACATGGTGCCAGCAATTACTGCTTTCCCATCGAGTTGAACTTTATGTAACTGGAACGACACCCTCGCCAAACCAATGAAGTGGTTCTCTATGGTGCGGTTTCTTTATTAATAATTAACACACATTTCCCTGTTATGCCCTTCCATAAGGTTTGGTACGACCCTGGAGGATTCTTTTCACCCTATCATGATGGCTCGTTGCTTTTAAAGAGCAAGGATTGGAGGGGAGGCCAAAAAGCTAAACCAAAAATACTCTCAATTAAGATTTGTATGAATTACCCTATTTCTTACATACCAGTTAACTAGTAACCGCTTTTCTAGTGAGAAACTGCCCAATGAATCAATTCTATTTGCCTGAAAAGTCATTATTTCTTAATATACACTAATTAAAACCCTACAATTGCAAAAATTATCCTTTTAAGCTAGGATTCTGTCCTTAGCTTGCTTTTTCTGCTGACGCCACTAAGCCTCAAATTCTTTTTTATTCAAAACAGGAAGTGGTTTCTCTTTTATTATCAATCGCAAAATATTTCCAATAGCCACCTAATTCAATTCAGCAAGGTCTATTTGATGTGTATGCAACCTGTATTTTTCTTAAGTGCTTTAATTTGCCTATGAGGTTTTTGTGATTATTCAAATGTATTGCTTTCAGTAGCTAAACTCTAGACTGCTACAGGGTGACCCCTTAATTTTCTTAATTTATCATTAACTGAGAAATGGATAAAAGTAATCATGCGTACATAGGTAAGGCTTTGCACTTGACATATATGGAATCCAAAATATGTAGGGTAATGTCGTAGAAGAGTCAAAAACTTTCAACGTCCGTTCTGTTAAATATACCCGCGCATCGCAGAGTCTGGGAGGTTCTCCATGTACGCGGGATTAGGCCTCCGGATTTAAATTTGCGTTCGTAGGCGCTGTAGTTCGAATCTCATCGCCGGCAGTGTTTTTTTTTATTTAAAATTAATTAAATTCGCATTACTAAGTTTTCCTCTTATTGTTTTGGGTATTATTACGAACATGAAGATTTTTACCCCTATTTTCCTTTGATTTTTAAAATTGTTTATTGTCACAACCCCCACTTGCGAGGGAAGTTTTGGGTAAAGCCCTTTAAAGATTTTTTGTCTAGCACTTTGCAACTAAACGTAGGTATACAATATTTCCAAATGATTCAGAACAAGAACCTAACAGCGATTTAATTTTTGAAGTAAGAACACTATATATTTCCGAGAGTAATCCACAATTAGAAGAACAAAGCTTTAACTGTAGATATTTAAGATAACTTAATCCAATAAATTAGTTTAATAAAGGAATTCCTGTAACTATAATCCAAATTCAATTAAATGGGGATGAAAAGTAAAAACTAACATAGGCACAACCAAATATAGAAAGTTCAAATCTCGTTGTATTAAGGATCGGTGCTATAATCCTTCGAATTAATTTAGATCTCTATTCGCAGGAAAGTTAGTTTTTCCGGACAGAAATTTAAAAATTCCTCTCATAGCTACAGAAAACACCTAAAAAAAAGTGACCAAAACGGGCGACTGCTTTCATTTTCAGTATTTGTTTTAACTGTATCCAAGCTTTACCTTGTTTTATATTAATTAAGTTTATTTAAACTTTAAGCTGGAACAAGGTACACGCCTAATTTAAAGTTGAGCTTTCAGCCCTTAAGGGCTCTGCGCGTTTCTTGCTTCTAGATTTTGCTAACATTAAATTTGGTGAGCTTCCTAAACCCCATCAGATGAGTCACTTTCTTCCATTTTCCACAAACTAGAGTGTTCATAATTGCAGCTTGCAGTTATTTACCAACTTATTTTCCGACTTTGAAGCGGAGACTCAGTAAGAGAACTTGGGCTTGAGCGAAAAATATAAACGTCGCAAAAGCAAGACGGGAAAATCTTTTATAAACCTAATTTTTTGTGTAGTTTACTGCAATTATGTTGTTATGCTTTTATCTCGTTTTTGTAGGAAATCGCCTTTGCGAACAAAATGTTCGTTCAGAAACCGGAAAGAGCGAACAGCAACAACGATTTCCCAACTTTGAAATGTGATATTGATTACACCGTACTGAAAGTGCAACCCTACATTTTATAAACTTTGTTCGTTTTCTAAAATGCTTAAGTGTTTAGTTTTCCCCATATAAAAATTAGTTGTATGTCTGTTTGTAATTTGAGCTAAAAATATAAAATGTGGATGCATCTTAATTTGAATCCCGATAACGATTTACTAGCTACATTAGTTTAATGAAAACATTTCATATCAAAAGTAAACTCATTAAATTATCACCTTATTCGCTTACTCATTGTATAATACTTACGCTATATTCATGGAAAATAGCCTGACTGGAACACGCCATAGCCTCTACAACGCAATACAATCTTTCCTCAACTATTTGTATTTTGGAATTTGTGAGATTTATTATTTTCGCTGGTTGAACCAAAATCAGCCTGTCCCGTACCCCTTACCAGCTAAGGGCAGCACTGTACAAATAGGATTTGCAAAGTTGGACCACTCTTACTACAGCCGACAGTCGCAATACCGATTGTATCCTGTCGACATCGAGGATCTATTGATACCAACACCATTTTAAGGACAATTTCCTGAAGGCAACCAATCCGTGTAGCTACTTGGCCTTAAACAACACCCAAAGGAGTTCATATGAGCAGGTTGTAACTCCTTGTCAGCGGATTTCAGAATTGCAGCTCGCGAACATTGTAATCCCTCAAAAAATTATAGCCGGGACCGCTCATTGTCTAAAAAACCCCGCAGGTAAACGTCCGAATGAAGCCACAATGAGCAGCACTCGTCTAAGAAGGATTTGAAAAGTTGCATATCTTTCTCGGCATAGGCATTTGCGTTAGTGTTGTTTCGAAAATTGTGTATCTCTATACCTTTGAAAGCCAAATTACAAGCTAAAAACTATTTAGAAATTTCTTGTTTCTCTTTTACAGTCTTAGTCTCTTGTATTGTATTAATGAAAAATAAATTGCATGAATGGTTACGTATAGTCTCATAGCTGGTAATTACTTTGCCATTAAATACTGATTTCAATAAGTCGCTAGATGCAACAGTTTCTATCCTACATTTCTAAAAAATACATTTCTACTACTAAATCACAATCACAGTAGCAAAATAAAAATAGCTGTTGTAGTAAACGTTACACATCAACAGAATTTAGACAAGATCTTAAAGTTTAATCGTATAGATAGTGAATCGAAAGACCACGGGTTCGTTCATGATAGCCAAAATAATAGTAGATACAGTAGCTTACGGGATCAGGATGGCATTGATTACAAGGCGCCTAGCCTTTACAAATCTGCCTCGGTACAGACATCGCTAATACAGAGTTTTTCAACCTAATGGAGGGCTGCATTGTGAATTGTTTGCGATATCCGGTTCAAAACCGACATTAAATTCTCCGATACCCCAACAAAACGGGAACAGAACTTCATAGAGAAGGTTATACCTGGGAAGCTCCTAGATCCGGCTAAGATGCCAACGTTTCTTCAACGGCTTTTAAATGCTTCAACGTGGCGATCACATCGTACAAAACGCAATACTCCAGACGGCACTCTAACTTGACGGTGAAAATTTGGTTTCTCAATCGGGCTCTTTCTGCTACCGTTCGCGGGAAGAAATTCTACCCAATTCTCCTTTCTACTGGAATAAAATTAGTGGCGGCGTCAATCCTTCAAATCGACCAAACAAGATGACTGAAATGGGAAGAAAGAATCTACATTAACACAAAATGATAAAATAGGTGGTAAACTGATCTAGACATTATTCTTACTTTTACCAATATTCATATACACTAAAACTAGGAAAATAATAATGGAACAACCTGAAGAAAAAAATTTATATAAGAATGTAGATTCAAATATTATGCTTGCGAATATCAAACTTGCATCTGCGATATAGCAAAATGGAAACATACAACAAATATGTAAAAGGAGATAAAACAACCAGATGAGGTGAGTTATTATTGTTATGTTTATAAGAGTATGTAAATGTAAACTATATAAAACGAAATCTTGGCAAAACGCGTTTCGAAGTCGTATATTTACAGCATCTAATAGTGCCACAGTTGTTTAAGGTATAAGAAGATGAAAGAATAGAGGGGTGATAGATCTAAAATTAGAAAGACAAGAGAAAAGTTTGCAAAGGTTGCTATATAAAAATAAAATAGAAAGAAAACGGCTTTACGGCGATATAGAGTACAACTGACTAGAAAAATTATAATAAGTCAAATTGGAGTGGGTCTTTTAGAAGTCCCTTTGTAGGAGGCCAAATTGTTTCAAACAGGACAATGTTTGTAAATGAATTTAGTTACTCTATTTACATCAGTTCGTGGTTAAAGGAAGCCTATGTTGAAATGAACCCAGCACATGACTTGCACTCGTGCTAAGCTGAAAAACCAATTTTTACACGCAAACAAACACGGTAGCTATATTTCCTATAAAATACAACGCTAACTTCTAATAAACTTAGATACTAAACCACGAAGCGAATAATTGCTCTTACCCAACATTTATTTTAACAGTAATATCAATGCACATGATTACAGCTGTGGGTATTCCTACATTTCTACCAACAGTGATTAATCCTTACCCCGAAAGCTGTTTCTACGCCGCATCTATACTACTAATATATTGCGCAGACGCTACAGAGCTAGCGCTTCGAACAACAATGTTAAATCCCTCCGATGGCTATTTCTACTTTGCATATTTTCAAGCGCAGTGGGGACAGAACCGTAAGTACCTGAAAGTGACTTTAAACGACGCCTTTATGCTGGCAGTCCAATGCACATATGCTCAAGCGCGAAGCGCATTTCTACTTTTCTGCGTAAAGAATTACTGAGCCGCTGCTCCTCCTGTAATATCCGCTTTCAAATAACCTAATTTGTTCTTAGTCACGCACCTGCAGTGATTACTAACGAATCCCGGTTGCTTAATACCTAAATGTGGGCTCCTGCAGCTCTCCGCAACGATTCCTTCGTTATGGCACCAGTCGCTGACGCTGTCACTTTGTTTGCGTCCCGGCTTCAAATCGCCGAATTGTAAGGTCTGCAAAATGGAAAATCTTTTTGGTAAACCGGAATTCATCCTTGGACACCAATCTTCATGCATTCTATTATTATAAGCAAAAATAATATTATTTTGAGCACAGAAGACTGTATCGTTGAACCATATCTACATATTTTATGGATACCTTTTATTTATAACAATTTATTTCGAACTGATTTGGGATTTTATCGTTGCCATTGATTTAGTTTCTCTGCAAGTCAGCATCTAATTTATAATACACCAAATCGTGACGCCAGGGGACATAAATTTGTAGGCTAATCCCAAGGGAACCGCCACAGATAATGAAATGTAAATATCACCGGGTTGGGCATTCATAAGTATCGCTTTGCGTGAAAATCCAATGTATAAAATTAGTTTTTGATTACAGTTCTAATAATTTATTTTCCTATAAACATCTGACACTGACTGATGTGAGTTTTTCACTAAAAGATAAGGTGAAAAAAAATGTATTCTTTGGGAAGTATTAACACCCCTAGCTAATTGTCGTAGTTCAAAAGCCTTTTTTTACAGCAATAGAGAAGTTAGCAGATCAGACCGAAAACTAGAGGCAACGGCCATGAATAATTAATGCCCGTAATGGATTGAAGACTCGAGGCGCATAACAATCATCGTCTCCAAAAACGCGCCTTCTAACGATTACTACTAAATAGCGCACTGAGAATTTATTTCCAAAGTTTCTTATTGCTTCTCGTTTGTTCACCATTTTTTACTGTTTGCCCGACTCCCTTCGACGCCGTTAAAGCAATATTATTTTCGCACTATTAGACTTTAATTCACGTGCTGTAAACTTTGCCATAATTTTCTTCTGGAGATGTTGCATTTTTGCGACACGGTTTCAAAACTTTCCGGACAATTGCCTATATTAGGGTTTTCAAATGTTAATAATTTAATCGGCGAGGTTAATGCTGCGGAAAAAATTGTAGCGACAAGAAACATCCGGATTGTGGTAAAGGTGCACACATATTGTAGCTATTACAATCTAATCTACAAAGATTCCGATTGAAATCGTCATTGTATTTCGATTTCGCTGCTTATTTCTTGAAGCAAACAAAAGTGGAAGGAGAGGCTCTTGCAAGCGGATGGGTTAGCTAGAAAATATATTCATATGGGATCACAAGTTTTTGATGTTTGCAGATTCACCACAAATATGGCACCACTAGCGTTTGCATAATTTTCTACACTCCACACAAAGCTTTTAGAGATTATCATTTACTTCATCGCGTATTAGAAGTGGTTTACAAACTATCTGGTGGAAGATTTATCAGAAATACATTCAAATTTAATCGTAAATGTTTTCTAAGATCTTCAATAACGAAAATGCACTGCAAAAAAAACCTTTTGCGTGATAGAATAACGGCCGAGTGGACCAATCAAACTAACACTTTGTAGTAATGTAAATTACATTAATTCGCAAAGAGAGAGAGAGAGAGAGAAATATCGCAATTGATAAGATTCAAACCTAATTTGTATTGCAGTTAGACACTTTACCGGCTCGGCTAATGGCATCCTCCATAACGTGCATGCTTATCGTAGCATTATGAATGGCAAAGTGCCTACAAAATTAAGTATTTCCGATTGCGGAAGAAGTACGCTCAAGCGTTGATGGTACAAACGTGACACACGCAGACACACAGGACACCACACTTTATATGTCTTCTTCTGCTTTGGTCAGCTCCACGTCCATTTTGGGATTTGGCCTGCTTTCACTTTCTATTCTTTCTCTTTCCTGGAGGAAATCAGTAGCCATTACACTTTATATGTAAAGACTAGATTTAGAGACCACCGTATATACAATAAAAATTATCTTTGCTAGATCTAATAATGGCCGAAAAGTCTTCATAATGCATATATTAAAATATTTTAATGTTTCTAGTAATACTAAAACCGTCAAAAGAAACACTTCTCCTTCGCACTTGCAAGTACGAGTATAATAATATATTATAGTGGCATCACAAGTTCTCTTCATCTGGGTATTCAGTACACAAATATATTAAAAGGAGAATATACATTTTTGCTACTTCTGAGATTAATCACAAAACTGTGTGTTATGGTGTATGATTGCATTTAGTGCTAATATGCGAGCTTGGCTGGAATTTAGGATTTTTTTATCCACTTTGAGATGAGCTTTTCCATCTTCTGTTCACGTCTCTAATTTGCGCTATTGGTTTGCAGCCGCTAGTGTAGGGTAAAAAGATATGGTGAGATTTCCAGAATAGATGCCTCCTGTGTGAACACCTGAGCGTTATTTATGTGCCGGAGAGTCCGCTATATCAACGCAACCTAGACCCAGTAACCATTTTATACAGCTGGTTGTGCCTAGATCTATGTTAGTTTCCTGGAAGAAATGAGGAAGAAAATAATATACATTTTACAACACAAAAGTTCAGGAATTGTCCCGTGGTGTAGAAAATTTTATCCAGCTAGTTCGTGAGCAGAAATGGGGCGGGGGGAGGGGGTTGTTCGGAAGCGACATTGGCTCAAGACGGTCCAAACCAGAAAACCTACAGGTGTCCGTGTAAGTTCCTAATCCACTTAGCTGTACCATACTCGAAGAAGGCAAAACAAATCTGTGATAAAATATTTGTTTGTAATTGGAGTAGTAGATTTAATTTAGTTTTACTTATACGTATAATGTAGAAGGTTTTAATGTTAATAAATTTAAACTGAAAAAAAAACTCTACGATTTTAACTCTCAATCTCTCGAGTCCACGTATCTCAACTGTAAAGATATAGTGACTTGAAAAGTACTGCGATATCGATAAACGGGGGTCTCATCAAATCGCTTCAACGATCAATTAATTTTTATAAACGCTACAGAACCTCATGGCACCTTTACGCCTAGAGTTTTCCACACTTAACTGTCTATTTTTAGCACTAAAAATGAGTTGTTTTAATGTCTAGCTTCGCGGTAAATCCTAGTGTTGGAATTGCCTTGAATTTTAAAATGTTGAGTTCAGTTCACGAGCTGAACGAGACCCAAAAACGCTAACAGGGTAGCCAATATTAGATACTTATAAAGTGAACACTATTTCGTACGATACGCTCAAGGTGAATTTACACATTTCTTAATTTCTCGGCACCATCGGACAGGAATTTCATGGGGACAAATCGTAGGTAGAATGCTTGATATTTAATAAGACCAGCACTAACAATATTTCCTATTCGAAAAATCAGATGGTGAATTAATCAGGCGCTAGCTATACTCAAGGTACCTGGTGACGCACAGCAGCGCAGCTTCGTCAGAGCAGCTATGCAGATTGGTAGTATCGGGGATGCTGTCCAACGAGTGTGCAACCTGATGAGCGACATGCTTTTCTCTAACTTTCACACTGGGCAAAAAGTTATGTGCACCAAGTCTCAGAAAGCTGTCACACTTGAGAGAAACCTTGTGAGCCAAGCTTTGAAAGAGCAGCCAAACCAATTGAGGGACTCAGGACTGCGTGGGGGTTGTTCCTCCAGGTGCTTTAGCAAGCAACATCACAACCAAAGGGGAGCATGTAGAATATGGTATGAGTAAGACGAAAGAGGGAAAAGGAAGCCTAAAATCACACTATATCGAATTCCCTGTTCAGACGAAACTACAAAGGACACACCAGAGCTGGAAGGTGGCCTCAGGTGAGTAATCTTGCATAAATAAATTATTAATCCAGTATAACTGGCTTCATTCTAGCACTATCGCACAGAATTTCTTGCGGGTGAACGACAATTTTCATAATAATTCTGGAATCGTAGATCTGCATGAAGCAAAATCATAGGAAAATCGGCTACATCACCCAGAAACAATCACACCAAAAATTATAGGCATAAAGTGGCCGCCGGAAATCACACTCTCAATCTATTTTGAAAATTTTTATACTTCCCTAAAATTCAAGGCTTTAGAAAATATCCCAAATATGCAAAAATGAGTATGTAACCAAATACACACTTAGAAACTGCAGGTTACTTAAACCTCTAAACTGCATCTGTATGTATTTAAACGAAAAATTATACGTAATAATTCTTGACTGCATCGAAATGATAAATTACACGTAACAAAGTGTATCTTTTAACGAAAACTGACATGCCTCACGATTTTCTTTAAGGTAACGACAAATATGTTCGACTGCTGATGTGAAATCTTCGTCTTCGGACCTTCCTCACCATCTTTGTGATAGAATAGCAAAAGCTGCAAACACATTTTCATACACCAGCCTTGATATCGACCTTTAGCTGCAACCAAATCAGCAACATTGCTTATACGCAAAGTGATGTCTGTAATCCATGAATTATTTCTTTATGTTGCATCTTCAAGAAGGATTTGTTTGGAGGGAAGTGCTTATCATGCGATTTCAATGCCGTGATGTTTTTTCCTTACTGTGCTGTTTTTAACAATTAACATACACCATCTCATATTGTAGCCCTTTAAATTGAGTCACTTTATTGCCCATTCTTGTTCCGCTTGCTTCTCTTAAAGTCTTTAGTGCTCTCTCCTTTACTACTATTGTATCACCTTCACTTGGTGTCTGTTCACAAATAAAACCATCGTTATATTCGCCATATTTTAGTCAACTAGACAACACAAATAAAACATACGTTTATGGATTTATTGCGTAAAATACCACCAACGTCTACGTGTAATGCGCCATGCGTTGACAGAACGTAATAACTAAAAACAATAGTCCAGCTTAATTGATACGATTGCTGATTCCTGGCAACGAGTAGAAAAGTCTGTCATCTATAATAAATCTATAATAAAAAAAATAGTGACAAACCGTACGAATGTCATTCAAAACATAAAACTGAACAACCTGTGATATAAAATGTAGAACATGGCAATGAAAGACAGTTATTTCACGCAATTGCACAAAGGCATAACATTTTCCTAGTTATATCTTCTAAACTATTAGTCGTACAAAAATATACTTCAATACATTTTGATAGAGAATTTAATTATCTGTAATATTAATAATGCACTAGTTTACTGTAGCTTAAGGGAAAAGGTGTATTACTAAAAACACTTAACTTTTTCATGTTGTTTCCAATATTGTGCTCAGCGCATACCTTGTAGGAGGGGAAAACTTGGTATAATATTAAAAGTGCCAAAAACACTTTAAAACAGTTGCAAGCTTTCAAGAGCTTCTTTTTGAATTAAAATACATGAGTTGCAATCAAACAGGACAAGATAATCCAATCTCATTAAATTTAAAACCTTTCTTGCAGTATAGACGTCACTACAATTCCAAATAATTCACTTTATTTTGAATAAAGGACAGTTCCTATTAAATACTATTTATAGTCAAGTTTAACTATGACATCAACTTTTTTTATTAGAGATTCATATTTTTAAGTTCTAAAATTCGATCTAGCTAAGAACTGTTACCATGAATTTCGAAATTTGTTTCATAAATGATCTCTAAAGGAGAATTAAAAACTAAGTGTTTCTGAAATTCTAACATATCATTCACTAAATTATAATTATTTATCGTACAAAGAAGTCAAGTGATATTGATCATGCACATGTCTGAGTCTTATTGCACTTGAGGTAGTAACTCAAATATCTCACTTTGTAGATTGAGCGAACCAGATTAATATGTTTCGTAATTACTGGAGGGTTGGAAACTTGTCGAGGACATTATTCAGGTGGTAAAGGTTAAGATAATTTGTGTCAGCAAAGAGACCAGACTAAACCCTCTTGTATTAACAATTGTCGCGTACGTTGATGCACTCGTTGAAATGAACACAGAGAATGTTAAAAACTGTATTACATTAAGTGATATACAACCTCTACATTTATACGTACCTAACCTGCAGTTCAATGTCTACGCTATTCTGCTGTTTTTGCTAATTCAGCGACCTACTCGACTGCTATTTATTTGTAGACGCTGCGTATACATAAAAGTATATTTATAATCACAAATTGAGTCAAGACATTGTACTTCGACTTAAAAACATAGATTAAGAAATGCGATGTTTAGAATAAAGTGAGTATAATTACAAAAAAACACTAAATATTACATATTTTCCTATAATTAACCCAAATTAAGTACGGTCGAAAGTAGTTTGAACAGTACGAAATTAAAAACAGGACTAATTATTTATTGTGTTTTTTATAAAATTTTATCTAAAAGAGAAAGAATGTGTAGGATTTTAGAAATATTGAAATAGAAATTTTAGGAGATAAATAGGACTGTTGTTACTGGACTGTTCGCGCATTATATGTGTTGCAGAATTTTCAGCAATTTAATAAAATTTGATGTTGTGTTTGAGTTAATTCATTTACCCACCTTAAGTTAGTCAAGTAATGGTCATCGAGTAAATCAAGTTCAATTTTACTGACTTATAGAAATAAGTAAAGCAGTTAGCTTACTCACAGCAAAAAGTGTAAAAGTAAAAAAAAAGAAAAGATAAATAAAGTAACAACGCTTTTGTGCTACTTACTTTTTAATGAATCATAAAAATTGTCTCGTTTTGGCAATCAAACTTGTTTCATTAAGATGCTTATAATCAAACTTGTATCGTTAATATATATTAACGGCCCGTTCCTGATGAAATAAAATGTAACAATATTTAAAGACCCGAAAACGCCATTGCTAGGTATATTATACAATTCTGTTCAACTTGTAATAACTAATAGTAATTTGTTGCTTGCAATAAAAACGTAGCTGTATTTTATTTACCGTTTATAAAGGGTGATTCATTACTGTGCACTAAAAGTTAATCGTTTAAGGAATAAATCGTATTAGGGTGTGATCCTAACTTTTGAGAACCACTAGCTAAGACCCCTATTAGGTAACTCAGATAAGAGTACGTTAATCACTATTCTCACACATTTCTTTCAATGACTAACACGTAATGCACCAAATGTTATTGACATACCCAAACAAATGCACTTTGCTTCTGAATTTTATCCAAATTCAAAATTATGTTTAGAGAAATTTATATCAGTGATAGTCAATCAGTTGGTTTTGCCTGGGATTATTATTAATTTTTTACCTATGGTTTATTATGCAAAGCTCTTCTCTTTGATGTCCTCTAACCAACATACTTACGAATCACCCTGTCTAGACAAACATTCGTGTTGACACCTCTAAAATAGGTGATTTAGCATAGGTTGTGGGAAATAATTTTAAGAAATATGACAATTTGACATCGTTCTGTAGATGAGAAATATCCCAAACTATAAAATTAGAAAAAGTGATAAATGTCCCAATATTTCTATTCGAGTTTTTAAACATTGCAGGTTGCTTTGAAAAAGCTGTCGAAGAACCAAGGTACTTTTATTTCGATGCCCTACATTCAAACTGGCCATCAACTCTAAAACATGGAAGATCAAGGATTTATACATTCTCTGTGAAGTATGTGGTGCTATTTAACGCAGGAAATGCAATTACTCAAGTAAAGAATTTGTATCTTGAAACCCAAGAGCTGGTTCCAATACTTTCACGGATTTGGACACGTGGTAAAGACTTATCTTCTTAAACCATTTCTATTAATAACGTTAAAACACCAACTTTACTATGGCGATAGAAAACAACTGCTCTTTTTCTTTCTTGGATGTACATGTTTTTCGTTAAGACAACTTGTACATTCTGCAGTGACCGCTATATTTAAATACCGCTTTCCTTATCCAACATAGAAAAGCCTTCTGTCCTCAATTCACTTCTGCACTGTACTGTTTTCCTATCTCTACCCAATAACATCCACGCTAAATTGAATTGTATTCGAAAAGCCCTTAGAAGCAACGGTTGCCAAGTTAGCGATCTACTATCCGCAGTTTCTTCGAAAACAAAACATCAAAACAGTTTCCAAATCTCAGAGCAAAATTTCAGTGATTCTCTCTTCGGCCAAGAATGAACACCATGCTATAAAAAGGAGTCTCTTGCTTATGTAATGGTATGTACAGAAACGAAACAGGGCGTTAAGTAAAAATTCCGGTCAAGTTCGGTACCTATCATTATTAGCCATAGAATCATTTCTGAGTAAACTTCTATTATGTACAAATTTTCATTTTTCTTTAACAGAAAGATTGCTGAAGACATTGAAATTTACAAACACCTCAATAACCTGAATCTCAACGAAGGTTAGCCATGTCTTTCCATGTGGCGTCCCGCCATCTTCATTCATCCGCGACGACTCTTAACTCAAAACATTTTTCTTTCCAATCGCAAGAAATTTTCACCTTGAGTGTGGTTGATATGTTGAGTTACCGTACCCTTCTATCACTTACCCTTGTAGAAGGGTTTTGCCTCTAGCGTCGATAACACCTTGAGTTACTGTACTGCTTTCATTCACTCTTGATGATGCCGCATATGAAGGTAGGCAAAATGTTGAGTTCTTTTATGTCTACCATAACACGGTCCAATCCCGTCAGTCGTTAGTTACATAATAACAGTGGCCCTCAAAACCTCCAAAAGGGAGTTCTTTTCGAGAGTAGGAACTACAAAATAGATTCTTTCAACAACCCGACACAAAATGTCATACACCACACGAAATAATATCGGTGATCGCATAATTAGAAGTAGGTAATATTCAAAATGTTTTCCTAAATGACGGTGGGATTTAAGATGTTGAAACATGATAAAACTTAAAGTGTGTTTAAACGTTTAACTATCGTTAATGGTTCTGTTTCCACTACAATCAATCAGAACGCCTTTATCTCTGTAATATGACAACTGCTTAGCCAACTAGAGTTAGTGACAAATGAGGAGACAATTTTGAAGGCGCGATTAACATGTTTGGGCGGTAATCTTGATAAACAAGCACGGGCGCGCGAAGGGAACTTAAATAAATTAAAACCGTTTATCCGAACAACTCTATAACGTCGGACTGGCCGTAATCTGAAAATCTAAGGCGCGCCTCCACCTCGGCGCTCCACTTCTTTACGAGGATTCCGACTAGGTCAAATGCTTTGTAAAGAATTATAAAAGCATCCAGACGTAATATGTCAGAACTCGGCAGTTTAATTTTATAACTCGGTGTAGTTTATAGAAGCCCCATTATCGAGTTTACTTGTTCCAATTTTCCCCTCAATTACCCACTTTGAAATAATCTGCCTAAGCCGCCCGAAGTAGACGATTTGGCAGCCAGCTTGAGTTACTGCAGCTACTCCAGGAAAAGTTTAAGTCTTCTAGTTCTAATTCTCCAAAACTTTAACTCTTGCGTTCGACTTTTTTAATGTGCATGTAAAAAATGCCCCGAGATAGATTTGTATCGCTATTACTACAATGTTCTCAAGTATCATTGCATTTAACGTCAGCATACCCATATGGCGGTTGTAAATTTTTACGGATATTTAGTTGCAGTGCAGAGGGTTTTATAGTAATTATGTCTTGTAGGCTATTTAGATCCTTATATATTGATGTGTATGGTTACTACAATTGTTATCATAGCCGGGGGTTGAATCCGGGGCATCGCGCTGCTTTTCCATTTCTTTTTGTTGTACAATTCCGTTACTTGGTAAGATGCGTCGCCTGTTATTTCACTGACAAAAAAAAATCACTTCGAGGCCAGTCAACACCTAAGGTAGGCAATGGTCTGACGTATTGAGTTCATTTTTAGGCTCATTTCCTTGAATTGTATTGGTCGCCTTCTAAGCACACAGGCCAATGCTTATAAGAACGATCCACGAGGGACTCCTGTTGTTGTTTTCCAAACCTCGAAAGAGCCAAACTCCGGGTTTCGCACCTGGAGGCGCTAGTCGCACGCGGGAGAAGCCACCGCAGCTGGAAAATCAATTCTGTCTTGGTTTGGTTGGGCTTTCCACTACTTTCCGACACTTATCATCTACAGTTGGAGGTCAGTTTCTTTTGTTCCACATATCGAGAACCTCAGGTCGCAGTTGCAACCCACTACGTGTTGCTCTGCGATTTCCACTTTTTCCACCAGATCAAGTTGGTTACTGGAAGTACTTTTTGTATATTTTAAATTTATTTTATTTGTATAACTAGTCATAACCTTTCGGTGGTTAGCAATTTCGCCCGTTTAATAATTTACTGTTTAGCATTGCTGTTTACCGTAGTTCTAGAATGGATTCAGTGTTTGTAAGTACTTCTCAAAATAGTAGAAGGGTCTAAATACCGTGATAGCGCATTGACTGGCGGTAGACGACGACTATTATTGTCTTTAGTATCAATTTAGCCTGGGCTGTAAACTTATCCAAGAAGTGGTAAGGGAAGGGGCACAATTTAACCCTTTAACAGTTGGTGTGTGTTGGATTATTACCTGGCAACGCCATTTTGATTTCAATTTTCTGGCTCTAGACGCACATGACTATAATGTTTTAACGATTATTACAGTCATTTATTTCATGTAGCTGTACCAATTCAATAGACTCCATTTTTCTCCCTACTGAATGGAAGAGAAATGGACTCGCAACTACTATTAAAACATATACATTTTCTTCTTCTTCTTCTCCTTCTTGAAACTATGTTCCATCTAGACCTGGGCCTTATCCTTCGTCTCAACTCACCTTCGCGTTGTGTATAGACTTATGAATTTGAAGTACCTGTTGTACATCTTCTTCGATGTTCATTCACAAGCAAGTGGCACAGTACTTTTTCTTCCACTTCGCTGTGCTACTTCCCTTTAATGTTAATTTCCCATCCGTGGTAATTTCTATCTGATAAATTCAAAGGTTCATTGTAGATCTTAGTACCTAGCTTCGGTTGTGTTTGAGATAATAAAATAGGGGTCACAATTCACGATGGAATATTCACATACACACATCTACCAAGGGTAATAGAAACCTGTTAGCATTCATATTGTTCATGGGAATTTCCATGCACTAAAAATTTTCAGTAAAAACTGTTCACATCTAAAGGTTAAACGACTACGAGTTTTAGAAACAGACGGGAAGAAATATGTGGATCTAACGGTTGTGCATGTGAGTTGAGTTTCGACATCGAAAAACAGCCATTAGCTTGTAGCCTCGTACGTGCACGTAGCGAAATTTATGAGTGATCTCTCATGAAAGTGGACCGAGTCCAGGCGCATAAATCATGGTCGACGTTTGTGGTCAGCATGTTAAAGATCATCTTCTTGTACAAACGCGGCTCAAGCGGCTGCGATATGTAAATGGTCAAGGGGAATTAATATCTATCATTCTGCGCCTGTCAGCGATATTTATTCAAAGACATTTACTCGAAATTTATTGGTGAAAGTTTTATGAGTTATGAACTACACGGCGCTGCAATATATGTTACATTTTCGTTTCCTACCAAAACATATTCCTGCCTGCTGATAACGCCATGAATCACGGAAATTTCTGGACGTGACAGTTAAATTTGGAATTTTCAACCGGGTGTTGATTTAGCCCGCACGCTTGATTGGGTTCGAACCGCTGCAAGCTTTGGCCGGAGCTGCAGATATGTAGTTCAGCAGGCTTGTGCTTAATGAAGGCCCTTTTTCATAAGCTGGCAAAGTTAGCGTTAAACTGCATTATTCAGCTAATGTCGCGCTGCGCTAGCAAGCAAACTGCATCGTGGGCAAACAGGAAGATGCAGAAATAGCTATTCCACGTGCTGGCGCTGCAGCTTCCAAAGTCGCTTATTAATACCTCCTATTTGAACATCTCGCTGCAGCGAATCCCACCTTTATATGAAAATATCGTTGTTAGGGCAGATTTATGGCAGCTAGAGGTTTTCCTATTTTTAAATACAATTTTCTTCGAGCCGGTGGAAAGCAATTACGTAGGAAGCAAGAGTCTATTATTAAAGACGAAGTTAAAGTGAAATATAAGAAATGGCAAACAACGACAGTTGAACTAAACAAAAGTAACAAGAAGGTGCAAGCGCCTTATCGCTGGTTCGGCACAGTGTTGGGATGCAGACGTTTTCGCCATCAGCTCTTTCGGACACATAAATTTAATTTTTGTCTTTTAAAGCGGTGCTTTCAGTGTCGAGACAGAAAGCGCCCATGACTTGGGATTTTTCATTTAAGGATAATAATGGGTAGAAATTGTATCATAATCTTTAAATAATTTTTAAAAAATACATTGGGTATCCAGTTTCGAACTCGTGACCTTAAGCTCAGCAGCCCAACTCTGTACTACTACGTAGTGCTCCGTAGTTATGCTGCCACTTGTATTTTACATTACTAGCAGAGTAGAACAGTCAAAGTTATCAACGTTATTAGTAACAAATATAAAACCTTTGATAGTGATAGAAAAGTTATTGATTTAGCAGAAGCTGTATAGCACTAGAAATTTTCAGTCGCTCCCGCCGCAGTTCATGATGGAATCCTATATGTGCTTTAACCACCTCATTGCACGTCAGCTTCTTTTGCTTATACTGATTGAGTGCACAACTTGGCGTGGCGTAAAATAGATACCCGTTCATTGGCGACTATTTCCGCTTTAAAATACAAGTGAACAACTTTACGGAAGACAATTTTTAAACGTTCAAGATAAAATTCCATGTTCCTGCATACGCAGCAGACACTAATTGGCAAACTATTTTGCTGAAGAGTAAGCTTGCTGTATTGATGCTTGCACCTGCTTGTATACCTACAATTGTTTTAAGCACGCTTTTATTCGCTGCGCTGCGTACGTGGGTAACATATGTCTTAATGTATTGATATTATAATCATTTACCATAGCGAGCTGCTCTGTTACTACTCTTTGTATCTGTAGTTATTTATTCAAAAGCAAAGATAAAGTTGTTTTGTCATATTTGCCTTGAGTTATTGAACTGAAAAAGCTTAATTAATATTTTATATGAGACTCGGTGGTCCAATAGGAATGACACCTTGTGCACCTGCTACTCTCTCGGGGAATCTAGGTTAGAATCCCAGTCGAGTGATCAGTTAGACATAAAGTATCTTAGACTGGGAGCGCTTACTGTATGTTTAATATATTTTTAATATTTTACGCTTGAAATGGGGTTATACTTAAATAAAACAAATATTTATTTTTGAGTGTTTCATAGCCTTAAAATTAAGGCCGAACGGTGGACGTTGTCTTGGCCTTGACGGTAACCTTGACTTTGACCTTGACGTTGTCTTTGATCTTGATTGTAACCTTGTCATTGACGTTGCTATTGACGTTAACGGTAACCTTGACAGTAGACTTTGTCTCAATAGCGGCCTTAGCCTTCAACTCAAACCTTCTCGCGGCACTAATGGCCTCGGTCAAATGACCTAATTTGGTCTGATTCAGCCACCTTGCAATGATTATTGATTGGCGATTGCAATTATTATTGATTGGCGATTGCACAATACTAGGACTGTATTCCCGCACTTCGGCCCGGAAATACCTTCGAGCATTGCGTCACTCGATGGTGCGGCCACTTTCTTTGTCGGCGTCCTGCCCACCAAATCGCCAAACTGCAATATATGCAGGGCTTCGGCACTACTTCATAGCTCACAAACCCCAATTACAAAGCTTTTCTGCTCCCGGATTTCCCCCAGGACACGTAGACACTCTGACTACAACTGGAGCTGTGTCCAGCTGCAAGACTGACTCACACGACGTTCACGTATGCCCCCATTGAAGCACATTGTCTCATCGAGTGCAATAAAGGCGTATTTTTCTGTTGAGTTCAGACTAACACTCTCTGTAAAAACCGATAACGTCCAGTACCCCCGCACAGGAAGTGCTTCAAAATCCGACAAATCACATTAAAACTAAATGTCGCAATCTCCTAATAGTAAAGATATAGTTAACTGCAAACAACAAAAACGTAGTATATGCACAAATCGGGTGTATATGCTTTTTGCAGCTGCTTCAATTATTTCTTGAACAATTCTTTACCGTCCTAATGCTTACCTTTGTTAAGTTGTGTTATGCTGAGAGTGTCTAAAAAGTATCTTTTCATCTCTCTCCTTCTTCCATTAACATTTTTTTATGTTGACTGAATTTGATTTCTTTTCTTTTTTTAAACAATGGAATTGATTAGCTATTTGTAGTGTTTTGGTTATTCGATCGGAGATTTTATCTATACCTCTGCTTCGTAATAGGTTTTTCACCACTAAAACGCTTTTTATAAATTTTTATTGGTTTTATGGGGTTTACCAGTCCCTTTGCGTTTTTAATATCTTTTACTCCCAAATTGTATTTTAGTTGCAGCTTTCACCATTCCGTACTACCACTGAAAGGTGGTTTCGTACTGTTATCTCTTGAATTATCGACCTTTTGTTTGTCCACATTCATCCCCCTATTGGCTTCTTTTCAAAGAAATTGTACATTTGAACTATTTTTTCTGCCCCTTATATTAAGCCAGTGACCTGTTTAATTCCATGAAGTTGTAGTTCTATAAGCCCTCTTTGCTCGTTATCGAGGTAGGTGACTAACCTTGCTCGTTGGGGGCTAACAACTTCCACAAGTATTAGCGAGGAAGTCGGACAACGCACGCTATTTAAAACCATATGTAGTGACCGGGAATCGAACGCATGTCAGCCAGTTCTAGAACTTAGTGTTTTTAGTAAAAAGTTAAACACAATTCCCCTTGCTGATTTATTCTACTGCTTTCAAAATTGTTCAGTGTCATCTGGCATTATCTGTTTAACTCCAATTTCGGGTTGAAATCGCCACATAGGTTGGTGAAATGTGTCTCATCTACAGCTGTGGTATTTTCATGATAGAATGCACCTATTATAGATATAAACCTGAATAATTAGTACTTTAATACAGTCTCTAAAATTTACTTTAAAGATTGGGGATGTGACTCATTATGATCCACTTTATTATTTATCATAAACTCGATTCTGCCCGTGGCTCTATCTATATCGCCACAGTAGTATAGTTCGTGTTCCGATTTTAGAGTTTTCTCTCCCTCCCCTTCTCGTATTTCCATTAAATATGTTTATGTTAACTCTTCCTCCAGAAGAACTTTGCTATCGGATATCATGGTTTGAACATGATATGTGATGATCCATAGTAGCTGGGTTCTCAGTTCTAGCAGTAACTATCTTCTCGTGACTTTTGTATTATCCCCTTTAAAATCATTGGGATAGAATGCATTTTCAGCGGGTGATCCGGATCCTACTCATTTGAGATACTCTTATTTTAAAGTTTTACCTTTGAGTAGTGACATTTAGGGAGTGATGGCAATTGAAATGCCAGAAATATTGGTGAGTTCTGTCTTAGCCGCCCATAACATTAGAACCAGTCACTGTTTGCAGCTGCCCAATTTGAGTCAGATATGCTGCTAGGTTTGGTTCACCTTCGGTACCCGCCATATCTGGTGAGCGTTCCCCGATCAGCCACCACGATGGACCTCACACGAGTATTGCTTGTTGAAAAAATTAACAAGCCATCTTTCCAATGCAGTAAACATAGTTGTAAAACTGACCGATTTGGCCATCTAATTAATGACTCAAAAAATCGAGAAAAATCGCTTATACCCGCAAGTGCTTTAAAATTCATCAGCAGACATGATTGTTTTACTACCGCTGCGCTTTGTGAAAAGCCGCTTAATGACGACAGCAACTACTTTGTAGCAGTTTTAAACAAAGAAGCAAACTGTAACAAAAGGACAAAACTAGGGTACAAAACTTCCGTTACTATAAACACAACGGCGCAAAAACTTTAAAACTTTATCGTTTTGCTAAGTGCTGCAAACTTAAACGAGGCAATTAATCATGAGCAAACTCAAGGAACAAAATAAACAACTGCTTTTTTAAACATCAAAAGTATCTGTTCAGTATCAGTTGAAATATGGGCAAAACTGAAAACGAAAAGCCGAGACTGCAATTCATTAAGATGAACAAATTTAGCAATTCAAAATCGACTTGTGGATAATTTATATTAATTTGTTTAAGATTTTTAAGGCAATACTTTATTTACGTAATCGGTTTTTAATGTAGTTTGCCCAGCTCTTTAAGTTTTTCACAGCCTTTGCGTTCCACTACAAATCGTGTCCGTAATCAAAAGCACACGAACCTGGAATGACGTAAACAGTTATTAATGGTTCACTTCACTTACAACACAAGCTACCTTGTTATACTCTAATTTACATTGCTGTAGCAAATTGATTGATTTGTTGATGCTTGGTCAGTCGTCTAACCTAAGCCACTTTCGCTTCCTTAGAAGGTATAAACAATTAATTGTGAAATATCTCTGTCTGGCTAAGACAAAAGTAACATTATTTTTTTATTACGCTTACAATTTGTGCAATTAGTCAATAAGTAATTGTTTTGACTGCTTGTATCAATGACATGTGATAAAGTTTCAAGTGAAACACCTTACTAAAAGCTAAAAAGCTCTAGCTTTTTCTCTACATACACAAAAACTAATACTAATTACGCAATCAATATCAATATCGTAAGACTAACGCTAATTCCAACCCCGACATTAGTCAAGTCTGCTTGTTATTGATTATTAGTGCATTTCTCCTCTGTTATAGTGCGGGATATACCTGTTGCCTCAGCTTTCTATGGACTTTATTGACGTTGTCTTCTTTTAGTTTCCTAGGTCAGTTTGCAGTTAGATGCTTTCTCACATATTTTACGCAGTAATGGTTTTAGTTACAGAATTTTTTTGTATGGCCGCACCTTTCACATCTCACGCAAGGGTGGTTTGTTACAGACAAATCTAAATATGCATTGTTTAGTAAAGTGTTTCAAAGCAAGTTAAAATGTTTGCTTATATCTGTTTTCCAGAAGTATAATTGCTTTTATTTTTCTCAAACTCGGTAAACATGTTACCTAAATTTATTTGCTGTATTTAGGGCACATGTGTACATCTTTGAAAATTGTATGTGACAGTGCAATTTTGATATGAGCATGTACTTCGTCCCCAGAAAAAGCAAATATTTCATGCACCTACTGTCAACCACTGTATTTAGAGCACGTGCACATATCTGAAAAGTTGTATGAGACAGTGCAATTTGGATATGAGCATATAATTAGAATCATGAAAAAAATAAATATTTCAATCGTCTACTGTCAGTTTCAACTATGGTTCTTTTTTTATAGCCAGTGTATTTAAGGCACGTGCGTACATCCTTGAAAAATTGTATGTGACAATTTTCATATGAGCATATAATTATAACAGAAAAAAGAAATGTTTCAAGCACCTACTTCCAGTTTCAACTAGCGTTCTCGTTTTATAGCCAGTATTTCTTTTTATTACAATTTATTTAAATATAAGATGCTATGAAAACATGTTTACCCATATATTTTAGGAATAGCCGGCTATAAACTGACATGTAAGATGCTACGGTTCGTGGATTTTAATACAGCGTCGGAACGCCGAAGCCCTATAAGGCTGAACGAAACATGAGATTGATCTTATACTTAATAATTATGTTGCAGCTTCATTTTTTATACATCATTAATCTCTTAGATATAACCTTGCCATTTTTGTATGTGGAACTATTTATCTTCCAAATATTCACTCATGTTAAAAAATACTGTGGTGACACAATCGAAATCTCTTTTTATTACATTTCAGCACTAACAATTAAATTCACAACTACTAGTCTATTGCAGATTCTTACAAACAAAGCATTAACGTATTCATAAGCTCACATGATCTTATCAGTACGTAATTTCTGTATGTTAGCTGAGCGGATTGAGGTGCATGTCGTGCCTGATTCAAATCCAATTCCATTACTAAAACAAATTTACTCGTTAGGGTACCACCCCTGTCTGCTCATAAGCGACAGGAAATTAATGATGATTGTGATAAAAAGGGACAAAAAGAGAAATGAAAGGCATCACGAAATACTCTATTAGCTGTTCCGATGACTATCTTATCTATTTAAGGGCCTTAATGTGGGAGAGAATTGGAAATCTATTGTTAAGTGTTTGCAGAAAAGTTAAAAATTATGACTTGCGCAGTAGATAGCATGAGAAAAATTAATTACGCGACATTATAAATCAGTGGTCTGTTTTTGTATATACAGCGACGTTCAGAATATTTGCAACTTATTTTGAATTCTGTATTTTTGATAACAATAATGTATCTCGCACCTAATAAAAAAAATCAAATAGAAAGTCTCAGTAACTTTATCCAGCCAATGTATTCTACTTGCTTGTGACCACGAAGGAATATAAAGTTTACCAGTGTATTTACATTACATTTCTTGCTTCACCATAATTCTGGCATCTCGTGCACTGTGCGATGTTTCTTTTCACATGTGTTTGCTTAAAGTTTATCATCATGTGTTGATGCTATTTCTACAAAAATCGGCGATATTGGTTTTTTAAGTTTCCTCCATTCAGTCTTCATTTGAGATATGTTGTTTATTCTTATCGTTATATGACTATCTTGTTCTATTTCATATGTCAATGTCAGATTGCATACTTTTCTGTTTTATCAAACTTTTTGGCTGTATCTTCACCTGATTGCTGTTTAATGCTTTTAGAGTATATGTGTGATAATTGTCTGGCGTTTTGTTTTCTTGTTGCTTCAGGGCTGAATCTCTGTCTCTTTTTATATCTTACCGCTTAACATATTTGTGGTTTTTGTTGCCTCTACAAATTGGGATCATAGCACGCCATTGGAATATTAGTAGGTATATGGTCCACGAATATGTTTTTTTGGAAATGTTTCTAATTAATAGTACTTCATTCTTGAGCTGATATTGATTATTTTGTTGTAATCTGTATGCTATATAAGTTTTCTTAGACAAGAAGATCCACAACAATAAAAATATTCAAGCATCGAAAGCACTAGGATACACAGATAAGTTGACGATGATAGTAAAGTCAAAGTCACTCACACAGAGCAAAAATCAGAAAAATCTGTAGAAGGTACTTATCAGTATTGACCGTTGTAACAGTACTTATAGTTATGTTCCGATTCTTTCACACTTGCAAAAGTTTCTCACAGTTCAACAAGAACCTTATTGCATAACTGCAAATATTTCCTGCAGGGTCAAGTTTTCTGTAGATCTTGAAAGTATGCGGTCCGACCTTGAATCCAATTTTGGAAGGCGTGATGCTTGGAAAATTACCACACTCACTGCTGAGGGGAATCCCCGTCTTCTAAGAGTTGTCAGCATCTCGATGTCTGCTGAAGTTACACCTTCACAGTGAACGTCTCGCCCTTACGTACTGCTTCGCAAATCGGTGTACTCACTATGTTAATGGGATTTGCTGGACTCGCAAGCACTGGTTCGATGCGGTCAAAACTTATAGGCAGCGAATTATTTACTGAAGGCTTCTCGCCGCTTCTACGTATGTATTCACCTTACGGCAATCTCGCCACAAGCACAGTCGCATAAGGGTGGCATCTCTGAGCAGCGCCCGCACGCAATTAAAGCATAAGTGGATCATTATGGCGTCCCGCTGCAGGATCGTTGTAGAACGTGAATTTGATCAATGCACGCACAAAGATGCAACTGGAAACTGACTATATTTGTAAATATGAAAATTAATCAGACGGGCAGGACCTCAAGATGCTCGTTTTACCTTAGGCGAACATGAAAAACAACACAAAGAAGTAGTAAAAACGAATGACAGATTTGAATTTTCATTCAATAAGAAAACAAACCTGGTTGTGTTAAATGTGAACAATTATCTAAAAAGTTATCAACATATAAGGAAATATAAATAACCCTAACTAAACGTCCTCGAATGTTGCGTAACTACTTAGAACCTCCCAAAGTACAAAAGAATCGGTATGCTACTTAACATAAGAAGACCCTAAATAACTATAGCAGCTGGATCGTTTTCTGTCACTGCATCCTGTAAATCAATATCAAATTTCATTTTTAATACGGCACGGAAAATATAAAAATAGCACAGTATACTTTTGGGTTTGTCTTCTTGCCTTTAAGTCAATGCTTTACATATTTTCATTTTAACTGCGGTAACCCCTTGTCAGCATTATTTAGAACAATGCATTGCGATAGTGGCACGCTAGTTCTCTACTCTTACTTATTCTGGTTAGCTCACTTTCAAGTTGTGATGGTTTTATGTATGCAAGTATATTTTTTTACACGAACCTTCCAGAGCAAATATGTAATTTCTCAACATCTATATATCACAAGTATATATCACAACAAAAACATATGACAAGTAATGCGAAAATAGCGTGTTCATCACAAATCGGTAATTAATTGTGAAAGGTCTTGCCTCCAACAAATTCTCAGAAGTAACTTCGCTGCTGAGTTATCGTCGAAATGTATTATATTTTAGCAGCGCTAAACCCACGTTGAAACTCACTTAATTTAAAGCTGAATAAATACAACCCCAATACAACTTTCCAAATAATGTCGTAATATAAGGCGAGTTGCGTGGCACTCAGGCGCCTGTATTTTCGCTTGTAAACACAAAACATAAAGGGCTGGAATAGTATCACAGCCCGCAAGTTTATAAACTAGCGAACTAAACTTGAGACCGCTTATACAAGTTATTCCCATACTCATTCAGTTTTCAAAATCGCATAAATAAGGTGTTTGATTATTTCTGAAAACCTCCCTCAGCAACAGCTAGTGAGCGAAAATTATTTGCAGCTTTAAACATAAATTAGAATTATATCCGAACGGTTAGCCGTCAAGTTATATTAAATCGAAACCAAAATTTAGTTCAACTAAAGTTTGTACAATTCAAACCCACATAAACTGGATACATACGATAACCGCACCGACAGGCGGGCCCACACCTGCGATCGAACATTTACTCAATACAACGGATGAAAAGGAAACTGTATTTGGTCGTTCTCAGGCTGGATTGCTGTAGCTTCCTCAAAATTCCTCTGCGGTTGAGATTCGTTCACTCGGGATATAGCACGGCTTCACAATCGTCTCTGAGAGAGCTCACGACCTGAAATTTTTTAATCCGAACCCCATTCAAGAAAAGCTGATTTAAATCATACAAGAGTTAGAAAGCCAGCCCATACAAAACAGGTGCTCTTACTAAATCTGCCTTTTATTCACTACAAAAAAAAATAAAAAATTAGCATAGCAACCCTCCATGTGCTTTTAGGTTAGAACCACATCTAACTATTTCGTAACCTTTCCTAATTGTACAACTGCTCCTAGCGGATTCTGATCTTAATAAAAGTCAAATTCTCCACACTAATAAGGCGAAACAGTACGCACTTAGCACGAGAAACTTAGAAAAATCGAGCAACAAGATCTACACACATTTTTGTCTTCGACCAGATCTTGCCGGAAGAAAGAAAATTTCCGAACGCAACCTAGTGGCTATCAACTACACCCCTCGAATCCTTTGCAACAATAGTTGCCTGCCTACTAGGCGTACAACTATCATTTAACGAATTAAGTAAAATCCTGCACTAGAAAAACGGTTGCAGTTTGAAATACTCTCTGAATTTGGGTTCTTCTGGCTTTTCCTTTTATATTCTGGCAAAATTGAAAAGACTTAGTGGCTGTGCAAATTCCTGTGTTGTTATAATTTTCACATATTCTCTTCATTTTTCTTCATGAAGGCCTTCTCTATTTTTACTTCTAATTCTCTAGCTGTGCCATTGAGTCTTTTAACGGTGCGCCAGAATATGAAAATGTAACCTTCCGTACTTTTGCTGCCCTTCGTCGAAGGCGTGATGCTAACCACATCATCCAGTACGCCGTTAACGGTGTGCTAGATGACTGGGTTTCGGAAAGAGATATTTCGGCGACCCTGACTTGCCTTGTCTTAGACCATGTTCCTACATGGAATGAAGTACCTGAACTTTACTTCACTTTACTTCCACTGCCCTTCCTAAAACTATGCTGTGTTTCTTCCAGAAACACGTCCTGCTTTTCCTTAAGTCTTTCGTTTATTATTTCCGCTAGAACATTTCCTGTAAAATTTGCTAAAGTTATACCTTTAAAATTTGCACGTTCTCTTATATTTTAATTCCTATACAGTGGTAGTGTGATTCCTACGTTCCAATCCTGAGTTTTTTTCCAGTTTTTCAGCTTGTTGTTTCCCTTACACACTTACACATAGATGAATAAAAGTAAATTAGCAAAACTACTTTAATATTCCAAGCGTATATAAGTACTTGTTGCTAGAAACAACTACAGTAACGTCAACGCGACTGCATATGCAGCGATAAAGAGCTCAACTTCGTAAACCCATTTATACAGTGATGCCCATTGCCTATTCTATTGGAATTTGGTAAGTTTTTAATCGCTTGCTTTGCCAGATTTTTTAGACTATGAGCAGTCATGGATATCGACATTTTTCGAAGTATTACGAATTCCGTGAGTTGTTTATAAAGTCTGCTACAGTTTCGTTATAAATTCTAACATTTGTAGTGTTATGTTAATCCGTCTAAGTGCGTCCTCTAACTTTGTTCTTGCGAAAGGATTTTTCAGGTTCTCGTTTGTTATCACATAATATAATAGTTTGTCGACTTGTTGTACATTTTGTCTGTCCTTCTGGTACCTTCTGGCACCTATCTTTCCATAATTTTCTCCTCATCGATAAGTGTTTTACCATCCTTATCTTCTATATTTTTATTGTGTGGTTTACCGTTTGTCTTAGCTGTTTTACAGCATTATAGAGTGTTTTTTAAATCGTCTTTAGTTTTATTTTCCAACTTGCTCCAGGTTTCATGTTTAACTGATTTCTTTGTACTATTCGTAATCCATTGCAGTTTTTGAATCCCATAGAAAAATATTTTTATTCAAAAATATAGCCGTAGTGAATGTCATCACAAATATAATTCTTTTTTATCAACGTTATTGCAAAGCATTATTTTAGATTGGCGGAATTATTTCAAGCGGCACGTTATCTTGCTACGCGCTGTGCTTGGCAACATTTTGATTGTGATATCTCCAATAGATCAAATATTTTTATTTTATTTATTTATTTTCGTACTCAGCCAACAGCCGTTAGGCAAATTATAGGAGTAGCTGTACATTTTATGGGGACTTGCAACCCCACTAACGACTGTCATGATGTTATTATGACATCCGGAACCAACTATTTTCGTGCCAGCGGTACCACCAGGCGCCGAAAGAAGCAGCCCTGAAACTCCCATCCAAGTTCTGACCAGAAAGAGCGTCGCTTAACTCTACTGATCGAACATGGATGCTTATTCAAGCTACACCACCCGGGACATTGTCATTGGTCGTATCATAGTGATGACTACAACCAAATTCTATCTAATGCTGTTTGTCAAAGCATGACAACCATCACCTTCCAAGAAGAAAAATGTTAATAATTATTATTCTATCTAACCTAGTTCTTTTCTTTAATTCAAAGTATACGATCCCAGTTATGGCGTTTAGACAAGTAAACTGGCGCAATGTTCTGAAAAAAGCACCTGAAAAGCTAAAATTCCTACCATCGGTGTAGTTTATTCCACTCCTTCGAAATCAATTGCATTTAAGGAGAACGAATAGTTTTTTTAACAAGAAGAATTGCAATTGAAGAGAACAATTTATCGCTAATGTTCTTACCAATCGCTGAGATTTGAACTGAATAAAGCATTGCATCATTAATCCACAGGGGTTTTCGTCAAGAGGACTTTATGCATCATGCACTCTGCAACGAGTTTTTGCTCCCAACAATTACTTTTCCAGTTGACTTCCTCCAACTGCCATATTTTTGCAATACTTCTCGTGCCTGAAGGAGCGCTGGAGAGCAGGAGCCGTCTCCAACTACTTTTTACGGCAATTATCATTCCGGTCACAGCAGATAATAAATATGTAAGATAAGCATCTGTATATGTAATTACAACAATCAATGGGCCCAGAAAAAGCGGCCTCGTCTGTCGATGCACGTGCGTTAATAATAACCCCTGATTTATGGCTTTTTATTCGAGTAGGTGCTGGGCCTCGGCATGTTGTGGTACAAACTAGATGACATATTTATCATGCCGACCAGCAGCGGCCATCTTGGAAGCACTCGCAGTAGCGGATGAAGCAATCACGGTCTGAAAGACCGGTATTTGTGCTTCCGTTAGGCGCAAATATTGCGATTTGACGTAGGCGTTTATCATCAATTAGAGGTGTTAATGAAATTAAGTGAGTGGATCCCAGGTAATTAATTTGAAACGTTCGCTCCAATAATGCGAAGGTGAGACTTTGCGTTAGGAAGCCATAAATTAGCTCGAAGCCAACTTCTTCCCGAAAAGGAATTTTCAGCTATTAGTTATCAACGTCTTTAAGGACTCACTCATATTCTGATTTATAATAGCTCTCACAAATATTAACATCAGCCGACAGCTATAGAGGTTATATTCAAAGAGTCTGACCATATTGAAAACAATAGCTCATTAAAATGTTTTTCAACAAAGGACCGCAGGACATCTTAAATGACATCGATTATTCATAATTGAGATTTATATCTTCTTATTAATGGTAGCTCATAAAATCATCACTTGGTTCCGACTCTTTCTTTATGGGTGCTAAAAACTCCTTGGATGCCTAAGCGAGAAACAGGAATTGACAGCTGCAATCAATGCATTGACACAGAAGTCGAATTTTTATTTTAGTCGTATTTTATTTACAAATATAGGAATCTAAAGCGTTTATAGTGGCTGAAATTGTTCATAATGCCAGGTTAAATGTATTATCAACGTTTAAACTATTTTTTATTACCATCGCTCTCTGAATGATCCTTTGGAAACCTACATCACGTAAGGAGATGATTCTATTACAGAATAATAATAAAACTAATTCTGAATACAGGTAGGGCGAGGAAAGTATTTTCACAATTGCATGTTTGTCCTCTGCCTTAATTTTGACCACAGATAGATTTTTTGTTTACTATTTGATTTATATTTATACTCTCACCTCCTTTCAGTTGTTTTGATCTCCTCGCTGAGTTTGTGAATGAAGTGTGTAAATCCTGACTTTTACGGCATCTTAAACTTCCCAAATGAATGCTCACTTATAATTTTGAAAAGACGTAAAAGCCAGATTACGTGCCACCCTTTGTTTAAATGATAGCTGCAATGAGTCAGGAACCGTTCTAACATTCGAGTAAACACAAATAAACAAGAGAGAACGTATAGAGTAATTCCATTATTCTGTTAAATACATAAATTAAAATTCTGTAAACTTTATACAATTTTGATTTTCAAGATTTCTTAATGAAACCCTTCCTCGGTCGTGACAGGCAACCATTTTGACAGCACTGTTACGCAGGTCATCAGCCGCTGATTTGGCTAATTGTTGACGGTAATCTTGAGGGCGGCGGAATTCGCTTTATCGGCCTGGTCAAGGAAGAAAGCAAAACTGCATTATTTGACAGATTTAGTTTATAAACAGTTGGGTACAATTTTTAAGCTTTCCGAAACAACTCCAGGGTAAAATATAAACATTTAACGAGTTGGTCCTAGTGCCTGAAGGTACAGGAAACCTTTTGGCTAAGTAAGTGGCTTTCTGTAGCTCAATTCGCCGAAGATGGCTACTGAGCCGGGTTTGTTCTCGCTTTAGCGACGCAGCTGCATGATCCTGACATTACAGGGGAGGAATATTGTTATACGGTCAGATAGCCGGGCACGCACAGAGGATACAGTCAATACAGAGTACAGGTTCGACAACACAGGGGTGAAAACTTCGTGACAGAGTGCTGTCTAGCAAAGCTTTCCGTCAAGGTTTAAATTTGACAGGTAAGAATTATTTGCGATCCGGAGCTTGGAAAATAAGATCGTAACAGCGGGAGGACTTCGGTCTGAACGAGCATGAATTCACCTTGCAGCGAGCTGGAGGTACTCAGGCTAGGATTCTGGCTGAGGTTCTGTCTATCAGTTTTGTATAGTGGCGAAACTGCTTGTATTTATACTCCGCGTTATTTTGAACGCTGACGTTGAGTGGGAGTACGAATTTATGAGATAAGCAGCGCTGGACTACAGGCAATAGCAACATGTTTGTACAGAAATATTATAAAGGGTTTTGGCATGGCTGTGAAATCTTATCTACAAGTTGCTCTTTGAAAACACCAAATTTGACAGGAAATTAGCTATGCTCAAATATTAAATGCATTAATTGCATTTCTTAATTAAATTTGCGGCAGGATAACGTCACTAGTTGACAATGTAATTTCCGGTTGATAAAGTATCATCTTTTGAAGAGCACGAAAAAATGTACTTTGCCCTTTACCTCAACATTTTTACCAAGCGTTTCCCACTCTGTTCTAGAATTTAGTTATATCTTTCAATTCAAACAACCACATGGTAGCTTTTTCTACAGCTTTTGAACAGCTTGCTTGGTGTTTTTCTGTATATCATCCATATGAGTGTCATCATACAACTTCATGTAATTATTGTTATCATTATTATTTATTGTCAAACATATAAGTCATAGTTGTTGTTCTTGAATGTAAATGGTGCTACTTTCTCCTATTTCTCTTTCTCAATACGAAGACCCTAAGCATTTCCATTCATTGCAGTTTCTTCAGTCAGACCACATGTCTCCATCGTACCTCTTATTCTTTCATTAAAAAATCGCCTTGCCCTTATTTGTTTTAACTTTCCTGGTGTCTTCCATTTTAAAACTAGTAAGGACCTTTTCCATTTCACAATTTCTAACTATTGTACATTTTGCCTGCGAGTTTAGTAGCAAATAGTTGATCATGTTGGTTTACTGTCTCATTCTTTATATTCTCTATATACCCTTTATAACATAAACTTTAAGCAGTATTACAATTTGGTCATTCAGAAAGTTTAAGCTGAACAATCATTGTTCACTTCTTGGACCCTTCTTCTCCAATCTTCGAAAGCGCATTCTAAATAGATGTTATACAGAAGAAGTGATGAGCAAGAACCCTGTCGTAGTCTCTTGGATTTATAAATATTCGATTTAACCAGGAGCTGTAATTGGTCTTTTCTTTTCTCTCTTTTCTTGTATATGGCTGGATCCATTGATTTGGAACTTTAGCCTGTTGTATAAAGTTATTGATCATGTCATGTCAGCGTTCAACCAATGACTGACTGATCGCCATTTTCATCAATCCTGCACTAATAACACTAGCTTATGCAGGCCTACTATTTTCATTGTTCTAATTACTTTTTTCTAATTCGTCGTCGGTGGTCATGGGATATCATCCTTCAGCAAATTCTTATTGCGTTCATCTTGAATTGTACTGTCAATTTTCTTTGAGTTTTTAATGCTTTAACGCTTAGTGATGGCACCTAACTATACAGATACATAGTCGTCCACCTTTTCACTTCCTTAATCTTTTTTTTTGTCTCTGTAACTCAGCCAATTTTAGTTTTCTATTACTGGTATTACTTCGACAGTTCTATTAGTAATTCTCTTCGAGTTCTACATTCCTCTTTCATAATCCGCTTCCACTGCTTTGTTCAGTTCCTCCAAGCTGAGTTCTTGGCTTTTTTACAAAATGATTGTTGCAAATGCCTTCACCAACCGCCAGCTATGAAGACCAAGGATGCTGATTTCGAGGTATTCTTCCTCTAGATACAGAGTTGTCCCCAACTAAGCGACGTGCCTTCCTTGAAGATAATGGTACAGAATGAAGAAGGCCTTCCAGTGCTCTAATAGCTTAGGGGTTGCGAAACATCATGAGTTTGGCCAAGAAAGGCTACTAGCTAGAAAAGTTTTAAAAAAAGGATCTGGCCGAAAGTCAGAATAAAACCGTCAGTCCCAGCCATATCCCGTTCTCACTGGATGGGGGTCGCTTTTTTCATTTCCAAAAACATTTGATTTTCTTTCTCGAGTTATTTAGATACATTCCTGCAAGAAATTGAGAATTAGATCATAACTTTGTATTAATCCTATAATTTAAAGTACCCAATTTCTTTTTTGTCTTACTATCAATAGCGTGAATTTATTTTTGTACTCGTATATGCTTTTTCACCTAGCGTCATCAGTACTGTATATTAATTTCCATGTAAAGGTAAATTATTATGTAACGGGTATATAGTTACAGACTGCTAGCCGACAAGAAATTATAAAAATAATAACTTAAACGATGACTTTATATATTTTCTTATTTGCATTCTAGTTCCATTCTCTATTCTTTATTTTAAAACCAAATACAATGCGAGTTCTGCCACGATGAGTGTCTTTTTCTTCATGTCAGTTGGTTTGCATTAATCTTTGATGGATAATATAGCCTTGGCCAGTTCCTTATTGCTCAATTTTAAAACTTAGAGCTCTACGAAATACAGTTATTCTAGCAATCGTATTTGTTTCTTTCTTCTTTAAACTATTCTGAAATAGCTTTGACAACTTGCCTTATAAAGACCACTAAGTTGACGTTAACTTTAATTCCTTGTTAAAGTAAATAAAATTGTATCAAAATGGTAGTGCTTACGACATTTTATTCATTAGTAAATACATTGTGATGTGCTTTCGTTTATTTTAACAAAGAATTAAAATTAATTCCAAATTAAGCTTTTTATGAGACTGGTTGTTAGAGTTTCTTCTAGTAAATATTTCCCAGATGAGGATTAGTTAGGGCTAAAACATATTTAATTGTTTCCTGTAGCCACTATCAAAAAAGTGAATGAGACATACCTACATATGTGTCCATAATAGATGACATATCAATAGATGATTATTATAATATCAATAGTTTGATTAAGAATAATGACAATACATAATTTATTATAATAAATACAAAAATAACTAGATAGCTATGTTGTAGTTATAGAAGAAAAAGCCAGTTTGCATAATGCAAAAGTCCATTGAGGACAAACAGTTTTTGAATGCTTTTCAACACCATTAGAAGCACACATACGGCATCTGCATCGTAAAGTAGATTGCATAGCCAAATGCTCACCACCAATGCCTATTGATTTATCTCGGTTGAATACTAGATCACCTTTTCTAGCAATTCTCCTTTTTATGCACGAGTGAGATTTTTCTGTAATGATTTTCTACTAGTAAAGCTTGGCATGTTGTTTTTTAACGTATGGCGAATTTTGACAAGGTAAGAAAGGTCTGCGACTCGAAAAGGATTTAAGACTCGGAAATTTTTTCTAAAATATGCGGTCATTTGCTGTGGTTATTAGCCAATGCAACTAACGCCTATCAGTTACGCAATTTGTTATGTTACAATACAAGCGGCTCGGTGGTCGGTAGAAAACTCATGTGGTGGTAATTCGTATCGGTGGTTATTTTGAATTAGATGTAAACCCACTCGGTGATAATCTACAACCTGATATAAAATTAGGACAGAATCGAAAGTAAAACCTCTCGGTGGTATTCAATGTTTAAGGCAGTCGGTAGAAAATCCAAATCGGTGGCAATCTAGATTGGTAGTACGGTTTAGAGCTCGGCTAAGCTGTATATACAGAATTCCCGACAATAGATATGCACAGAAAGTACATTTATGAGGAGAGAAAGGAAAAAAAGAAAAAGAAGTGGCTAGATGTAACAAAAAAGAATAAATAAAGTGGGCATGAAGAGATTCAAAAATGAAATATTATGAACAGGAGGACATGGAAGCAAATAGTTAAAGACATTGGACCCATTAGCCTTCCGGCATTCAGAGCTGTATTATATATAACAATGATAATCATAATAATCTTTTATTATACACATTACAGATTTCTTTCATTCATTCCTATGCTGACCAATTAACTTAAAAAGATTTTTGCAGAACAGTTTCAAGAATATGCCTCGATTTACAAGCAGTAAATCATTACATTCTCTATATCCATGCATGTTGGGTAGAGGTGCAAAAGGATATAATGTTTCGTACCATATTATACAGTTGCATCCGATGTAGAGGCTACAATAAATTCTTGATCTTCGTAGTTGGATTGGTGCCCTGAAAAATTTGATCAAAATTAGAGTCACTCGAGTCTGATCCTGAAAATTGGTAGTTCAAACCCTTATCACTATCCGGAAATGCTTCGACTTCAGACGAATTTCCGGGCCATTTCTCAAGTTCTTTTTGTGTAAGATCCTTTTTCATCTAGAAAGTATAATTTATATTTATCTCGACTATACCCCGAAGTATAAATTAGGTCATTTGCAATTATTCCCTATATTTGTTACCGGTAAATCCCCGTTCACGACATATTACAAGCTTGAAGATTACTCAGTGGCACAGTGCGGAGGGAAGTGGGGCGTAGACTGAAATAAAAGGGTGTTCGCTCGAGGTATGCAAAACGATAGTACCTTGAAAGGTATGGGAATACGAGAATAAATTCTTGTTATATTAGGGCACCATCATGGCGAGGAACGTAGAGGTTGCATTCTGGAAAACTTCCTAGACGATGGAAAATATGAGTATTGAAACCCCTCTCGTTTCAAGGTCTCCGAAAATGCTTATTTCAAGATTTCTAGTAGCTATTAAGTAAAAAAAATGTGCTGGAAATACGCCTCATTAAGAGAGAAAGGATTAAAATCCTTTTAGTGTATTTTGAAATAGGTTGGGTAAAACCTTTCTCGTCGTTGCAAGCTGAACTAAGTAAAATTTAATAGTAATCGTATGCACTGACAATAAAAATTAATAATAACTGCAATTTAGTGGAAGGAGAAATTTGTTACCCAATTTGGTAGGACAACACATCAAGTAAATTTAGTTATTTTAACTAATCTACTTGATTTTAGGCACTAGGATACTAACTTCAGCAACATCTTTCCTTCAAAGCTACTGAAGTCTGCTATTTTTAATCTTCCACAAGGCAATGAACCTTGTAAAATCACTGTTGCTCAAACTTTGGCAATAAATTACTATTCAGCCATTAACATACAATGTTTTGCTCACAGGACTCGACAAGATTGCTACTGCTGATATGAAATAAAAAATAATGGTCAGTGGGATCTGGCATGTTTATCTTTCAAACTCACTAGTATACCAAGCAAACTGAACATAAAGCATGGAGACCTGCGACGGCAAAAAGACCTAATGACTTTAGCATTACTCAATATCTTTAAGAGTAGTTGTGATTACAACATGGTCATTCTGAAGAATGAAAATTTTACATTCTTGAAATCAGTATGAATTTTCCACCCAACCACTCTCTTCCTTTTTTAAGGAACCAGAGACAGATATGTAATACAAAATTGAAAACGCGTTTAAAATCTAGAAAGTGTCCATGCAGTAAGTAGAAAATTAAAATTCGAGACCTCAGTAATTCAGCTTAGTTGCAACGATAAAGCCAGGACTATCGCTTCAATGAAATTCTGCTAATCTGTAACCTTCGCGAGAAGTCCTTCCTTCCGGAAGCCGCGTTGGCGTTGCGCTCTGTTAATTAGCATCGTGATCCAGTTCCTCCAACCTGGCTCATTTCACCTTTTGATGGCTTCACATGCACTTCAAGCCGGCAATAAATCTTGCAAGAGGTGACAGGTATCACTTTTCGATTTAATTAACTTCGTCTCGTAAGCTGCCACTCCGGTAGTTTCATAAAGAAATTTAAACTGCTTGCCCTGTGTAGTTTTTAAAGACATCTGAAAGTGTGTCAACAAAATAAATCTTTATTAAAACCCTTTGTAGGCGAGCGCCTTAGGCATTCACCCAGTAGTTGGATGATTTAGCTGAGACTCCAGGCTCGGCAAAAACCAAGTTCCGCGCTGATGCATACGTATTAATTCTTTGTTGAATTTGTGTTCGACGATAGTATGGTCTTTAGTCTGAAAATAGAACGGCAATGCAAAGTTGAATTAAGTTTAAAGTTGTATTTCAATTTAAATTTGTTTGTTCTCTTTAGTACTAAAAACATTAGATTCTTCAGGTAATCTAAATACGTGAAAATAATAACCACAACTACTCAGTTAACTCCAGAATATAGAAACTAAGAACATCTATGTCATTATCTTCTAAGCTAAAGTACTTGCTTTAAACCACCCAGCCTCAAACCGATTAAGTACTAGGCTATTGCACTGTGAAAATCAATCACGTTGTTGTGCATGGAATTGCTTACAAATCTCGGCCACAGCAAATCTGACTGAAGTAGGGAAAGATGTTGATACTGTCTAGTGGTCCTCATCAGTTGCAACGTCCATTCCATGTTAATCACACTAGGCCACATCCATAATCTAGCAGACCTCAATTCAGCTGGGAATTACATTACAATCTCTAATCAAATAGGTATTTATTAGACAATTAGTGGGATTGGTCGTCTTGCAGCATCAGCAGCGTTGTAAAGAGGATGAGTTCGTATCTGATTGTTACGTTAAACTTCATTTGGGATATTTAATTACTTGAAAACAATTAGCTCTTACTGTAACAATACTTTTTATATTTTGCATTAGATATTATTTATAGCTGGCCTGGAACCTGCAATTTTAAAATCATTTCAAAACCTCGCGCGGTATCTTCTCTGCGCTATAATCGTTTGGTGATTTGGAGAAAACAAATATGGTTAACAAGACATATTACTGTAATGCCGTAAATAAGGAAATAAATAAAAAAAACCTGACCTTGTGTTATCCTTAGAGCTTAGATAAGACAGCGGTGCCGTGCCCTAAAAAAAGCCGGAACACTTAGGATATTATCCCCAATAATGGTATAAGCACTGAAGTGACCACAAAGCCAAATGTCACAAAAAAACTTGCATTAGTCTCCTATCAAGCCACGTGTGGCGAAGACTGACATTAATATCTGCAGGTGTATAACGTCCTAGAGCAAAGCGAGCAACCACGTAAAATCTGAGCATTGCCTACCAGAATTTAAAGTACACAATCAAATTATCTTAACCTTCGTGGCACTTCACATTTTTATTTATTGTAATGTAGCAACAGAAAGCTGTATATTTGATTTGAAGAAACAACCTAAAACACTTTCGTTAAAAATTTGTTTAAGATACACAATTAATCCATAAAAATTGACCCAACTACTGGGCGCTGCAAGTTATGTGAAATAAATGGAGACCGTAAATTTAAATAATTTTGCAGTAAATGTAATTTTTGCGTTGAGGCAAATAATATCTGCTTGATGCGTAGAAGACTAGTCATATTAAAATTTAAACTTTTAATTTTGTGACTTCCATTACATATATCCCCCACGCAGTAGTTCCGAACGTGGTGCCACAGCTTACGGGGCAAATCCTATTTAATTCAATGAAAATACTGGAAAAAGTGCTACGTCATCAAGCATGAATCCAACAGAATGCAATGTATTTCTCTAGACTTCCATTCTTCTTTCTGGTAGTTTGTTGACATTATAACATCTTCTCCTATAGTCAATTGCTAAGGCATCCAAACACTGTTTGATTGTTTCATCGAATCCCCATAACTCAGAGCCATACGTGGGGATACTTGCAAGGATGAATCTTTACTTTCTCTCAAGAGTTTCTATCCTACAATACTTAACTGAAAGTGGTGAGAAAAATCCATGAAAGAAATTGTTTAATAAACCACAGAATAAAGGTGGTGCAGAACATATGCTACTAGAAACGCTTGAAGACGTCAGCAATATAGAAAACTACATAGATTGACTTCAATTTCATTAAGTTCTCAATATTAATTATCGAGGATCCCTAAATCATAATATATTATTGACCTCTGCATGACTATTTATAGCTCAGCAATTTCTTATTTTTTTAAACTAATTTTCAAACCCCTAAACTTTTATCATGAGTAAATATAGTAGTTTTCCAGAATATAAATTCAAATTACTGCATATCATTCATAGAAGAGCATTTTTATGTTACTAATGTCAAGATTAAACTAGTTTCTCCCAAATATTCCGAACCAATAGACTGGTAATTGCAATATGCTATATGTTTACGCAGCCAAATTTTTGTTTGCTTTAGTATATGACTTGGAATTATCATATTAGTATCTCTGCAGACAACCATTGTAGATCTCTACAATAGTAGAGATCTAAAATTGTTGTCTTTCCTTTTGCGGCATTTTTCTAAAGACCTTTGCAAGTTATAATTTTTGGACTCCCAAAATCCTTTCTTTCAAACAAGGCGATACTGTACCTTGAAAATGGGTCACTTTAGGGGCCTATATGGAGCATAATGGCAATTTACATTTTTGTATATTTCAAAAATCTCAAATTGGCACTCCGTATTGAGTCCTTGATTGTTTAACTTCAGCCTTGCAATGCTTTTTTTTAAATAACTGGAAAATCCCGTGTTGCTACTTTCTATTGAGCAGTTCACCAGCAACCGTTTAAGCCAATCAACACCTAAAGATGTACAATCAAATCATTACTTTCAGTTTGTAGACGCTCTTCTTTTGTGAGAGGACTTGGGCTCTCTCTTCTCAAAATAAAAACACTATTGTTGGGTGACCGCAGAGAGGTTTGTAGTTGTTTTATAAACAACGAAAATGTGCTTCAGGTGTACGCACAATGCTTCTAGCAGCCGCTAGACAGGTTGATACTTTCTAGAGAACCTGCAAGTTTTTTGCCACTGTTTTATTTCTGTATAGCATCTACAGCCCACCGGCTATTAGACGGCGGAATTCATTAGAGCAGTATGGTGCTCACTCAGATCCAGATATTCGCAACGCAGAAGGCCAAGGAAAACACTTAGTATGGTTCTTTCAGTGCAAAGCTTCCAGGAAGAGATACGTTTGATAAGCTGTTTAGTCAATTTAATGCATTAAAAATTTGTATAACTTGCATCCATTCATTGTCCTTTATAAATGCTGTTTCTTTGTATATTTAGTGCTTGTAAATTCAATCATTTTATGTAGGTTACTCAATTCATATAACGCTGTTGCTCATTTAATTGATAAAATAGTAGACAGCTTTCATCTCATTTAACGTCCATAGCGTCTAGTCAAGACTTCATAGGTGAAGCGATAATTTTATGTAATTATAAATGCGCTCAGTTTTCGCAAGGCCTCGGCGATAAGCGGCGCGTCGCGTCGGCGGACTACGTAAGGACGTAGCTTTTTGGAGTAGCAGGTAAAACTTTTACCAGTAAAGGGATACCTTCGCTTTTTCCATATTTCATATGTTAATAATTTAGCTTTTAGATTTAATTTAAAATTTAACCAACACGGTATAGCTTATATGTAATTATTAATCATTTCTGGGTTTATTTTGAATTCCCCGTGTAGTTTTTGTATATTAGTAACTGCACTTCTAAGCAACTTTGAATATAACGAATATAGTACTATTTGTGTAATGTTACTTTTTAGCTGTGGTTGTATTTAATTGTTTTTGACAAGTAATTTGTGTTCAACCTTTGATATAAACATTTCCTAATGGTATCTGCGCTTGGTCATTTATTTCTATTAAAGCCCTTGAAGTTTTACTTCTGATATTTTCTGTTGTTCGATACACCGATACCTTTTGTTTTTTCTTAAGATTAGGTTTATATGAAAGAGAAGCCCTCAACGGGAAGTGAAGTTAGTTTCTTGAAGTTATTATTGTCGAAAGACTGCAACTGGATTCCTTTAATTATTGTATAGTAGATATAACGACTAGTTCTTTAATCCGGCTCACGACCACAAATCGCCGAGAATTTGTAGTTGGCCTAAGCTATGGGCCGATTATCAGGCTGTGGCAGTTGTGACAAGACGAGATTAATACAAAGCAAAAATATAGAAACTTACAATATATATATGCAATACGCAAGCCTATTCATTATTTTATTTCTTTACTAATTTGTACAGTAAAGCTTTCTGTCAGTTTATATGTGTACCCTGGTTTTCAGTTCCCATTTTTTTCTCCGCCACTTGGCACGTGAGCTTAGACGTTCTTCCTACATCATTTATCTACACGACCTAATGATGTCCTTCATTCTACCGACATTCTGTATTTCAGTCATTTACATCTTATGTTGTGTAAATAGCATGAGAAGTCTCTGTTCTGACACAGTTGCAGGTACACATTTTTCATTTTTGCTATAGTATCGTTCTTCCAAATTGGATTTAAAAAACAGTCAGACAGTTGCTGCCTATCGAAACAGAGGTTTTGATAAAAGTTGATTCGAATGCACGACTTTATAAGATGCACCAGATAAAGTATACAATATAAAGAAAGGGACATTGTTATGAAGTATGAGTTGAAATTGCGTACGGAAACAAAAGATCATTTCCAAACGATAATAAAATTCTTCTCACTAAAGCTACTAGCTGTGGTTAATCCCATGGATTTTAAGATTTAGAAGTAATAAGTGAATACCATACCTTGACACATCATTTATTCACTCCTAAATAATAAATAAAGCGGAAAATGATGGCATCTTTAATAAAAATCAGAGCTCAAACTGCAAATCAAGTGAAAGTACTTTGTGGAAGTTTTAATTAAAGTTCTAACTTTATGATTGGAGCTTTATGTTAATTTCAAAGCTTCGATCCTTGTTGCGAATTCAGAAAAATAGGTCAAGGAAAACACTGGTTTATTCGCAAAATTATAACAAAAAAAGTATATAGTTAAAACTACCTCGAACAGTTCTATATGCTTCAATAATAATATAGCTCACACAACTTCTAAAGGTCAGAATTCCCGAAGCACTCAAACAGCAAGACAGACCGCTGTTGGAGAACATAATGCATCAAAGTGGAGTTTAATAAGTGGTGCTAATATCCTGAATGTTACGCAGTTAATCATTTAGGAGCTTTGTCACGCGAATCGGATTCTGTCCATAGTTTCCCACTGGGACACATTGGATCTGGCTAATTCGATAATGGGACTATTATGATTAGAGTCCTGCTTGCCTCTACCCTTTCAATTTGAATATTGATTGTGCTTAGCTATAGATTGTCCTATTCAAATCGTTCGCAAATGATTACAGCTCGTTTTGTACACCGGCTACGGAAGGAAAATATTCCGGATTCCACCAATGCCGGTGAAAAGTGAGCTATGCCCATAATTTATGCTAATTGCCAGACTTAATTAATAAATAACGGGGCGGAAATTCCTGTATATGCTTATGTGTCCTAGTTTATTTCTATTTCAAGCAGATTTTGATTTTTATATGTTTGCGTAGCCACTAAAGTTACATATAGGCAGAAATATGTGAAGCGTTAACCAACTAACACTACCCTAAAAATCTAAACTTTTCCAATAATTAGATATTTAGTTACTTTATTAAGAAGTAAATTAACTCAGTATTAACAAGATTTACTGAGATGCATTTTCAAGTAAATCCGTAATATGTTTTCAGGCAAATTTACAACTACTGAACTGGATATAAATGAGTTGGATGGCTACATAAAAATGTTTTTAATAAAATGATTATTATCAGATTTTCTGCCCTTTCATAATTTCTTAATCACAGTAAATAATACTTTTTGCACCGACTAGCCATTAGGTATGCAAAACTCTCATCCCAAGGTTGAGTCGCTACACACTAAAAAACTTACCTAATTGTATGATAACTGCACTAGTATGGCGAATGCTTCTTAGTAAATTTAACCTGAAATAAATTGTCACAAAACGACATAGATATTTTCGTTCAATCTTACTCTAATCAAAACAAACTGTTGATAATTACGTCACGTGTAAATAAAAAGGAAATAAATGCAACTCCGTAACTAAGCAAACCTGTTTATCGGTAACCAGGGCGCCGCCTGAGTCCAACGTTGTCTCGACCCGAATTTCAAAAAGACGCCAACCTACTTGAGTGGCTTGCTGGGTCCCCAGATGCTAGAACTGCTCTAAAAGCGCCCTTTTCTTGCACTTTTAAGCGTCGTCTGCTCGCTGGAACCACGACACTGCCTTTGCTGGTGCTTCCCATGTCGCTGTTATTACTCGTATCTGCTCTCAGGCTTTCTTTGCTGGTCCAAATCAAAGCTGAGCTTCTCCCGTTACTGCTTTCTTCAAATTTTGGCAGTATGTCGAAATCCAAAGTTTTGCTGCTTCAATCTTAACTATTATACTAATTACCGGAAACACTGCACTATACACAAATAGCCCATGTTTGGATAACAATAATACGAACAGTTGGAACTCAAAAAGACTTTAATTACACGCAGTTTTACAAAAGTCTTACTTCGAAGCCAGCTGTTACAGTATCAAATGATTCTAGGGACACTCTAGGTTGGGATGAGTGCTCCTTTGCTTCGACAAGTCCGGAATTGTTACCACTTACCCTGGAAATCTCACAAAATAGGCTAAAGACAATGGCTTGATACGCTCAGGGAGATGGGCGTGGTTCTAGAAACGATACACCAAAGGGCAAGCGTGACGGTATGTATAGGGTGTTACAAATCAAAAACCCCACAAGATTCAATCGGGGAAACCCACGCTTAACGGAACCTTGAAAGCCAAACGAGGTAGGATACTCAAATATAAACTCTGGCCTCCCAACAGTGCAGCGACAAGCGCGTCCTACCTGCAACACTTATAAACCGCTCCCAGGCCTCACCTTACATCAATCTTGACACAGTGACTGAGTCACGTTGTAAATAATCATGCACAAGTGCAAGGGAAAATCATAAGTCAAATAGAGTAAACAGATCTATTGGACCAAGTTTATGGTCATAACGTACAGCAATGCCGACGTAATCAGCGTACACAATATACTTAGAATTTAAACCTAAAGGTAGGCTCAGCTGGGGACGCCGCAACTAGAAATAGCCCTTCCACATGGACGAATAATTCAACGTATGCGTCGCCGGTTGGCCGTTAAAACATGAACATAATTCGAGAATATAGCCGGGCTTATAATACAAAGGATTAATTTGGAAAATAGCGCACAAGGCCTTAATTAGGCGGCGGATAACAAGTACGCTTAATTTAACAGCAGCAAAAACAACGGCCGCCTACGCGCCGAAGCGAGAAGGCAGCAAAATTCAAGCTATATCGACTTTACTGTGTGGCGGCCTGAAACTGATTAGAGAGAGCGACTCAAGTTTAAATTATTCAAGGCAGATACCTCGCTCGCTCCCATGAGCTATGTTTTGAAATTGATGTAAACGGAACGAAACAAAACACACCTGCCAATCAAACCGCTAGAGATCAGAGCGGTGCAGAGTTGCGTGCGTGTCAACTTTAGAATTTTAGATGCAAAAAGCTGAAGGGTTGTAGGATAAAATATGACTGAAAAGAAACCTATATACAGGCAAACTCGTCATATTTGTACCAAAACTGCTCCAGATGGTCACGTAACTGTTGAAATTAAAAATGGCCTGACCAATACACAACCCTTCTTGGCTTCGCTTGGTCGAGCTTCTTTTTCTTCTTATTTACAATTGTTGCTAAGTAACCTACTACATTTTATTATTTCTGAGTACACCTGGTATAATGTTATATATTAATTGTTTGTTTTATCGAATTTTCAGATATTGTAACGCTAACATCACAATTTTCTGTTAAGCACTGTCACTCATAGATGCTAACGCTACAGGTTGCTTTACGCGCTTAGGCATGTTACATAATTCTTATCACTGTATCGACTTTACTGTGTGGCGGCCTGAGACTGACTAATCCCAAAACAGACGCCACGACGAGTTTTGCGCGAGACGCGCTGTCTGCGACGTGCATCTGTGGCCAATGAAAGCGCAGTTTGCCTCGCGTGACAACGATGAGGTAGCCGCGGACGAGAGAGAGCGACTCAAGTTTAAATTATTCAAGGCAGATATCTCGCTCGCTCCTATGAGCTATGTTTTGAAATTGATGTAAACGGAACGAAACAAAACACAGCTGCCAATCAAACGGCTAGAGATCAGAGCGGTGCGGAGTTGCGTGCGTGTCAACTTTAGAATTTTAGATGCAAAAAGCTGAAGGGTTGTAGGATAAAATATGACTGAAAAGAAACCTATATACAGGAAAACTCGTCATATTTGTACCAAAACTGCTCCAAATGGTCACGTAACTGTAGAAATTAAAAATGGCCTGACCAGTACACAACCCTTCTTGGCTTCGCTTGGTCGAGCTTTTTCTTATTTACAATTGTTGCTAAGTAACCTACTACATTTTATTATTTCTGAGTACACCTACTATAATCTTATATAATAGTTGTTTGTTTTGTCGAATTTTCAGATATTGTAACGCTAAAAATTTTCTGTTAAGCATCGTCACTCTTAGGTGCTAACGCTACAGGTTGCTTTACGCGCTTAGGCATTTTACATAATTCTTATTACTGTATAATTACCCGTAACTTCATTGACCAACAGCCTAGCAGGTCGCACTGAATACAAGCTAGCTGCTCTTTGACTGTGTGACGCTTCGCCACCCTATTTATTAAAACAAACTGATTAGCCTGTTGTACGTTACTTCAAATATCTGAGCATTTACCAAAATCATAGTAGCACTCATCACTTTAAGTTATAGCATCGAATTAAGTTAACCAAAACCTTGTCGATATCGTTTTGAAACCTATTTGTTATTCTTGGTCTAATTAAATTATAAATTACGTATAAATTAGGGTTAATAAAGTACCATTTCTGTTCATGTTTGATTTGTAATTAATTAACATTTATTTAATAAAATAAAGGATTTAGAATTGCCATAGGTAGTATACCATCTCATTATATTAGACCAGGTTTAGTTCTATTTGAATGAATGTATTTTAAAACTTCAAACTAAGCTTACTGGTAATTCCATTAGCCAACAATTTTGCAAAAACAGAACGATATTGTGTACTTTCAGCAACGTAAACATGTTTTTATTGTTTTATTAAAATTAACCCATAATTGTATAGTACTAAGACAAACAAGGTTTGTTATATCAACAAAATCTATTCAAATGAAATATAATATTGCCACTAAACTTATTTTCATAAGATTCCCTGTTTACCAAACGACATTTCTGTGTGTGAATGGTGTCAATTTCTACCGCTTTGTCTGAAAAACTGCACAATTAAAACAATTAATTAACATTTTTGTCATGTAACTGCTCTTTCATTGCATCTTGCTGTCGATTTATCACTTCTACTTTCTGCCCACACATAAAAAGCGGTGGCTAAGGACTGATGATTAAAGCACAATGAGGATTAATGGGGGCCATACATGCCGCATGTGATAAGTTGTTGGCATCATAATAACAATTTTAATAAATGTCCATCATTTGGCTCCTTTGATAATGTAATGACCACTGTTATTACATAATTTTACTAATAAATACTCCCTAAAGCATGTCGCGCAAAGAAAAAAGGTACAGGACGAATCAGAGCTAGCATATGCTGCCTATAATTTGGAAGCGTATGTAAAATATTCCTGAACGTTTTGGATGTCCAGCCAACGCAATGTTGCCTAATCCGGTGGAAAAGCATGTTTCTGTACTTATTCACTGAAATACACTAAGCAGGAGCAAAAATAAGTTATTAAGGGGGAAAACTCTTTTACATGCTTATAAAATGGGTTCCAGTTAGCCAAAGTACGAGACAGAGAGGTTACAGTCAAAGAAAATGCTAGCTCGCGATAGTTAAGACGAATTGTTGAAATACGAGAACATACCCTGGTAATTGGGTTAAGCGCCACCTGATATACCTGACGGATAGGAAAGATTCCCTATCGTCTCCAGAAAATGTGCTTAGCTCCAGGATATGACTTACTTTATTTCGTAACTTGCAATGCGTATCTAACTTCAAGAATTTGCTTAACATATAAAGGCACACGGCTACTACGGTAACACACACGTAATACATATAGACCGTTTCCAACTCCAGGTTGTTGATCGTCATATTATGCCGAGAACTACATAAATGAACATCACTTTACGCTATACAAAAATAATAAAGATCTGACTGTGTTTAAACGGATACGACCCTACTGAAAAAAACATGCATTGCTTAACCAATAACACATATAAGAAATGGTGGCAATTCACAACATGCATTGCTCAGCTATTGGAACGTTTAACTTAGCTACAAATGCAGCACACTAATTGGTGGCGTTGAATGCAAAAGCCAGAATAAGGCGGCGAAAGGTGGAAATATAGGAGTTTTTCAAATATCCGACCAGGAGTCGAAATAAAATTCCACTGCACAACAGCGAGACGGGAGACACAGATATTTCAGGCTTGTAGGCTGTGCCTTGAAAAGTATTAAATCCGAAAATGTCTTAAATTACAACTAAGGACAGTCAGTCTTCCCAAAATAGCTACTACTATAACGAAACGTTAGCATTTTGTTTACAGGACGCTAGCTGACTGTTTATCGATTAGTATTAACTTGCGGCCGAGCGAAAAAGATTAGTAGATTTGTTACACTTTAAAATGCATTTGCAACAAGTAACAAAGCCAAAAATGCCCGCAGCTAGCTTCAGTGGGACACATGCGAGGTTTCACTCTGAAAGCGTAGCGGTTTCTAGTTAAATCAGTTCCGTATAAACGCATAAAGTAGTTATTTATGATTTGTCAGGTGTCACTAAATCTACTATTTTCATCTAAGCATGTTGGAGGCGTCTTTCAACTCTGAAAAATACGACTAGTGCATTCGGCGTGAAGTTAAAGTTTGGAGCGCTTTATGAACTCATCTTACCTCCCCCTCCTTGATGTTTAATTCGCTCATAAATTCAACTGCATACTGTTATACAGAGTACAAATAATCAGAAGATCACAACTGAAACGTTATATTCCGCATACAATAATGCAGGTGAAATAATTTTCGGGCAGTCGAAGCTTGTCCGATATCAGGTTATTATTACTACAGGTTGAAAATTTCTTTAATGGTGACGTCACGGAGGATCCGCTGTGATTATTAAACTCTAAACCTGCTAGTTACAAATCAGCCGACACATTAAAATGTGCTTAACCTTTCCTTACGAAGAAAGATAAAAACTTGTTAGCGCTAGGGGACTATTCCGGTAAACGCGCACATAAACACAGTATAACTTTCAATGCTAAATACAAGAGGTGGGTATTCTAGCTAGAAGAGGGAGGTAAATAACGTGCAGAAACCGAGTTACATTCAAAAATCATACAGTGAAGAGGCAATTAGAACATAATCCAGCTGCTTAACGATACCAACACGAAGGTCAAACGAGTATGCAGCTGAAGTAGCAGAGCTACAGATCCTAAATATCTACCTGGTATAGGTGCAGGTTATCACTTATCACCAAACATGCGGGTTGGCTGACAAGGAAGCCGCCTGGATGATAGAAGTACTGGAACCTGCCTCGAAGTAAAAGTAGCTCAGCGCAGTCGAAGAAAATCCAAAGTCAGCTTATTCGAATTTAGAGTATATGCAAAGATTGAATCCGAACACTGGAGTTCGCCGGTGCTTTATTAATGGCAACGGTACCTTTCAACAGATTTAACCACTTTAGAAACAAACCACCTAGAAACCTACACGGCAAAAATGATCACTTCAACCGCTATCACATCACGTCAAAAACTTACTACTTAATCGGAACTGTCCACGAACACACACCCTGTCTATTTCCACATTTAGTGTCTTCCCCAAAATTGCTGGCATCAGCAAAACCGTTATAACTATCTGTCACTACTGCTTAGGGGCGGACAACTTTTAAATTGTGTTACTTGTTAAAAGCGTAATTAACTTGAGATGTATTTTGTGTAAAATATGTGGTGTAAAAGCTCCTTCAATGGGACACGGTCGTTGTGTAAACGCAGTGTTACCGTTTGGGATGTATTTTGTTTTACCGGAAGTCGGAACAACTGTTTAACAAAGTTTTGTTTTTCCGTTGTTGCATTGGGAAAAATGTAGTAGTCGTTTTCGTTGAGATTCTGTGGGTATGGCGCCCCAAGTTTAGATTTTAGCTTCAGATTTCATGAATTATTTTGTGAGGAAGTTTTGCTGGTATGCGGGTTAGAGTTTTGGGCACTCCTGTGGGACTTTCGTCTACCTCTTAAGACGGGTTAACAACACAGAATTTTCTTGTCGTATTGGCTGTTCGCTTGTATAATTATATAGGGTGAGTGTAAATTTACCCTATTTCAAATTGTGATTTAGCGTTACCTACGTGGTGAAATACTTCAACTGCACGGTACAAGTTACCAAAGAGTACGGTTGCTTGCTAGAGAATGTTTTTGCAAACGTCACCCGGGGCTCAGAAGGATTCGGTGAGCTTCCAGTGGAGGAGTCTAGTTTGAGTTTGGAGTATCCTTTCAGGAGAGCTTCGTGAATGATGTTTGCTGGCATTGACTGTCTGCAGCCGCTGTTGTAAGCTGTTTGGGTTCTTCGGTTTACCTCTTGAAACTGTTTCTTCGAGCCCATTTGAGGCCTTAGGTCTTCACCCCCAGCATAAACGTAAAGCTCTCAGTTAGGTAGTGCAATCTAATAAGTTGTGTTTAATGATATTCTTAGCACAAACCTGATAAAATAAACTGTAACTGTATCTGATATGGAACGGCACCTTTTAGTGGTTTTATATTTGATTGAGTAGTTATAGTGTACTAATTACTGCTATGACTTTAAATTGAGGTGCCCTTTTCCTTTTTAGTAGGTAACGCAGAATAACTCATAGTATTTCTGTACTGGTTATTATATGCATGCAGTGTCTAAGTTCGTTACTGCTATCTTCTGTATTTCAGATATTGTGTTATTGACTGCTGCGATTACTTTAAGTTTATAAGTTCTTGACATATCTGAGTATACATGTTGTAATTGAAAAACCTGGTGGCGCTCATGTTATTCGGAAAGTTTATCATTTGAAGAACCGCACGTCATCTCTTCTGCAGCTAGTTGACGAGCCCTCAAATATGCTCTCGTAGCGTTATAATATTTGAATATAGTTAGGGAAACTAGAGTGAACTACTTTCAATGCTAACAGCTGACGGAAAAAACCATTAAAGAAAATAATAACAAAGAGGAGCTAAAGTTCTGTTATTTAAATTAAAAGCTAAAAAGTGCTATTTCTTCATTGCACTATATTTTGCTTTTTTCCATTCGCATCAATTTTTTATCAGTTGATGAGACGTGCTTTCCTTATATCATTAACTCAGCTGCTTTGTTATCTTCCTGTTTCTTTTGTACTTTCTTGCTCTCTGTTTTCGAAGTCTTTACGAATATGTCCCGCTTGGCTTACGTCAAGCATCATTCGGTCAGTTAATTTTTGTATTTTTCTGAGCTTGATTGCTGATATAACTGTAGACGTTGTAAGGTTCATTTAATACATTATTAATGTCCTTCCTTTTCCGACTTGTCATTAATAAAACAAAGGATATCCCGGCAACAGGTATACGGATGGGGCCATAATTATATATAACAGCAATGAGATAACATGAATAACAAAATAGAATGCTTGAGTAAGAAAGAGATGGCCCTACGAAAAAATTATTTTAGTAGGCATGTTTAGTTGACAAATGTCATAATTAAATTAAGCGTCAAGCCTTCTCAAATATTTGCTACTATGTTTATCTCTTTGTTACTCCAGAAATACGAGTTATTTTCTTGTTCATGTTATCTCATTGCTATTATATATAATTGTGGCCCTATCGGTATAAGTGTAACGCCTACAAAATATTGAGTACTTCAAGTTACCCCTTTCTTACCTGCTTTTAAAATCTTTGCTAACTTCCCAGCTTCAGTCTTTGAATACATCAATGACTGTTCACTTGTTTATTAAATTCATCTGATCGTCTACTTATTATCTTCCCTATTGACAATTGCTATGCTGGAGCTGAGTACGACTATTCTAAAAGGCATCTTATCGTCAATCAGTGGCTAATTTTAATGATTCCAACTGTAATTAATCATGGGTGGGTTGTGAGTCCCCTAAAATTTGGCTTTAGCAAAACATCGCTCAATTTACTCCACCTCGCCATGGTAGCCACGGCCTTCCTCGTTTTCTTCTTGCTGTTGACTGCCATATTCATATTTTTCCGTCATCTTTGTCATCTATCACGAATTTATTAATCTCTTGGCATCGTAGTTCTGATCCTAACCTCGTTTCAGCCATCAATAGTCAGTGCCCATTGGATAACGACATATTGCATTTTTTTAAACATTTTTCCATATTTGAGTTATACAATTACGGATATATGTTTTAGAAAGCCTTTGTGTTTGCAACGTTTTTGTCTGAGACCCTGGGACATTTCAAACTCAGCTGATAATAAGATTCCTACTTACATAACGTGTACTGCCACTGTATAGATGTAGTTTGAAAACTTGCAAGGTCAGTACAAAGCTGTTGCTAAATGTAACAGAAAATATAATTATAAAGTAGCTGGCTTTGCAAAACAAGGAATGATGTAAATTGCTCTGAACAAAATTTAATGGAAGTCTAAAAAACTCTTGTCAGCACTTAGTGCTTTCTTCGGATACTTATCTCCAGCTAAGCTGTCATCTCTTCTTCTTCTTCTTCTTCCTCAGCCCTGGTCCGTCCTCTGCTGAACGTAGAGCTCCCCTAGATGTCGTCGGTCCATCTTTTCTGTGGCCTTCTAACGCTTCTAGTTGAATCATATATATGGAGAAGGTATTAAGTTTTAATGTTTTTTAACCTTTGTGGTTCAGCAAACCACTTCGACAGTTATTGGAGAAGTACTGATCGTACTATAAATCTCCTATAGATGCAAGCCATTATTTCATTTGTCAATATTGTAATTTATGTCAGTATCAAACTTCTCCACTCCAATCTGCAGGATCCTTCAGCACGCATGTGCTGTTGCAAATCATTGCTTTCTTCCAAACAATCTACCTCAAATTAACTAGGTCGAGGTATCCGCGGATATACCTGCCAACAAATTATCAATCAGCTCGACATAAGAATCCAATTTCATTAACAGCCGTTTAACGTCGCCGATGCTTCAGATAAGCTCGCATTGACGCGATCTAAATCACCGAACCAGCAAACGAACCCTGCAAAGTAATTACTTTTATTTTCCCTCCGCAATACCATGATGTATCGGCACAATTACATAGAAAGCTCAATTTAATGGCACGTAACACATCATGCATTGGTATTTGATTGAATTTTGAGCCGCGCCTCCTTCACGCCAGATGAGCACCCCTTAATTTTAATATGGTGCTCGAGCCTGCGACTGCTTCGGTTCAGTAGCGCTGATTTGCCGATTTTTCTCGCTGGAAAAACCGTGTTTGCTTGCTCGGCGCTAAATGCTGCTAAGGTAAACAGTGGCCCGATTTTCATTCAAATCGTCTGTTGCAGGATACGGCAGGAGAAGAACGGCGGCGCCTGGTGTCCGAAGGCTCAGATTAGCAGCGAAATCCGGGAGTATCTCGAGGTAGACTTACAAAGAAACCACCTCGTCACATGGACAGAGACGCAAGGTCGCTTTGGGAATGGTCAAGGTCAAGAGTACGCCGAAGCCTTCCTGGTGGAATACTGGAGACCTGCGATCAACCAATGGGTCGTCTACAAGGATTCTCGGGGTGAAAAGGTAAGAAACGTTGATTACCCACAAACCTATATAAAGTACACGTATTTTATTAATAGATAAAATTCAAACTAACTGGAATAGCAACTAAAAGATTTTTCGAGCGAATTTGATAGATACATAACATTCTCCCTTGTGTTAACTATTTGCATCTTTTGGGGTGTATGTCTCTATAAGATCAATACTTCTCTGTAACGGACACTTATACCTATATGTTGCAAAGTAAAGTTTAGCAAAATAACTCGTGTTCTTTTCTACTACTCACGTTAATGAGTAGTATGCCGCAGTACGGCTTCACAATAGCACGTGTTTCAACTGATAGCAACACGTTGCACAGGTTAAGCGTCTCAAATTGTTAGTTTATTTTCCTCTTGACAGGTAAAAGTATACAACCACTTCACTTTAATACTATATTATTGTTCTTTTGAATTTTTGGGTAAACGTGTCCCTGCTTTGATAGAGAGCGGTACTGTGATATGAATGTATGGGTATCCAAAGAAAAACTATTTAAAGAATTGGAAAAACTTGATAGCTTGCAGATTTCTAACATTACACCGATGTCACCGATTATAATAAAGGCGATATGTGTGAGCCAGATTTCTTTGCTAGTAGTAAAGATGATAAAAGAGGCACATCATCATGCAAAAACTGTTCTACTGAGTATTTTGTTGGGCCGAATATAGCTGGTTTAACTGTTATGCAAATATGTTACGTACAAAATAATATTAGAATCCAAAATCTTACCTTATGATGCTGTTAAAGTAACAGTTAGCTCGTAAAGGTAAAACGGTAGAGTGGTTGTGAGTCAAATACAAATCATCTGAGCATTCGCTAAAATACCATGTTAGTAAATGGGCGCCAAGCTCTATATCGTAAAGCGGCATGCCTCGATAGCGCTACTCGATATAGTTAGGCTGCAGTAGGATGATCGTTTGTCATTGGTAAGCGTACCTTAAGAACGAACATAAAAACCACAGAAATACGAAACCATGCATTTATTAGAAGCGATTATATTTTATATGTTTAGTATATGTCTAAACAATAAGGAAATAATCAGGTGTAATCTAATAAATTGGAAATATAACACGAGTTGGTAACAGGAAAATCACGATTATTAAGGTGTGTCGCGACTCATACGTTGTGTGGTAACAATTACAAAAAGTTTACAGAGTATGTGAGCATTATCAAATAAGCACCTCAAGCAACCAGCAGCAAGCGCCCGTTTTAGGATGAACTAATACGTTATAACGAACTTACTTACATATACGTTATTGAACCAGGTAGCATTTCGATTATTTATCCTATTCTATCAATGCGTTTACAAATTAGCAGGATTAACGATTAACTGATTAATTTAGTAAACGTACACAACATAACTTTCAAGATAAACGTCGTCTCTAACAGACAACGCACCAAGCCCACCATGAATTCAAAAGTACGATAAACATAAACTCGTTGCGGCATAACACGCCAGAAAAAGCTGTAGGGAAATATTCGCCAAAGCTATGCGAGTAAACTAAATTCACCCCTTAGCTGGGGTTAGGGCTTATAAGTTGTAAGTGTAACATTCGACCCACTCTGGTACGTGCGCTATGTGTCTCAGAACAACAATTACCAACGCATCGCTACCACGCGGCACAGCAATTAAAAGGGATCAACTTTTGCTCTAGCACATTACCAAAAAATGCTTCTGTACTAACCCTTTACAGTTGTTTTATCAACAACTGCAATAAAGCAAGAATTCAACTTGGAAACGTAATACCCTAGGAATTTGTAATAACAACAAATTCAAAGAATTCATTTGACTTGCCTTAGAGAAAGATTATTTGAAACTTGTCATATAGAAAGGCGCAATAAAGTTGAAAAATTAATTTAAAGACATTACAAATGTATCGTGTACCACATATAGTATACACTCAAAAACCATTCTTGCTACGGTAGTCAATATCTTGTGTTTTGCGAATGGAATTTTTTTCTGGAAGGTCAAGGGGTGTTCTTGTAAACATAAATGGATATATATCTGAAGTCGAAAAAGGAAAAAGATAAACATTAATTGGGTGATACCTAAGTCATTTGTGATTTGCAGAAGACGGGGTCTTAATTAGCCGTAATGGTAGAGGAGCATAGGTCAATATATCAACTTACATTGTTCAACCGATGTGCTTTGGAATTACAGCATTACAAACTGTTGAGAAATATGTATATCTTCATCATACCCTCAGATCTGATAACAGAAAGTACACCACAAAAGTAGCAAGAAGAATTTAGTTATCATGAGCAGCTATCGAAAAAGGCAAACATATCATGAAGAACATAGGCGTCCAAATAAATTTTAAAAGGAAAATTTGGTGTAGGTACGCAAAGAGCAAAGCTAAGTGTAAGAGAATCCGAGATGAAGACATTCGTAGACCAACGCCAGTCGTAGATGTGGTTGAACAAGTACAAAGTTCAATTTGGGATGGTCGGCCATATGATTCGTGTTGTTCTCTGAATGTCATTTTTTGGCAGTGGTCTATTATGATATGTTTTTCGGACTTTTTCCACTGTCTAGGGTGTAAATCACACAACGTTTCGGGAGTTTTGATCTACTCTCGTCTTCAGGTGTTCCTGGTTAGTCCTGAGACGGACTGATATTATACGCCTAGTGGTTAGAGTGGCAGACTAGCGATCAGCGGTCCCGGGTTCAAACCCCGGGGGAGGCACAAATTTACGTAGAAAAACGTATAATATCAGTCCTTCTCAGGACTAACCAGGAACACCTGAAGACGGGAGTAGATCAAAACTCCCGAAACGTTGTGTGATTTACACCCTAGACAGTGGAAAAAGTCCGAAAAACATATCATGATTCGTGTTGTTTGCGTACCTTCAGAACGCGGATACTTAGGCAGACTTGGCCTTGGTTACTGTTTGTGCACACATATTGACTATCGTTTCGCAATGCCTTGCAGTTTGCATCATCACAGTGAAAGTTGCACTAAAAATTGAAAGTCGTGTGGAGCTATATATAGTGTTTTGTTCCAGCCGTTCGAAGCGACGTAACGCTGATTGGTCGTTCAAAAGCAGCGTAATCCGGGGGGCGTGGCCGTATAACGCACAGTAATTGTCATGCTTTAGATCGTGTATTAAACATAATTTCTCTGTTTAGAGCTAACCCTAAGTGTGAGTGTTCATGATACTCATCTACTCCCTCACAATTTTTCATCCAAGAGCATTCTCTACGCCCTGATTCTCATTTTCTCTTTATTTTTCCTCGATAATAAGCCCCAGGTGTTCCTATTTGTGTGCTTTGTATAGAGACAAAATTCATTCTCTTTTCAGTTGTACGTGGCCTGTTGAAACAATTCATAGGAATACAAGTTAAAGACTGGAGCTTTCTTCGTTTTGATAGTTTGCAGTATCCGATGGACTTCTGATGATAATATGTTAAGAATGAGTTCATTTATTTCTTCATTCCTATGATCATCAACTAATTCTTGTACATATTCCATTCACTCTTGTTTTATTTTGTCTGCAGTTGTTATCAATTGATTGTTGGTTCTCCTTTTCAGTTCCATTCATGTTCTGGGTGCTTTACTGCTCTACTGCTTTCTTTGTTTTATTTATATTCTTGTACATCCTTGTAATCTCTATTAGGTACGGAATATCTTGTGTCATTCAGTTGGTATCGATTCTTCTATTTTGTGTTTCTAGTGTCCCAGTTTCTACTTTGATAATTCACTCTTCACCGTACGTATGTCATATTTTAATGTCATTCTTGTGTGTTCATGTTCAGCGGGATCTAAGTTTTTCTATTGTTGTAAAAGTTTACTTTTGTGTTCTTTCAGTTGTGTGAAAATATTCTACCATTTCCTAGTATTGGTATAATTATGGGCTTTCAACTATTCCAACCACTAAAATGTAATACGTTTTAAATTTAGCACAGAATCGAAACGAGCCTAAAGTTAATTTAGGCCGGTGTCGTTTTAAAATCTCAATAGGCCTGGCTGGCAGTTAGACGCGAACGTCCATATGTGAATGCTGTAAAACCCGACATGACCGGGGATGGCATTTTTACAATGCGAGGGTTCTACTTTGGCAGTGCTGCTTATACTAATTATGTGGATTATGAGAAAGGAGTGAAATAATTAGGTCGGTTGTAGATATTATTGCTTTAGTATATTTGGAATGGAGGTTGCAATACGTTTTATTGTGCAGCCGAGTTGAACACTGGTTTATTGTTGGTATTGTTTTGTTGCTTGGGTCGTTGCTCAGTATTTTATTGTTGGATTGGAACCGCTTTGGTACACCATGTCACTATGTGCTTGTGGTTAGAGATTATCCGGAAAAATTATCATCAGTAATCCTCGACCTGATAATTAATTATCAGTGATTCAGGTAGCGCATCTGAATAGCTTGAGATGCTTATGTCCCGCATATGCTTTGTGATTTCCGTCATCTGCGGAGACAGTAGCCGTGGAGGCGGTAGCTGAAAATGCGATATTACATTGACATGGGTGTTATCCATTGCTCTAGTTAGCATTCGGCTAATAGCACCAGCGGCGGTAAACATCCGTGTGTCAAAAAAATCCTAAACAATGTGCTCTGCTAGATGTTACGTGGAAACGCAGCGGGGGGCCGCAGATCCCCTTGTTTGGCTTTGGATTTTGTCTGGCTTTGTGTTCGTGGACGATTGCGTGTGACCATATGCCACATAAGAGGGCCCATTGATTGCCTAGCTCTCCCCCGGTGTCATGTTTCTGACCTGAATCATTAGACCGAAGGGGCGTTGTGGAATTTTTGGTAAATTGCCAGCCCTGTTAATTTATGCATGAGAACCGATCCAAATCCAGAAGAAAGTAAATTAGCTCGGGGCACTGAAAACAGGTGCCTACACTATATCTATTCCTTTGGATATAGTCGTGGTAATCGTCTTTATCCTGATTTGGATTTTGTCGACAGATTGTAGTGACTTTCAGATATCTTGTCTTCTATTTGGTAGCCGGAATCATGTGTTTGTTATTTTAATTTTTTCCTAATGACAGAACTATATCAGCGTGCCGCCCCCTTGTATTTCCTTTGCCTAAGCCATAGTCACTAACATCAACAATATCGTCTGCTCTACTTTTTTCCACTTTTGGATTTAGGTCACTTATAATTATAGCGACATGTCGGCTTTTAGTAAATTGTAATTCTACATAGGAAAGGGATTTTTAGTTGTTGAAAGTTATTTATAAAACGTACTGCATGCATTCTCTACTTCTTGGTATTCTATAACAAGCAACCCACGAGGCTTCTTTTGTAATTCTACCTTTGCCTCCTTCAATGAAATGTATTTTCAATTATTTTGCTTGACTATTTATTGGCATTCATGGCAAAGTACCTTACAAACTTAGAGGTGTAGTGTGTGTAGGATATATTTTAAAATTAATTAATGCTCGGTATTGCATTGTATAACATATGAGAAATAACTATCATCAGTAATATCAGTAATTATAGAGCCAGCAATATTTAATTTAGCAATCATCTTGCATACTCAGACCTTTTTCATTTAAGATGAAAGTTTACTTTTACAATAAGAGCGTCTAACAAAAACACCACGTGCTATTAGGGAGCGAATTTTATGCCGGCACGAGCATGTTTACACGTGTTTGTGGGCGGCTTTGAAACGGAATCGGTATTTATTTCCGGATCTTCGAGGAACCGGTCTGCATTAACGTGAAATATATACGTCATATCATTGGATTCTAATAGCCTTCCCAACTTCTGCAGCACGTGAGAGAATATAAGCAGTGTGGGAAGTTCAAATATCAATCTTCTTTTAGGAGTCTCCGCAGCAGATGAGAAAAATATTGGAATTCCCCTGATTGCCATCCGCAAATTTCTACAGATTATTGCATTCAGTTTCGGGAATATTAAGCGCCCAAACATGGCGACTTATTAGTTTTGAGGAAATTTGGTTTGGAAGTCGAGAGCAAGGGCGATCAAATTATTTATTTGTACTAGGTGTTATTAGATAAATTCAAAAAGATAGATCTTAAATTCTAAAACCAAGAAATGCAATTTTTTACTATCAATGTACGATTCTTTAGATTGTAGTGCTTTCATTGCGCATCAAGCTTCTAATTGTGATAAATTAAAAACACCGTAAACTCAATGAAAAAATTTATTATTTCAATCGCTCCCAGCGCCAACCAACATGGCTTACAGCTTCTTAAAATCTAAACATTATATCAGTGTCACTTAACAGGAAACTATTTAGCACATCTGGACTAAATCTAACAAAGACTTGTCCGACAACAAAACACACCCAACCCAACGGCACTTGCGGCTAACGATTGAGTTATTTATGAGCCTCTACTACTGTGCGTACAAAAATGCCATTCTACACAAATTAGCTACTAAATGATCTTAAATATTGTAACATATGTGAAAGATTATTGTCGCTACTGGTCATTATATCGAAAATCTTGGAAACCAAGCAGTTAAAGCTTATCCAATTCCAGTAGACTAAGCAACGGGCAGCACTATATAAAAGGGTTTGTAAAGTTTCACGCTCTCTCAATTCATCGGCAGTTGCGTTAGAGACCTGGATGCGAACCCCAGTGACTCCAGCGTTCACAAAAATCTAGTGCTGACTCCATTACCATTCCCCAATTTACATTTAGCAACCGTAGGGTTTTAACGCCTAAATCTCTTTACATAGGAGGAGCAGATGTACCATCAGCACCGTACAACAGAAGAAACACAACGTTTACCTGCAAACAACGGTAACCGAACTGTAACACTTGACACACGCCTAGACAATAAAAAGTTTGTGACACTGATTAGTGTTTGTGTTTCACTACAATAACACCAAATCATTGCGTATTTTCCTTGGTGGCTTTGCACAAAACTAGGGCATCATAGCAAAGCAGAAATAACGAGTGTTACTTCGTAGCATTATACAAGATAATCGCTATATCGTAAATCGGTCGCCTCGTTAGTAGTCTTAGTTATATAAGATTACGATTTGGGTAGTCGCCAGGGAGCCCTGCTATTAGCCTCGAACAATCGTGTTCCAGCACATTCTATACGCTAACTTTACCATGAACAGCAGTTAGCAATTAGTGCCGCAGTTTATTACAGTTAGCGATTTCGTATTAAAATAGATGGCGAAACTTTCGCTCGAATACAAAAATAATTATTTTGAGGCGCTAAACTCGCGCGCGCGTTCAAGCCGCAAGAGTCCGCAGTAAATCCTCAAGTTTTCGTTTCGTACTGCGTCCGCGGAATTAATAACCTAACAGCTACGAAATTATCTCGTTACTCCGTAAGCGGAGGAGTCACTCCGTCATGCTATATCCGAAAGTCAAACGGACAAGTTTTCGGCGGGAGATAAAGTACCTGTCAGGCGGGAATCGTACAAATTACTGCAACTAACAGAACTATTTGTCATATGAGGTTATGCCATCTCTAAATTCCATTACGGCAGGCTGCTTTTACCTCCACACCACACATTATCTCCAGAAAGCTCTAGCTAATTGAAGGTGAAGATCAGGTGCGCGGTTGGGACCTGGAAAACTTCACCATCAAGGCGGAGTTTATTGCACATTAAGGACTTCAGGAATTTGATGCCTTTAATCCCTAGCTCAAATTTCTTCGTAATTTATGTATGTCCATTATGTCAAGCACTGAAAATTTGGTACACACCTACAAACATCCATCGTTGTCATTACCACCACCGCCATCATCATCATCGTTACCGTCATCATAAACAGTTTATTTACTGTAACCCTGCAGAACTGTAAAACCATTGAATTAAGCTTTAGCTGTTCCACTGTTTTTGTGATGTTCTCTCAGTTAAAATTATTAAAGTTACAATGAGGCCAGTATAAACTGTTTTCGATGTTTTTTTAATAGTTATCCATGACATAGAGGCACTCTTTTTATAGACTTCTTAATTTTAGAAAGAAAAGTACGACACCACTTCATAAAGATGGGTAAGGATCCTGGTCGAATATCATAATTACTAAGATGCAGCATACAGTTTAAAAATGACAATTCCAGCGTGGTTGTTGTACAGGTAAAATTCATTTCGAAACCTGATTTGATATTTAGAATCACGCCGATCATTACGCCATCAATCGTTTTGCGAGCATTCTATATAAGAACATTTTACGCTGATGCAGGCCTGGAATATCTCTTTTCCATCGACTTCCGTTACCAACACTTTGAACTGAGGCACCGACGGTTGACTTGTGCTGGTTTCTGTATCCAATGCAACCTACAGTGCCGCATTTCCAACCAAGTTGGATAATTTCTATTGGTTAAGTAATGCATGTTGTAAATCACAGGCATTTTGAATATGTTTTATAACTTATTCGATGGATGTAGGGAAGTATTTAAAAACTATCGATATAAACGCACAGTCAGCTTCTTCTTATCTTTGCACAACGTGACTTCACAACGCACCAAGTAGTTTTAGATAAAGTAAATATAAAGCATGCCATACTTTTGTGATATTATCTATAAGCAAAGGGCAGCTATCTTGGAGCTGAGCACATTTTGTGTAACCGAGGAAAATCTTCCCAGTGAGAATAAAATCGGGTGGCGCCTAACATAAACTGCAAGGTATATTTTGTTTTTACTATCTCCGGCTAGCATTTTTCCAGCCTGCTACCCACCCCTTCCCACTGAGCTGCTGGACCACCTTTTTAGCTTGTTGCGTGTCGTAAACAAATTTTCCACTGTTACAAGATTGTATCTATGTTAAGCTCTGCTGCCATAAACCTGCAAATTGTATGAATCGCTTAATGTAGCTCTTACTTACTACAAGAGCATTTTGTTTTACGGCTTTGATTCCTATTCGATATATTGTACTTAGCCTTAAATGTCTCAACTTACAGGTGAAGACTAGATATTCTAATGTGATAAGCTTTCCAGATGTTTGTCATATTAGCTATAGTAATTTTTGCCATTGATATTCAAAACAGTTCTGATTATTACAACTTGTTACATGAACAGAAAGGACGTCATCCTCTATTTTCTTTCCACTAATATTACGTGTATATTATAATGGCTCCTTTACACTCCAATTTCTACTAGTAAGTATTCAATAATGTATAAGATTAATAGACCCGAAAATATTTAGTTTTATTTGTTCAACAACGAGCAACCAATTCATTTGCTTCCATTGTGTAAAAATGCCCAGTCAATGCACCTTTCGTCCCATCTAATAATAGAAACTTAAATTGATCGCCAAGAAAATATTTGTTGTGAAGAAATTTCTCAAAGCTATTGTCTGCATATGCCACAAGATAAACAATTTGTAGATGGGGCAGGGTGACAGCGCGTAATTTGTAAACGAGTAGATACAACTACCATTAAATTGGCATCCCCTGTATCTGCAACTTCACTTCAAGAATGCACACTCCATCCCGTGAAATAAATAAAGAAATATTTTCCGGCTCTCGAGCATTGGGAATGTTGTCACGTCAGAATTGTGGTTTGTAAATAAGATTGGCTTTGCCTTAAATTTGCCACGGCTGTAGATCTATCCATAACTTGACGGTTTCAAAGTGGATGCCATTTTTCAACGGTCGAAACCGTTTCAGGATCTGGTGCCCCAGAAACTAAATAGCGCAAATAATTGGGAACTGCAATATTTTACTATTGAATACACGTCGTCTACAACGTGCACTTAACTGAAACGTATGCTTGCACGTGATCAAATTTATTTAATGACGAAAAAAGTAGCTTGAATAGGAAATCAGTTCCCTGCAACGTATATTGTTGAACTTCATTTCTAAAGAGGATTCTAGGTACATGTTGATTTACCAGGTTCTGTGTACGTCGTTATCATTCAACGAACGTAGTCTGAAACTGCACCTTGCCACTGTGATTAGGCGAGAGAAGATTTTCGCTTCTGGCTTGGTTGACACGTTGAGTTACCACTGCCATGCTCCTTTGCTACTTGCACTCATGATAAACTAACGCCCTTACGAAAATGGGTCTAACATTATATTGGAGTGAGCGGTACCTAGTTTTTTCCTACCTTTAACGTTTAGCAATTGCTCAATTATAATCAATTATAAACTTACTTGTACCATTAAGGTGTGGAAGAACTTGAACTTCTCTCTCTTATGACTACGTACCGATTGATATCTTCAATTAGTTTTATAACAACAAGAAACTATTGCAATCTGCATTAATCTTTCAACTCTGCAACTGAAAAGAATTAGAAACACATCTACACGAAATGACACTAAAACACAGGAAGTGAGTGTAACAGGTATAATAACAGATGCCATCATAGTAAAATAGTGAACATTGTTTGGAGGAGAATTTTCAATTCAGATAACAAAAGAAGGCAATAAAATTAAGACATGACGGTCGAAAAAGACGTGGAAGATCTAGAATAAGCTGTGGAGATGGAATAAACAATGAGCTGAAAGAAAAAGGCTTTGTCGAAAAACATGCATTGTGAATAACCATGAACATACATTTAAATTCACATAATGTTCTCTGCCAGCCTGAGTTTGTATGCTAGATTCCATGTTTCATTGCGAACAAATTCGATAATGCACAACATAAATCAAAGATACTACATCATATAATACGTGGCCGAACAGTTACGCTTGAAAACCCATTTAGGACATACAATAATATAAAAGATGCACACAGCTCGATTCAGTATGACATGGGCGAAATTTTACTCTAAATGCCAAGGCGTTTACATATAAAGGTCAGTAGTTTAGTAGAGAAGTAGAAGATGATATTTTTCATTGTTAGACACCACTGGGTGGATTACACTAACCTGGAATAATTTCGTCAACTCGGAGAAGCCTATCCCTAACGCGACGGAAATATATGGCTGCACTCGGCTCCGGAGACGCAAAGCTGCACTGCGCTGTACAAATGAAAGTCAACCAGTAATATAAAACGTCTACAACTAACACCCACATAAAATTACCTGTCAGCGGACAGTTAAAGGTCGAGGTCGTAATAAATCATGAGTTCAATTCCTTAGAAGATATTTATACCTGGTAGCAGTGATATCACCCTGAACAGAGCTTCAAAATATGTCTTTGGGCAGTCTGTAGAAGTTCTTCACAAAAGAAACTGCTGGTTTTTCCCAGGGCGGCTTCGATGCACAGCGCGTCGGCGAATAGGGTAGATGACGGGACGGTATGGGGGAGGGGGGGTTCTTTTGATAGAAATCATTATAGCGACTTTTGTTTTACTTTTATTATCTGGATCAGATAAATATACTTTATTCCCTGATTTGACAAATAAAACTAGATTTTCCTTTCAATGAGTCTCTGAGAGACCTAACACAGATATATTGTGGTTTTTATTTTCTTCTGTACTTTCTTGGATGTCGGACTAGACTTTGGTAATCCCAAGCTCCAAACCAACTGTTTTGGTGAAGATTAATACTGTAAGGTCTACACATTACCCTTTTGCTGTGACGTAATAATTTTCTCTCTCTATTTAACTATAAGGAACTGGACGAAACAAAAAATCTGCAGTTTTTGGTCAGGTCCGCTTAAAGTATGGCTTGTTTTATAATACTGTCCATGTGACATTTATCCAAAATGACAGTAATATAATGCGCAATAACAATCTTATTTTAAACGTTAGGGACTTCTTCGAAGAGGGTAAACGTCGTAATGCATAGGTCAAGAATGTCTTGGTTTGAACAATGTGCTATTTAGAGCGGTCCTTACATTAAAGGTTAAGTATATATCAAATTGTTTGTGAAGTCTACTACCTGTGATCTAAATAATCTTTTTAAATTTCATTGTACATACGTTTTAAACGTTATGTTTTGTTATTTCTGACGTCACAGCAAAAGGGTAATGTGTAGACTCTACCATTATTATAAAATCTTTGATGGATGGAGGAGCTATTACACCAATACGTGCAAAAAATCAAACACTACTGACACATTTAAAACAGTATGAACATGAGCTTGAAATTCTATTCTCGGAAGTAAATGATGCAATTAAAACATTGAAACGACACGGAACACCAGGCAGCGACCGTGTGGTACGGGAGTTATTGCAACATTTAAATGAAATTGCAGTGATTGTTGCACAACCGTAATAATTTCTCATATAAGCAAGATAACGCTTCAGATCACAAAACACCATCCCGAACCTTTTATAGCCTCGCAGATTCGCGACGGCCAGGCAGGATTTGTTAAAGGAAAAGGACATCTGAGACAAATCGTTGAAAATGCAAATTTCAGATTTCAGCAATAATATGCTTCATAGACTGCAAGAAGGTTTTTGACTGTGTAAATTGGAGCGTGTTATAGAGCATTCTCTTGGAAAGAAGCTGGAGTACCAAAGCAATTAATTTATTCTATCGAAAATATTTATATAACTCATAATGTCAAGGTAACGATAAATGATAGATGAGTTCATCAGGACTGCATTCCCTCATGAAACCGGTTATTTATAAGGAACATATGATGATCCTATAAAGTTGAAAAAAAGAAAGCAATAAGCAATTGCAGCAACTGACGAAGATATGTAGTAACTGTATTTGAACGAATAAAATTGAAAGTTGGAAAATGGGTTTGGAAATTTGAAGAACTCACGGTAGTTTATCAAGAAACTAGCTAGAAATAATATATGCTCTTAACAACCTTGTAACTGAGATATAAATGCATCTAGGCCCATACATAAACGACAATAGAACCAGAGCGAAAGAAGAGTGGCGTTCTAGAGATGTGGTGCTGGAGGTGGATGTTGAAAGCAGTTGGAGAACTATGCCATTGCAAGCGGAATATATGAAAGTTATTGTTACACTATGCATTTAGCTATTATAATTTTTCTACCTTTCTGTACATTTGCCATTATTACTGTTTTGCTATGGTTGCCTTATACAGACTTTGCAATGTTGTTTGCAATACCATGTAATGGTCAACAACTAATTTACTGATACTTTTATTAGTGGTAAGTCTAGTATGACAATTTGGTCGGTTCGTAGGTAACACCGTTTCTTCTTTTTCTTCGTCCTGAGGTTGTAACGGTCTAAACTGGTCGTTAAGACACTTGACCGGACTAAAAAGTAAAGCTTACTCTAATTGCGACCCCACAAGCTGTTGTGCGGCTACAAACTGGGTTAGTTTCAACACGACACAGTTTAGGGAGAGTTGCTGTCACTAGGGATGTTCATTACGAAAAAAAATGGGAAAAAACAAACGGGCGCCACGGAAATTGCTGATTAGTACTCAATCTAACTTGCACTTGGCCAAAATCCAAAATCCAAATGCCGTTACTTCGCTTCGGCGCCCATGGGAGACATTCCATAAGCTGCAAAAGGTTTCACCAACTTTTGGTGATTTCCTCGCAATTGCCTGGGCAATGTATAATAAGCGACACTACACAAAGATAATATTTCATATATATGTAGATATATAAACACAAATAGAAACCACATAAAATAGTTTAAATTAATGCGATCTATTGTATCTGAATATTCACACAAGTCATTAACATGAATAGTAACATACCTTAAGTAGGGATTAGTAAACATTCAATCATGAACAATTACCTTAATTATAACAATAAGGAACGGTAACAACCCACTGTGTTAAAGATTCACAGCGGTGAACAGACCACAAATCGGGGGATTTAAATTAGGTCATGCAGCTAGAATAGCTAATACTTCCCTAAACTTAAAACATGCGACACAGTTCTCACAATAAATGAAGTAGTTCGGGTACAACTCTCACGTGAAATTCGCTCAAAAATAGCGTATTATTTGCACACAAATGCACTGTTTCGACGAGAGCGATGAGTAATTAATTACACAGTACCCGAGGACAAAAGTTTACCCCCCCCCCCTCGAACAAGGGTTTTCACAAACACCAAATATTTATTTCGGTGTGTTAACAACGTGAAGTCGAAAATGAATCTGCCAACGCCACTCCAAGAAGCGCGCTCCAAACAGAAGGAGAGGACCACGCTCCTTTTCTCTCTCTCACTCATACTAAAACGTCCGGATTACACCAAGTTCTGCAACCATCGTACGTGACTTCGATCACCTAGACAATCAGACACTGTGCCCCCGGTGCGCGAATAAAAACATGATAAGCCGACTTACGTTATGTACGCCGAAAACGCCCACGCAGGACGTACTGTCCAAAAAAAGGTAAAGACTGAGTCTCTCTGCTGACAGTTCTAATGATTCCTAGGGATCTACTTGGAATCAAATGGATTAATACAGCAATTCGCAAGGGGTTTACGATAAGCAACTTGCGCGCAACAGGTGGCGGTACCTGTCGCAGTTTATCCCAGACTTTGTGGGAGATTTAAAAATGGAGCGAGAGAACGCGAAAATTCAAAGGTATCCATACGGCAAGATACGAGACGTCACAACAAGTCCTAAAAATCACGGTTACCCTAACAAGCTAACACCACTTGGTAGTCTGCGAAAGACAGGGTGTTCAGACGTTTGTTCCTTCCCGGTATTCTCATTATTTCACACTTGCGTTTCCAAGGTTTTAGTGCAGTTTTAAGAAAATTTTGAAGATAGTGGAAGACGTAAAGCAGCCCTGTATAGACGCTTTGAAGTTCTTCCATAATTTGCTTTGTATTTTGATTGAGACAATATTATTTTTGTACAGTTATCTAATTGCACATTATATATTTCGGGATTTTGAGTTGTTCCATGGCCTCCCAAAATTTGTTTCGTGGAATGGAATCGTACGCCTTCTTTAGATCTGTGAACGCCAGATGTATCTGTCTGTTTTTTGCTAATTTCTTCTCTAGCAGTTGTTGGACTGTGTATATGTGATCTATGCAGGACCGGCCCGCAGTAAATTCAGCCTGATTCTCCCCGATTTTATTTGTTATGTCGTCTTCTGGTCTTCTTTTGATTAATCTGCCATATATTCTATCTATCACTGACATAACGGTTATCCCCCTACAGTTCTCACATTTCCTTCTTTTCTATTTTTTAAAGATAGTTGTTATGTGGTCCTCTGTCTACTCTGCTGGTAGGACGTCGCCATTTATTGTCATTTTAAACCGATTGCGTATCATGCGCATAAGTTTCTCGGATCCTTATTTAAAGAGTTCTGGGCTTAAGCCTCCCGGCTCTAGAGATCTGTTGCTTTTTTGACTCTTGACAATATCTTTTATTTCTTCCAAAGTGACTGTTGTTGGTTCATTGGTTTCCTGATTGTGTTCGTCGTCTTCTGGCTCAGTTATTTTAGACGTTTACCTGCCTTCAATAAGTTGTAGTTGATAATATTCCTGCCATTGCTTCTGTGATCTATAGATGCTACTATTTTTTTCTCTGCGGTTCTGCCCGAGTCCGTTGATTGTTGGCTACTTTTTGTTCCTTCTATATTTTGCTCTGCGTTTAAACATCTTGATTCCCATATTCCATTTTTCTCTATATCCTTCTAGATCTTCGGGTCTTTTTGTATTTAGCCATTTTCCATACAGTTGTTTTTCTTGATCTATAGTTCTTTTTGCTTCCATCGCGGCTTGCTTTATACTCGTTTTTATGTATGTATATGTGCTTTCCAGACTTCTGAAATTGAATTCGTTTAGTTTTTGATCCAGTTTTCGTTGGTATTATTAAAGACTATATATAATCTTTGGTATAATTCTCTGATCGATGCGTCCTGTAATAGATGTATCCTAAATTTGTCATCCTCTATTTTTTGACCTGTTTTTATTTCTTAATTTGTTTTTGTTTGGGATTTTTTTTCTCTCTCCCTAACTACTACCGTTGCCCCCCGGAACCGCTCAAGCATTACTTCAGGGGCTCGGGCGTCACTTAAACCTAAACCTTAATTAAGTGAAAATCTAGACCGCCCGTGCCGGGAGCTGGGATTTATTCAACGGGAAATCGACCTTCATTATTAAGATGTGATGGTCACTGCCGCATTCCATGCCTCGTTGAACCAGTACGTCTGTAAGGGTGGTATTTTGCTTCACAATAAAGTAGTCTATTATTGATTTCAACTGTCTGGTGGGTTGTGTCCAGGTGTTCATATATATTTGTGTGCTTATAATACCCGTTGGTAATTCGTATACTATTTCTGTTATTCGTTCTCCGCGGTCGGTCTTTTTTCTTCTACAATAATAGACATATACATCTTTTGTTGCATCTTGGTCTACTCGTATATGGTTTCTTACTATTATAAAATACCTCTAACTACATGTTCAATATTATTATCAACACTTTTAAAATCTTCTCCCCCTCCTCTTTACTAAGCTACAAGACATAACTCCTAATATCTATATCATAATACGAGATTACTTTATTTTTGTTGGATTTTACACTAGTAGCGTAAAACCGGATGAGAGGTAATGCGTTTGCGCTCGCAATCGACAGGTAGTGAGTTCGAACCTCACACCAAGATATTGGTTTCATATTACGCTGTTCTACCACCATGTAAACATATGTAGTGGTCTTCATTTCTAAGAGTATTTTTACTTAAGTCAAGGCGTTAGGTTAACCACTTGCCCCGGCTGCGGTCTAAGATAGTATATAAGAACCATTTGTCACTAGCATATGCAGTCTAAGTAATTAAAATAATATATTTTGATAGGCTTATATACGACTTTTGCTAAAAGACAACATTTAGTTTATCCGACAACCCTAATAGAATAATCAATGGTGACATTAGAGCTACTCATAGCTATCCATGAAACATTTCGACACTGTTTGAACATTGTTTCCCCCACCACCTAATTGTGACAATTCTAAAGCTCGTGTTTGTAACCGTTGTAAACCCCTCTATTCTTATTATTTGTATTTCATACTTCAAACAGTTGCCAATCATCATCGGAAACAAATCCTTTGCTATATTCCTAGATAGTGGACGAAAAGTAATGCTGATAAGGACTGATGGAACTTTTCGCAAAAGAAAGGTCGAGAAAGATCTCTTCCGTGTGTTGAAAATAAGATTCTGCTTTAAGTAAGAGAAAAATAAGAACGATTTGTAAACATTATGTTCAGACGAGTATATAGATTTGGAAGAGCCAATATTTAACTGCACTTACTGGATGGATGCACGAATTCTAATATTTTCCGACTCCTTTCCTAAACATAACAAATGCAGTTTGATCAGAATATATATTGAGCTTCTTAAGCTTTTCTGGTTAGTACATCAAAGAGATTTTTGTAACAAGGAAAAGCCATAGAGAAATGACGTCTAGAAATAAACCAGTCGGAAGTATTCTCGGAATAAAGGGTTTTATGCGCTGTTACTGTCACTACTGAGATGTGTAAATCGGGATAATGCAGTGCAATTCATGACTCGACCGAGGCAGCGCATTTCAAAGAACCTTCAGAGGCCATTGAAGGGGATGATTACAGGTTTGCGATCAAACTGCAATAGGTCGTCTAGAGTGCTCAATCACGCGAGACGCGAGTTTAATGACTTAAGTGCTCCAAATCTGTAAATGTGGACAATTTGAGGGAGCTCCACTTTTGAGGAAGCGCCCTGGGATGTCATTTAACGAACTGTTAAATTCGAGCCGGGGAATATTAAACTTGTAAATACACGCTTATGTTCACTTTTAATGCACAAACGAAAATTTGCTTCCCCGGAATTGTCTGCGAGGAGCGACTGAAAATATTTAAACGTATTTCACGGTTTTATCGGCTTAAGCACATTACAAGAGACATCAAGAACTTTGTAACTTTATTTTGTAGATTAACAAGATTTAAATTCTGAAACCGTGCACGACAAGTTGATTAAAAAGTTTAAAACTAATTTGTCGTTAAGGAAGTATTGATACCTTCTTATATACCGTCATAAATCTATTTCCTGCAGTTATATTTTACACCACTGAGTTCTCAACTTTTAATTAAATCCGCTGTAGTTAAAAGTAGTTAGCAATCTCAGTAAACTTCCGAAAGTGACAAATGAATTTGAAATAAGTAATCATTTCTAATTCTCCTTATAATAAATGTTTGAAAGTCGAAACTGCAGCGAAGATTAATTTCTCAACTTTAAACTGGATGGCCGTGTAAAATTTACCTAGAATGTAAGTTCGCCCCGTATTATCGTCAAAAGTAACTCACCCGACTAGATGCTCATATCTATCTAGAATTTCGCGTCTTGAAATTCCCTTTCAGAGAGTTTCAGCTTCAATGGTTGCCAGCAGGAATGTCTATCTGCAATATTACATCCAAGTATTAATAGCTGGAGTCAGTTTGTTTAGAGAAAGGTTCACTAGGTCTCGGTGCAAAGACGGAGTTTAGATGCGTTGCTAAGCAACGAATAGTTTGCAGTCTGGTCACCAGTGTCGACTTCTGCTCAAGACCATTTCGAGCTGGTTGCGTCATGTACTAATACTTTGGTCGGATTTGGGGATTTTTTGAAATTTATATAAAATATAGCAATATCTAGCTATAAAATAGTCTGAAACAATATGAAAGTCATAAGCTGAATTAATATTTAAATAAGTTGCCTAGAATTTGTCAGATTAATTAAAAAAATGTACTGTATGTAATAAAAAGTAATCCAGGGTGTTAGTTTAAAACATTATGTTTAAAATTGAGAATTGTTATAGTAAAAATTATTATTAGATAACAACTGATTTCGATGTTCAGAAAGTTAGACATAATTATCTTGTATTGAAAATAAGTTACTAAATAAACTTTTTTTAATCAAAGTGTATTAATGGAATGATATAAAAAGGTGCAAAGAACTAAATTAAGTAACAAAAAAGGGAATAAACGAGAATTTAAAAAACTGAGACGGGCTTTAATATAAAGAAGGAAACCATACAGCTAGTAAAGGAAGAACTACGAATATTGGAATTGGTGAGATGAGTCCGTACTAATTGGGATGACTGAAGGAGCTGTGGTGTGGATTTCTGTCAATGCATAAATAACTGTAAATAAATTGAATAGGTGTGCTGGCATATACTTATTAATAGATTAATTATAACTTGGAACGGAAATTGCTGGTTCGAGTTCGTGCGGGTTGCAGTAGAGGTGAGGACATCTGTGAATTGGATTTTCATTGGGCTTGCTGTCACAAATTCATTATGCGGGTCGGTGTTTATGGAATGGAATAGGAGGATTGGATACCATGTTGGTTGCTGTAAAAAATATTACATCTTGTATTTGCAGTTGTATGTAGTAATAAAGGATCTACCATTTAGAAGAGCTGGCTGACTTTTGGAGTAGTAGCGTGACACTTTGGAGGTGTTTGGTTCATTTTAGCACTGTGAATTCTAATTGAAGCAGGGTTCCTGGTTGAAGATTCAAATACATGTGACAAAATAGCTTGGTTATATTTGTACTGTTTTTATACAGGAGAATTTGATCCATTTTAAAAGTGGAAGATATCCAGGTATATGTAATTAATAAACATTAATTAGTATTAACAGTGGAATAATCAATTAATTACAAAAATACTTACTCTTTTAAACATATTGGAACTGATTTGTGTTAATTAAATATAAATTCAGCTAAGTGTCAATATTAGTAAGTTGACAGTGACAGTTGAAAGATTTAAAGTCATTCTGAAATAACTTGTCAATAAACAAACATTTTTATACAATATTTTTTATAGAATTTTCTGAAGCAAGTACCCACCTGAGATAGGATGTTTTGTTATAAACTAAGTTAGCCAAGTCAAAGAAATAAAATAAAATATAAGGGAAATCTTTTATTTAAAATATTTTGAAGTAAATGGATAAGAGTAATTTATCATTCTATTAGAGATTAATATAATATTGGCTTACATAGTAAACTGAATACTGTATCATATGGCGGCCCAAACGTGGGGCTTGAATAGGACTTATTAGGGGCAAAATAAACATATTTGATAGAAACAGTAGTGTTGAGCAAAGTGTTTGTGGAGCACAACTGTAAATAAATAAACCACGTTGTTAGTCAATACTATATCAATATCTACCTGTCATAAAACCGAGAAAATTTCAGACGTATATATACAAGGTAAACTTAAAAAATAATTTTGTTTATTTTTGCTTTAACTTAGATACAAGTAATAATTTGTAAATAGCGGAGGCCTTATTGTGGAACCCAACAGACACAGGATAAACGTTGTATGAGACAAAAAGAAGCAAAATAAATGCATTATTTTAAATATAGCTGCATCGAAGGAATTCGAAGCTTCCCGGTGGCTCGCGAAGCGAATGCTTTACCCGTAAACTACCGTCGAACAATGACGCGTATGCGCCGGCTCATTCGCAGGCCCTGAATTTCGAGTCCCATTACCGGTAATATTTCTATTTTTCTTTAACTGTGATACAGATGAACGTAACAATTTGCACATAGTTCAGGCTTTACCCTTGACGTAAATTGAACCCAACAGATACAGCGTAAATGCTGTAAAGCAGAAAAAGATGTTAACAAAAAGTGGGTTTTATTTAGATAAAGCAGCCGGGACGCACGGACTCAAGAAGTGCTCCGTAGCGTATGTAGGAATAGCCGGTTCCCTTGCAATATCCCGATAAACGTTGAAATCGCATAAGCAGCCTCCTGCCCTTCGAGTTCGACCACCGTATTAGTTTTGTAGTTGAAAGTTTATGTAATTTATTAGAAACGGGAAGATAGTTTTACCTCTAGCTTAATTTGATTTTTAAAATTATATAGTGCCACAACGTCCACCTACGAGGGAAGTTCTAAGTAATGCCCTTTACAGCCGCATGCAGTATTAACATTCACATGCTTACTTACATTAACGTTCTTTTTTAGGTATACAACAAGAGAGTATATTTATTTAGAAAACGCTGTTCTGTTAATATAGATATGTAGGATAATAAAATGGTTTCTCTCATTTGGCATTTAATAACAGGGTTTGGTGTACTTTTCCTAAAAGAGCGCTGTAATAACCATTGTAATAATATAAATCGAAAGCTTAGTCTAGCTTTATTAACTGTACTCAGGTGTACTCAAGTGACTATTTTAAACATATTAAAATATTTCTTGAAAATTATTAGAAAAATGTATTTCAACATGTGTAACTTCCGATATTACTCCAGGTCTTTACGTTTCAGAGCCCTAATTCACGTAAACAGGTTTTCTCAATTCCGCTGTCTGCCTGCCTGTTGGCGGTATAACTCAAAAATCATTCGTTGGACGAAGATGATATTTTACATACAGATTATAATTATGTCTATCTAGCATAAAACCAAGAGAATTTTTGACATATATATATATATACAGGGCGAGCACCTTAAAATAATAAAATTTTGTTTATTTTTGCGTTAACTGAGAAACAGATAAAAGTAGTAATTTTTACATAGGTCAGGCTTTACACTTGACAAAAATAAGACCCAACAGTAATTGTTGTAAAAATCAAAGATGGGCAAGAATACGCTGTTGAATGCAATGCAGTTGCTGCTCAGCGATATGAGGCAGAGCTCCGTCGCACAATGCAAGCAACGAGTGCGGGCCCGCTGTCTGCTTCATTCCGGTTTAAATGCGTTCCGTAGTTCTATTCGATTGCCGTTTCAATACTTTTTTTATTTGCAAATTGATATAATTTATATTACAAAATGTTTTCTTTTATTGTTTCAGTAATACTAGAAACGTTAAGATATTTTTACCCCTAGTTGCCTGAGCACCTTAAAAAATAAAATTTTGTTTATTTTTGCGTTAACTAAGAAATAGATAAACGTAATAATTTTCACATCGATCAGGCTTTACACTTGATAAAAATGAGACCCAACAGTAATTGTTGTAAAAACAAAGATGGGCAAGAAAACTCTGTTAAAAGTAATGCAGTTGCTACGCCACTATATCAACCTAGCTTCGTGGCACGATGCGACCGATGGATGCGCGGCCGCAGGTAGCACCTGCTGTGTACCTCTGCCAAAGAATGATTAATTGATCTAAAGTGGGAACTAGAGAAAAAATTTGTAATTAATGGAAAACATGCGGAAAATTATGGCAATGAAGGAAGAAAATTCCGTACCATCAGCTATCAACAGACAGAACTCCATCATTATGCAAACGTTTAACACAACATTCTGTCAATATGTTGTGAAATCAACTTTCTTTGAGAAGGGCGCTTAACTAGAGAGCAGTTCTTGCAATTACTGGATAGGCACTGTATAGTGTATAGCCCTGAGGAGTCACTTCACGGTATTATTCACACGTAATTTTATAGCGGCTCGAACATTATTATTGATAGTTTCTCTGCCATAATGTTCCACCGCATTACCCTGTTCGTTATTCTATCAAAGCCTTGAATTAAAGTGGCCCATTGTTATGATTTTATTATTTAGCTTGCCTCCCTCCTCTTAAAGCCCTTCCCCGGATACAACTTATCAACCTGTTAAAAATAACCTAACCACTTATGTTTTCGACATAATTTTGGCGAGTTAATATACCTACCACAGCCCCAGTTCTTTCAGATGCATCAACTCCACTGCATAACATCTTTGTACATTCATTTCCCTTCGTTTTCGTTTCTATAAAGCCTGTAAATTAAAAATAGTGTGCACATTCTGCAATACCATTCTCCATATAGCTTCTTTTTCATGTCCGATGTTTTCTTTATTAATCAAGCTCATTTCTATATTTCTATACCAGTATCTATAGCTATTACTGTTATTAAAGATCCATCCTCGTCATTTTTAGTTAGTTTCCCGTGAATTCAAACAGTATCATTTTTTTCTGTATGCGTATTTCATACTTTACCAATTATTAGAACCAATTTTAATAGGATTCCAGCTGGTGTCTTTTCTTTTGCTCTCTTTTGTGTACTGGTATTTACCTCCTTTCCCTTTCGGTGTAGTGTGATTTTGGTTAATGTAAATGTTTAACTCGATTTCGCAGTTTACTGGTTTTTCTTTAATTATTACTTTGATGGTATCCTAGTACTGTTTAGTATTATGCCCTCTCACCCACCCTAGTACTCTTTTTTACCGTGATTTGAGCTACAACGTTTCCTTTGTAAAGTTCTGCGTTTAATTCATGATGTCCTCTTCATCATTAACACCAATTTTCCTTTTCCTTTAAGGCATTTCTATATCTCACTGTTTATTTTCCTTTTTTAAATGTATTTACATATATATTTATGTGCCCGTCAACTACCTAAGTTATTAATTAGCTTATTCCAACCAATTTCAACATTGCGTCTAGCTGGTGTCTTTCTCTTTTTAGCTGCATTTTGAATTACATCGTCCACCTTCGTTTTCCTTCCGATCCCATCTTAATTAATGTAAAATTTTTAAAACATTCAGAATTCGTAGATTACTCTTGTTTTTCATTACTTTGATTTTATTCTCGTAAGTGTTCAGTTTTGTAACGCATGTTCTTTCAGCCATCCTAATCAATCTTGAGCTCGAAGTCTTCCTTGATAAAGTTCTTCATTTCAATCTTGATGTCTTCTTCATCAGTAGCATCAATTTCATTTTTTTGTTTCATTTCTATAGCTTGCCATTTATTATAAGCTTATTAAAACCAATTTTAGCATCATAGGATACTTTTGTTATTCACTATTTTTTATATTGTAAATGTTCAGTTTTGCAATGCATGTCCTCACACCCACTTAAATCAACTTTGAACTTTAATCCTTCCTCGATAAAGTACTGCATTTAATTCTTGATGTGTTCTTTATCATTACTGTCATTTTTTATTTTTCTTTATGATATTACCTTAACCCACCATTAATTGTAAGCTTATTGGAACCAATTTTAACATGGATTGCAGCTGGCTTCGCTCTTTTTGCATTTTTTTTTATTAAAGCAGCCACATTCCTTTCCGTTTCAGTGGGATGTTCATATATAAATGTTAACAAGATTCAGATTGCATAATTTACTCTTGTTTTTCATAATTTTGACTTTATCCTGGTAAGTGTTCAGTTTTGTATTGCATGTTCTCTCACCCACTCTAATCAATTATGAGCTCCAACTTCTTTGATAAAGTTCTGCATTTCTTCTGCATCATTATCATCAATATTCATTATTCTGTATACCATCTCTATACCTCGCGATTTATTATAAGCTTATTATAACCTATTTCAGTATGGCTTCAAGTGGTTTCTTTTTTTTTGTCTCTTTTGAATTATAGCATTCACCTTCCTTTCCCTTTTGGTGCAATATTAATATTAATATAAATTTTAACAGCATTTAGGTTTTGTAGGTTACTTTTGTTATTTATTATTTTGATTTTGTCCTGTAAATGTTAAGGTTTTATGATCTCTTGTTCTCTACCCTCCCTAATCAATGATAACCTCCAACCTTTCCTCGATAAAACTCTGCATTTAAATCTTGATCTTCTCTTCATCATTAGCTTCAATTTTGATTTTTCTTTACGCCGTTGCCATGCTTGCCATTGATTACTAGTTTATTATAACCAATTGTAACACGGATTGCAGCTGGTTTTTCTTCTTTTGCCTCCTTTTGAATTAAAGCGTCCACTTTATTTTCCCTTTTAGAGGAATCTTCATTAATGTAAATTTTAACATGATTCAGATTGCATTGCTTACTCTTGTTTTTCATTATTTTGATTTTATCTCGGTAAGTTTCTTTACACATGACGTCTTATCCACCCTAATTACTTTTGAGCTCCAACTGTTTCGTGATAAAGTTCTTCATTTTATTTTTTATGTCTTCTTTATCATTAGCATGAATACTCCTTTTTCTTTTTCTCATTTCCATACTTCACCATTTATTGTAACCAATTTCGTTTGTTTGTTTGTTAATGGACAAGGTCTAGGCATGCAGTACCAGGTACCTTAGACACCGACTGCTTTGGTCATATGGTCAAAGTCCTACTTAGAATTTTGCCGAGACTAAGGAGTTCCAACCCTAGCAAGAGATTTTTCACATGCTACACATCGTAGTAACATGGGACCCACGGCTTTACATCACTTCCGAATGATGGCATTCTGTAGAGGCTTTCATCTGCAGTAACCAATTTTAACATGGATTCTAGCTGGCTTTCCTTCATTTGAATGATATCATCTAAAACCCTTTCCTTTTCAGTGGGATTTTCATTAATGTAAGTTTTAACAAGAGTCATATTTCATAGCTTACTCCTGTTTTTTGATTATTTTGATTTTATTTTAATAAATGTTCAGTTTGGTTTTGCATGTCCCTTCTCCCACCCTAATTAACTTTGAACTCCAACTGTTTCTTGATGAAATTCCGCATTTTATTTTTGATGTCTTCCTTATGATTAGCAACAATTTTCTTTTCGTTTATGTCATTTTTATACCTTAACATTTATTATTACTTTATTGTAACTAATCTTAATCTGAATTTCAAATAGTTTCTCTTTTTTGCCTTCTTTGAGTTATAGTATCCACTTCCCTTCCCCTTACGGTGTTTTTTCATTAACGTAAATTTTAACAAGAATCAGATTTCGTAGCTTACTCTCATTTTTATCATTTTCTTGTTATACTGCTGAGTCTTCCGTTTTGTAATGCACGTCCTCTCACCTATTTTCCACCTCACCAATTTTGAGCTTCAACTGTTTTTTAATAATGTTCTGTATTTCATTCTAGATGTCTTCTTCGTCATTAGCACCAATTGTACTTTTGCCTTGTGGCATTTTCCCGCCTTACCATTTATTGTAAGATTATTGTAACTATTTTTAACATGACTCCCTCTTGGTTTTTCTTCTCGAACTCTATTTCAAATCATATCATCCACATCTTTTTCTCTTTTGGTGTGATCTAGATTAATGTAAAATTTAACGGCAGTCGGTGTAGATTGTAGAAGATACCTAGCACGCTGCATACCTTGATCATGTCTATAACAAACAAACAAACGTTCAGATTTCGTAGTTTATTCTGGTTTTTCAATATTTTGATTTTATCCTAGTAAGTGTTCAGTTTTGTAAAGCATGTCCTCTAGCCCACCCTAATACTGTTTTGAGTTACAAATTTTTCTTGATAAAGTTCTGCATTTCATCTTGATGTCTTATTCATCATTAGTATCAATTTTTAATCTACAACTATATTGTTTTAAATTACTTTCATGTCACTTAACTCCAGTCGTTTTTCAACCTTTTAAGCTGCTTATTTAATTCCTCAGTTTTTTTTTTGGTTTCCGCAATTTTTTTTTATTTTTTTTCTTGCTTTTAATTCCTTTCTATGTTGTTACTGTTTCTTTTTGATTATCTTAATATTTATAGATTTACCATGATGGTCAAGATGTTGCTTTCAACTTCTTACTTTTTCGGAAAATATATGTTTCCATTCATATTGATTCCCTTATGTTCACTCTAATAGGACAGTCTAAATAAATAAAAAATCACCTTTGCCCCGACGTTGGTCGACATAAATTTGGAATGAATTGACTGTAATAGCTTGCTTATTTTGGTATAAAATTTAATTAGTTAAATTAGGATAAATCCAATCACACAATTTTCAGATTTATATTTCTACTACTGTTAGTAGAGAGGCCAAACTAAATTAACTCGTCAAATAACGATTTTCGTAGGACTGAGTAGGTTTATACCGACAAGTGGCATCTTCTTATTCGGTGGTGTTTCCTGAGTATGAAAAATCATGTTGTCGCTTTCTCAGCCTGTGGAGTGAGGAGCTATGACGTCACAAAGATGGCCATTCTTAGTTCCAGGTTTTAGTACAGAAACCGGGGTTTAACCCAAACATCCAAAAAGAAAGTTCTACCCAGCAGCAAACTGTTTAGTACCCTCCTCCTAGTAAGTGGTAAAAAGTTGCGCAACATTGCGCTTCGGGTTTAGGCGGAAGGGGGTCGAAATCTACAAAGGTGGTAAAATGGTAGGTTTCAACAGTTTTTCGCGAATATCTCGTTAACTATTAGGTTTAGCGCAAACTTTATCTTAAGCAAAATTAATCTATATTTAATTTACAATAAAAATGGTCTTATGCATTTTTGACTTTTAGACAAGAGTTACGGAGATATTGAGGGGGCAATGATGTCATTATTTTCTAGTTAGCTTGGAATTCATCGTAATCACTTGAAAATGAGTATGTTTCGTTATAAAGAGTATGTTTCGTTATAAAAAGTACTTAGTAACGCATCATTAACATAGGAACATTTGTATGTCTGTATGTATGTATGTACGCATATGTGTATGAATCTGACAATATATCTACATTGCTCCCCTCCTTTGTCGTTTTTATCTTAATTTTGCCTATTTTTCCTTTTAGATAATTCATCATATCGTTTTACTCTTTCCCACTTGAGCTTTTAGAATTACAGCTACTTAAATTACTTCCATCTTTTGTCATATTTTCCTAAAAATATAAAATCATGTGAATAGCATTGAAACAACAAACTACAAACTTTATCTAATAAGCTTTAATACAAAAAATAATGGATTTTTTTTTCTTCACAATACATGCTTGTCAGTAAATTCAATGTTCTTAAATGGAAAGTGGTATGTACAACGTACATGGTAGTTACATAATAATAAATCACTGCAATCAGTAACCTAAAAATCGTTAAGCTCTTTTTCATGTTGAAGATTATCTTCATCGATGCCGTCGTCAATAATTAGTGCATCTCTGTTGGTGCACCTATGTCCGGATCAATTCTTGCACATATTAGAGCATTTCTAGCCACTCTGACGATGCTCACTGTTGTGTGCAAACAATGAGGGAAAGCAATTTTTCAGGAGCAGCTGCCTTATGGTTGCAACTGGACGCAAATAATTGCCAATCCTTTTCCAACCCCACTTTAGCGAATCTTTATTGACATTGAGCCATTGCTGCACTTGATAGTAAACTCTATAAGAGTGTTGTTGTCCAGCTACTAAAGTGGGGGAAAGTACCTACAACCAACCTCAAATTTGTGTGTACAGGCTCCTTTGCGATGGTCTGCAAGTAACATTGAAGGCGCAGAGTATCCAAATTATCTGCATTTTTTTATGCAAATATCGAAAGGAAGAAATGGTTCCAGCATCAGCTAGCGCATCTGGATCTGCATTTGGGTTGTTAAAAGTCAACAGCTTTGTGTAAAACTCCTTGTCACTTTGCACTTTTTCAGAAGGCTTTATTTTTCCCTTTCTATAAATTGAAGAAACGGTATCACATCCGGCGGAAGTGTAAGCTGTCAAGACAACATCCTTCATTTCCTCGATACCACGCTGTATGCACCAGTGCAGTAAACTTTTTCTTCTTGGTTACCTTTTTTCGGTACAATCATCTTCAACTGTTTGTTGGCTGGAGCATGAACAACCAACAAGACCAATAAATCGGTGTCATTGCCAATTACGATAGCCTCTGTTTCCTCCTTTGATTTGTCAATTACTGTAAAAACGATCTTGATCTCAGCACCACCTTCTGCCTGAATCACTTTGCAGCCAGCTTGCTGTTGTGTACAGTGATTAGAGCAATCAGTTGCACCTTGTTTTTAGTATTAGTTAGAAATTTTGCTTGTCCAAGAGTGACATTAATTCCATCTTCCACTTTCACTTCAACATGTGTAGTAGTGGATGATTTGCGCAAATGTACGAGTATGTCGTCTTTGGTGCTGGGTGCTTCACCATAACCATCTCGCCTCCCCACTTCCTTGAACCCTTTATATAATACACTTGGAGAAAACATTACGAATTCATAAACGCAATTTTTGAATTTTTGCCAAACAGAAAAAGTTACATTTTTACCCCCTCCATATATCCGTAATCCTTTGCTCGACTGCAAAAATGCATAAGACCATTTTTATTGTAAATTAAATGTAGATTAATTTTGTATAAGGTAAAGTTCACAGTAAACTTCACAGGTAACGAGATATTTGCAAAAAACTGTTGAAACCTACCATTTTACCACCTTTATGACGTCATAGCTCGTCACTCCACAGGCTAAGAAAGCGACAACAGGAGTTTTTCTACTGAGGAAACACCGCTAATTACGATGGTATCACTTGTTGGTATAAACCTACTCAGTCCCACGAAAATAATTATTAATTCACTTGGCCTCCCTACTATGTGCCCAAACTTGCCTGTCAGTAATTTTTAGGCTGGTTAACATGGGTTGTAATATTTAATGCACAAATAAAATGGTTGAATGCCCCTCTTTCTATTTTCTTCAATTGCAATATCAATCAAACTAGCCCTCGGCAAAAACAAAAGCTCTATTTTCAGGTTGGGATCAGAATTGTACTATACACTATATTTATAAAACCAGTAGCTCCAATGCGCGGTTCTTAGTAGATCATATAACTCACTATCTGTCAGATGACTACAAAATATCGCCAGTGCCACAGCTTTCAAATTAAAATATTCCATGGTTTTCTCTTTTATAAACAAAATAGCATCAGGTTGCTAAGATACAGAAATTAGTTTTGATAATAAATGGTCATAAATGGAACAAAATTTGAGTACGCAATTAATATTTACAGTTTTTTTAAATCTAAATTATTGTCTTTTATCTTATAGTTAGAATTATTCTATAGTGTTGCACACACAAACGTTTTTTTATTTATTAATAATGTCACTGCTCTGCTCTATTGCACTTTATTTTTAAATACACTGATATTTCTGAGTTCACCATTTTCACTCGTCGCTAGTTTTTCTCTTCTGTTGCCTTCTTCTATAATTGCTCTTTACAATTTTCTATTTTATTCTTCATCTTGCTTTACCTGTCAGCTTTGCTTACAATGTTTACTATCCTTTGCTTTTATTTGACAACTACTACTACTAAAATGCACCTATCAAACCTTATGTGCCAATTAAATTTTGTGTGGTTTGGCTTTACATGTGCACAAACCTCTCATTTTAATTATATTAATTTATTCAGAATCCAATTCAAACCCTCTGAAATAAGCGTTGCCTTTGCGTGCCTTTCTCTTTGTAAATTCTGCTTTTCGCATCTCCTTATCAATGCATTTAACATTTTATTTTAGTTTAAAATTGCAATTATATAAAATATCCCAACTCTGTGCTTTATTGAATCGGGTAATTATTTTGCACTGCAAAGAGAGCCAAGTTGTGGACTTAATGCCATCTCAATATCTGTTTTGTGTCCTTCATCAAACGCATAATGTACATCGTAAGTGAAGAAAGAAACCGTTCATCACGTTTATATCATACTGATTACTTCCTGTGGGGTTGCTCGAAAACCAGAGTGTAAAGAAACGTCTTCTTCTTCCAAATGGCATGTCCGGTTCCCCGAACATCGGCGATTACTGCAGAGAGTGCTCTGAGATCTATTAAATATTAAGTGGTTGAAGGAAGCTATGCACAATCTCGCTTTGTCCAGTGAATAGTTACAATCTGCCCTGGCATAGAATAATAAATAAATGTTAAAATAATGGACATAACTTGAGAGGATTTGTTTCTTGTTTACTAAGATAAACTGTGGTTGTCAGTTGTGGTTAAGTTGTCAGTTCTGGCTGTGTCCTAGATGTATTTGTATCAAAGCTATGATAGTAGATAAGTACTTATTTGAAATATATTAGTTTTCTCATAAGCATTAATAAAAAAGCAATGTTGGGCGGTAAAAGCATGTGCAGTTCTTGGAAGGAGGTACGTGCGCCACCATAAAAAGCCAACAAAACGTTTTTCGCTAAGACCTTTTGCGCTCATTGTGTTCAGCACTAATTAGAACAAAGATTTCTTACAGCCGGAGCATTCGGAGCGTTAGCAATGAGCAGTGCGCAGAGAACAAATGAGATTTGGTTGGCAACGACTAAAATATATTGTTTAATCCTGAAGAGATGATGATTTATCAGGAGCGACATCTATTCACTTGATGCGAACAAATGATGGCTGCCGGGAAGAAGGTGCTGCTCAAGGGTTACGACATATTTGGACGATAAGGCTGACAAATGGAACGACTATGATAAATTACTGCGTGCATGCTGATGTAGGACAAAATTTCAAAGTGCCACGGCGATGTGCTTAATCTTCTTTATGCGCACGTTTTATTACAGGCAGCAAGTGCAATTAAAATTTCGCGGAGAGAAGGCATAATTATGAATATATTTCTCGCCGAGTTTTCTCTACGAATTTAACAAGATGTGTATAAGCAAACGGCGAACGCGTGCTCCTGCATTTAATTCGTGCCGCTTAAATTTGCTCGTTACTTAATTAAACTATGCGGAATACTACCTTGCATTTGTTTTTAACAAATAGTTAAAACGCCTGCTCAGAATGCACTCTGCCTGCATCATAGACGAAGCTGTTAAACTTTGAACACAAACAATGTCACATTAAAGTAATTATGCCGCAGCAGAGCCTTACTTGTCGCTGATTCATTGTTTTTCAAAACCTCTCTAGAAAATGGGTAATTTACTTCACATGGACACATTATTTAGGCAAACATTTTATGAAAAAAGGACAAGAATAAAAACAATATCGTTCGAGGATGAAATACAATCCATGCCGAGGTCATCTAAATACTGGTCTATGAGGAAGATTAACAAGACAACACACAAACATCTACACACATGTGACTTGTCGGTAGCATTAAGATATACTCCCTTGTGGTTGTAGTTCACCCTCCATTCACAATCCAAATCGAAATCCAATGTACTTAATGTGGAATGTCAGGAATATCTCTATTTATTACCTCTAACATCAATTAAGACAAAAAAAAACGACACAAAACATGCTGACCCTTCTATCCTTTGCAACACAAACACAAAAGATAATGTGAGCAACGAATTGCAAAAGGCTGAATATTTTAATCAGCACCTGTATACATTGAAAGCCAAAACCAACACCGAAAGAAAAACCATAATAGATCGTTAGCTCCCTAAAAAGTAAGGAAAGTATACACTTCCAAATATTGTGATGTGTTGAAAATACGGACTGCTGCAACCAATTAGAAGATGAGTGTAGTGGAACGATTAAATGGAGAACAAGAATCCTTCAAACTTTGTCATCCAAAAGCTGGAAGATCTGGAACAATTCTGAGTGCTGCAACCGATGCTAGAAGAATCTCCTTCAATTAGAAGGTTAATTTAAAATAAATACTTGCTGGAAGACTCAAAACAACCCGAACTGCTATAACCAAATAAAAATATTCTTTGATATGGTGGAATAAAGTACTTCAATTGGCACTACAAGTTTAATGGAAAACTTACCTGGGGAACAAAGATCCTTCAAACTTCGACGTTCAAAAGCTTGCACTGGCCAACCAAAGAAATAATCCTTGATATAGCAGATATACTTGGGCAACAGGCATCATATAGCCTTCGTCGCCCAAAATCTGGAAGACTCAGAGCAGCCCGGACTGTTACAACCGTTGAAATACTATTTGATAGGGTACAAGAGTTTCCTTGAATAACTAGTACTAGAAGTTTAATGCAAAAACATATTTGGAGAACAGAGATTTCTTAATCTTTGTCTTCTAAAGGCTGGAAGAATCGGAACAATCCCGGCTGCTGCAACCGATAAAACAATCTTCGATGTGGTGAAAGAACCGCATTAAATAATTAACACTAAGAGTTTTAGAAAAAAATTGAAGAAGAATCCTCTCCACCCAAAAGCTGGAATAATTAAAACAACGCCTAGTGCTGCAACCAATCTTTAATATGGTGAAAGAAAACTTTAAATAATTAAGATTAGAAATTTAATGCAAACAAATATTTGGACAATAACGATCCTATAAACATCGTCGGCCAAAAACTAATATACTCATACAATTCCGGACTGTTGCAACCGATTCAAGAATCTTTATTATGGTGGAAGAAGGATTCTTTCAACTTTGTTATCCAAAAGCTAGAACACTTAGAACAACCCGGACACTTCAACCGATAAATAAACCTTTCGTGTTGTGAAAACACATCCTGTTATTATAAAATAATATTATCCGCCAACAGGTCTTTACTTACAACGAATATACTCAGACAGGTCGAGAACTTATAAACTCAAGTAAATAGCAGCAGTGCAATAAATGTATTAACTAAACGTTGCATAAAATAGCCAGTACAACAGGTCATAAAACCATTACTTAATCGAAAGGTGCACCCCCAAAATAGAATTTTATACCGGGTGGCCATAAACATCTGAGATCCTGGTAGCCATGGAATTAGCTACTTATAAATATTGGTTAGCATTATACATATTTCGATTATAATAAGTATTGGTATGAAATGTAATAAAATGCAAATGAGAGGAGGGGAATGTGTCCCAGATTCTGCAGTTTAGCCTACGACTCGATTATAAACATCTCCTGTTCTAACTTCAATACGTATTGCAATCTGTAATTATTTTTGACAGATAGGAATTTTAGTTGTGATGACATTAATGACATTTAGTTTAGTTGGATTCATCACTTTAATAAAGCGGTGTTGATTCCAAAGGTAATGTGATATCAGATGTTTATGGCCACCCGGTACTAATAATTAACCACACAACCATGAGCAATTAAAGGCTAAACACTTAAGTATAAACTACAAGCATTATTACTGTAAATCAGTCTACCTCAACCCATGAATGCTCGCAGAGCAAATACCGTTAAACCGTGAGAGTACTAAACGGAAGCAACCATGTGCGTCGGTTTGAATAGCACCTCACTAAGGTCATAACGCTACGCCAGGAAGGTATAATTCCACAACTCTGATGGAGCTGCGTCAAGGCAGTTGACTAGGTCGTAATTACTTATCTGAGAGGTGAAGCTTCTGCAGTAGATAGCTAAATAGCTTCTAAACGGGCTCTCACAGCTATTCTGGCAGCAGGTTAAGGGTGCTTCCAGAAATAACTAGGTCGCAAGCCAAATATTGCTGGAAAGCGGGTCGCTCAGGCAGAGTGAATCAAAGGCAAATAATGCTCACAGGAAGCAGGGAATGGACGTCTCCCAAGACAGGCTGTATCAGTAAATTTTAGAACCTCTTAAGAAAACTAGGAACGCCATATGCGGTCAGCGAAATAGAGAACACTACTAAAATAAAACGTATATTGAACACTCGCCCTGAAATTCAGGCACGGCTAACCACTTGTAACGAATGATTCGTTTAATAGACGTAGACTTTCTATGTCCTAAAATACGTGTTCCAAGCCCGGAATCCCTCTAAACACACGATGCTAACGGGCTAACTCCAGAACACGAAAATTACATGCAAGTTGCCAAGCTAGGGACAAGATATGAAAATAACGCTATTCGAGCTACAACGAGTCGCTTCGTATCTCACAAGTTGACACAAAAGACGCATGCACGATAAAATAAGTTTTTAACGCACAGAGAAAATGCGCGAGCGCTGTCAGAAAGCCCGTCGAATTTTTCCGTTATTGCAAATAACCATTAGCAGCACATATTGCGAACGGCGACTAAAGAAACGTTGATATGATTAACGACCACAGCTAAAGATGAGTTCACGCAACAAAATTGCTGCAACGAAATAAATTCCAACGCTAAGTACGTTTTTAACACGTAAGAAGTAGTAGAAATTTAATGCAAAAATATTACTTGGGAAGCAAGGATCCTTTCAGCTTCGTCACCTAAAATCTGGAGAGCTCAGATCAACCTGGACTACTGCGACCGATAAAAAATTGCATGCTATAAAAGAACATCCTGCCATTTGTGCAAGAAGTTTAAACCATTAAACGCATTTGGAAAATAAGGATACATTAAACTTCATCTGTAAAACGCTGGAAGACTCAGAACAGCCCAGACTATTAAAACCTATAAAAGAATTCCTGATATGGTGGAAGAAACCTTCTTCAATTGGTATTAGAAAGTGGTACTTTAAATACTTTGGTATTGCATGAAAATTTCCTTTTCCATATCATCTTCAACAAGTTTAAACTACAAATCAAGAAGGAAACTGAGAAAATCGCCTTGAAATGTGCAATTTCTGGCAAGAATAGTATCTAGAAGTACAATAATACTGCATCACAGAAGACAGTAGTTTTCTATTGCCTTTCATATTATTTTTTAAGCCAGGGAAGTGTACCTCCCTTTTGCGCCTATATTAGCACAACTTATTGATTAGAGCTAACTATGTCAGATTCATGTGCTTTGATTGTTTGTTAGTTTCCTTTAACTTCTGTTGAGGAGTATAAAGCCAGTACAAGGTTTTATCATTAGCTTCGACTTTGAGCTATGCACCTTAGTTGTTTTCAATCGAGACCAAGCTGAATATCCTTTTCCTTCATCAAACCCTTTTTCTCTGTTTCTGGGAATGGCACTCAATGGCCTGCTTGCATAGAATGGCGTTGCCCTTGCAAAGTGTGTATCAAGCCATAGCCATCTTCTTCTTTTATTTGTTTGCCAATTGGAAGCTGCTGCACTATATTCCAAGGTTTCTTGTTAGATATGACCTTCGGCTAGATGCTTTATCACCTTTCATTTATTACAGCTATAGACCAACACGGATTTCACGTTGCTCTTGAAGTTTAGAAATTTGATCATGATTTTGAGCTTCCTTGGCTTTGTTAATGCCATAGTTGATGTCTTCGTCCATGCCATCATCAGTCGATATGATACTACCCAGATACTAAAACATGTATGACCAACCGAACTAACAACGGAATAGAATAAACCCGGAAGTAGCAAAACGTTTCAACTCTATCCAACCATCTTAAAAGTGCATGGTGGAACCTGTGTTTGCTTTGGAATGGAATTTAACAGTAGATGCACAAATAAAGAAAAAAGTTTAATTCTGCGTAAGCAGATTACCGAAGGAGTAAAAAAGATATCAAGAATAGATAGTGTCCCAATGAAGAAATCAGAAAACGTTTGGAAACATCCAATACTTTCATTTAAAATAATAGAGGATTGAAGTGGTTCGGTCACTTAATGTGGATGGAAGGTAACAGATGTTTCAAAAGATCTTTAAAGGGAAATCTCCCAGAAGGAAGAAAATCCTGGAATTGAGAAATGCGTGAAAGAATTGGGGCCCGAGGATTGGGAGGAAAATGATGCCCTGGATTGAGTAAAATGGAGATTTGAAATGGAATGAAATCGTTTAAATGTATAAATCTCATATGCATATACACTTTTTCTAATTTAATATTAATAGATGCGTTCTTGCACAACCATTTTTAAGCAATCAGGTTAAGTACAAAATGGAGAATACCTTGTTATCCCAGTTTACAGTTAATAAAAATTAAGCCACCTTTAACGGGATTTCTTAAAATTGCTTCAAAACCATAGAATTTTCTTTAATCACTCATCGATGCTGCAACCACTACTCCATCGATCGGGCCTTGCTCACCTTGTGCAATTCAAACTTCTCCACTATGCATACGTATAGCAAACACACGCGAAACCACTTTTTAGTTTATATAGGTCGTGGAAAGGCGACGCGAGAATTGTGAAGCTCCATAACCGGTGAACATTGCCGTTTCATCATGCTCGGTTCGAGTCGCGTCTGTTCCCCCAGGGAAATTTGCAGCATGATACTGCGGATAATGGCGTTCGATGTTATAGGTGCATTTGTTCATTGTTGGTTCGTAAGTTCGTTTATTGTATCAGTTTTATATCCGCTGCTTCGGCCTGTATCCGAAATATGAACTATGAGTACAGTTATAAAAATGTTTTAGGGTTTGCTGAATAGCTAACGCGAAAGTTTCGAATGGGAATATGTAGGGAGCTTGCATGGTTTCAGCTACTATTCCGAAGGAAAAAGGTGAATCATTAAAAACTTTTGATAATGGTCTAATTGCTATACTTTATTTAATTTTAGCTAATAATATTAAACAGGAAAATTGAAATCAATTATTTACTTTTAACCTAGCGTAGAGGTGCACAGACGAGATCTTTAAACAATTCTACTGCGACAATAAATTAAGGAAACACATAACTAATAATGGCGTCCAAAATCATAGTGTTTGCAGGGTTGTTTATAAGTAGAAAGTCACTGAAGTGCGGTTCAGTTAAAGTTGCAAGAGTCGTAACAGTAATTGAAGAACTTAAGTTGTAAGATAATTCACTATTAGTCCTGTTGTACTCATAATATCCATAGGGAAGAAGTTTTGGAATAAAAGCTGGCCAGAGTTGAAAGCCTGCTAAATTCTCACAGGACCGGGTCACTTGTGCGCTTAGGTGACGCTCATCTTTTGCTAGAAATATACATAAAAATTTAAATGAGCAACTGGAATTCAAGGAAACTACAAAACAAAAGTTGCGGGAAATTACCTTAGGTCAAACAGGTCAGTCTGAAAGCCGCGATTGTGCTTCAATCACGAAGGATATCGACTGACGTTCCTTTAGTAACATTCCTATTGGGGTATTAGTATTTATTGATGTGTTGGGTTTCAGTTAACACGTTACGACTGTCGTCTTTGAGTATGAGCATGTGTAATTGAACTCTGTGTTCTTTCTTCTTCTGTTCTTTCTCAGCCTTTATTCTACCCACTGATAAGTTTAAACCTCTACCCTTATCCATTTTCCCTGTTCCGTGCTGTTCCCATTCAGTTGCATCCGCCTATCTTTAGAATGTCGTCATTTTACTTTATGTGTGGTCTTGCTATATTCCCCTTTGTTAACCTCGGTCTCCATTCCAGAACTGTCTTCGCCCATTTGTTGTCCGTTACCCTGGCTACGTGTCCGTCCCATCTCCATTTCGCGCTTAATACTGTTTTACTACATCCCTAACATTCGTTCATTGCTTTTTTCATTCATTTCTAATTATATTCCTTAGTAGTATTCCTAGTAGAGGTTCATGTCTCTTTACGCTAGTTGCTGTTAGCGTCCACGTCTCAGCTTCGTATGTTAAAACAGGCAAGATACATGTGTCGAATGCTTCTTTTTTTAGAGTTATTGGACAGTCCTTTTATACACGCAGTGTAGCTTTCCGAACGCCGACCTTGTTAGTTTTATTCATCTTTCTATATCCTTTATCTGATGTTTGCTTCTCATTGCTATAGTATGTTCCAAATAAATGTAGCTATTGGCTATTCAATTATTTTTTATTATTGTTTTTAGAGTTTGCAATTATCTTGCGTTTTCTGAATTCCTCTTGCTCCTTCGTTTGATAAACGTCTAGCTTTTTTGTTAGTCGGTATGTAAGTATCCTCAATAAAAAAATTTACATTTGGAATAACAATGTTATATGTTTGTAATTTTCAGGGTTAGCTCTACTCCTTTATTATAGAGCAGCACCGTTTGTGCGTTTTTCCATGTTTCTGATACTTCTTCCTTTTCTTAGTATTCACTTAACAGGTTTAGTAATACTTTTTGTACTGCTTTCCCTCCCAGTTTCGTTAAAACACCATCGTTTCCATCTGCGTAAGAGCAAACTGCATCTTTTCCATGTTTATTTCTGAAATATCTTCCGAGTTGACATTCATGCCTTTGTGTGTTGCTTTCATTAGACGTTGTTGCGACAAATATAGAGTTTCTTTATCTCTCTTATGATTTCAGTTCAATTTGTAACTACGTTTTAATTTTAATTTTTGTTAACTGTGTTTTACCATGGAAGAGGTTTTTTCGCAGTACTGTACCACCCTTAAACGAGGGGTAGGCACAGCCTTAGCTAGCTCTAACTCTCGGCAGAAAATATGATGTGAGTAAGGACTAGGTAGCTATCCTTAGCGTTAAATTCAATCTTTACTAAGCAACAACATTTTAGGCGCTTGTCGTTAAACACAAAAAAAACTAAATCTAGCTACCAAAACAAATCACCACCTACCTTGTAAGCCTCTTACTTCCACCTAAATCTTAAAAAGAACACTTTCAGGTTTATGAGAGATCGTAGTACAGTACAAAGAAAATATTATCCAGCACCAGTTTATAGAATTTAATATTCAATAGCAGTGTAACAAATATCTAGCATAAATAAAGCTGTAAGCTCAACTAGGCCCAGAATGAGTAATTAAAAAATAATCGAATTTGGAATAACTCAAATCATAACACACAGATATTATGAATTATTAAAATTCGAAACACACTGTAAAATACAACAAATTAAAAAATATTTGCTACAGCATAACGTGGAAAAAATTGACATCTGGATGCCATACAAAAATCCGCTAGTGCTAGGAGCTTCAAGGACGCTTGTAGAAGTAAGTATTAGGTACTTACAACACTTTAACTGATGAAATACTAATGCTTCAAGGGTTGCAATCAAGCTAGTATTTATCGCTTACAGTTTAATAATCGAAGGCCTTCGTCGAACTGTTTATTCTAAAGACATAGCCCTTTACCGATAAATTAAACAAGCAGTTGAAAGCACTATCATTGCGATCTTTAGGAGGGGCCTCGCCAACTTCTGCATAGAATTGTTAAAGGGCCCTGAAGCGGATACAGGCGGCTGCTGTAGCAAGAGAAAGGTCAACCCATGGCCCAAAACTGCTCACATCTAGGTCACACGCCGTAAAAGCATTTGCTACAAAGAATCCGCAGAGAAGCAGATCGCTAGGAACCGGCAATTCTTATGAGCTTGATGCCTGGAAGCCAGTGGTTTGTAGTAAAGACATGGAAGCATTAGGCATGGAAACAGGGTTAATTACATTGAAACTAGAATTCACGAGAAAACACTAAAAATGAGTTCCCATCGCAGCTGGAAATCGACCTGAACGTGCTCGAAGAGACGCCGCTGTGTCTATTTCAATTGTTACAGAAACTCGACGCTAAATTGTTGTGAGACTTGAACACGGCTCACTAGCGAAAGAAGACCCCAGCGAAAAATTCTTCGCAGGTGTCCTCTCGAAGGTCGAGTGTTCCTTGGGCAAAATATAAATCACTTTACGCCAAGAGCGGGGTGCGCGGGAAAACCATATTTGAAAACGAACTGCCTCGAGGAACTATTTAATATCGTAACGCAAAATGAAATGGGGGTTACAGTACTTTCATCGTGTATTGTTTTTTTCTACATGCTGGTAATTGTACTTCCTCTTGCCTTTCTTAATCACTATGCTGATACTTTTATTTATATCCTTGTATTCTGTCTTATTTAAGTTACCACTATATACTAGTTTCCTTCCTTTCTCAAACATTTCTTTTGTTTCCATTGTTGTAACGTCTTTCTTTTGACCGGTTTGTTTGGTTACTTCTCTAGACTACACGTATGTTTGCTATTTTGTGTTGTTTTTCATCTATAGTATCAGTTTCTAGCATAGCAGTTCTACGAAGTCGTTGGTTTACTACTAATGAGTACTTATCTTTATTCTGGTTTATTGTTTCCATATAACTTTCGTCTTTCGTATTTCACGTTTATACTTGTACATATAGCATTTACTAACGTGTTTCATTAATTCACCAGAGCAATGTATTTCTTAAAAACGGAAATTGAGGATTCTTATGCATGCCTAATTGAAAGAAATGTCTGTAAAATAAAGAAGAATCCGGACTTGGCAGTTTTGAGTGGCAAGAGCGAACATGTGATTGTAACTGGAATATCATTTTTTAAAAATCAAATAAAAAAATATCGAGAATTGAAATTCATCGTTTAGTCTTCTTTTACTTCCTCCTTCAGGGTAAGCATAAATACTTGAACCATATTCATAGTTCCATATATCTCATTCTCTTCTTTTTAGGATATGCGTTCTCCCATTCTTCCTCTATACACTCTCTTACCTTATGCCTAAATTAATCTGGAAGCCAACTCATTTAGTTTGTTTTAGAAATATCATTAAAGATTTGATTAATCGTTTAAAGTGAGGAATCAGTTTTCATCTTTCAGGATTTTAATATAACAGAGATTCAGAACAATATTTCTATCAATTCCACTCGAAGTCTATGTATTCGTTTCGTAAGAAGAAGAAAGTAAATGTGTCAACTACATAAATAAATTATTGAACCTTTTTTTCAGATTTTACATAAAATGTGCGTCTGAAGCATTTTTGTTTTGTTTGTCTAAATGTTTTATTGTTAATAATTTCTAATTAAAGGCGTTCAAATCCATCAGGGAAGCGCACGCGTGTAAATAATTTTTTAGTAAATTTTAGAGAACAGAATCATCTCGAAAAAATATTCTTAAACGCCATGAAGATGCCTACAACCCAGTTTCTACGTTTTCAACCTGCTAGAAGTTATTTTAATAGTCATTTAAGTACTTCCAAGTATTGATTTTGGAAATTTCTTATTAAAACCAATCAAAGCGAACATCACATCAATTTTATGTGGGTCTATGGAATTTTTTAATAAATATTAGGGAAGAGAAAAATGTCTAATAAATATTTCTATGTCACTGATATCAACGTGTCGAAAGCTCAATTTGTACATTTTTAACCTGATAGAAGCCATTTTGATCGATATTCATGTGCTTCCAACTACATATTGTTTTTAGAAATTTCCTATTGAAACCGTTCAAATCGAGCATGAAAAAAATTTCTCGTGGGTTTAAGAATTTTTTCTGTAAATTGTGGAGAAGAAAATAGTAGCTAGTAAATATCCCCGTGTCGCTGACCACAACTTTTACGTTTCCAACACTTTTAGTTTTATTTTAACGACTTTCCTACTGAAGCCATTTAAATCGGGCAGGGAAGCAATTCAACGTGTATAGAAAGTATTGTTGGTAAGTTTTGAAGTTTTTGGAAGAAAATGCAAATCAGTTATTGCTTAGTTTTTAGCAGCAGTGTATAGGAAAACGTGCTTCGTCAAAGAGGTGCCAAAAGCTGTACGTGTCCAATATGCTAGCTGAAAATTTAACAGACATTCGTGTATATGAAAGTTGCACATATTACCACAAAAGAACGTAGTTTTGCTGGAGAAAACAGTGTGATTGGTTTTCTATTTATAAATAGGTGAACATTAGAATCGAGTCAATGTTAGCCATTAAAAATAGGCTAGGTGTTCGGTATAACATAAAAACTTCTTCCACACAATACACCCTTCTTTGGCAGTTACCTTCCAATTCTAATAAAAGAGTAACTATTTACTTAGTTTAGGAAAGGCGAAAATTCCTTTCATAACGGTATGTTTCTTAGCCTCTGCGTCAGTACGTTAAGTTTATATGAGGTGTTATGTTCCATAGCATCCATGGAAATGCCGCGAAGTTTAAGTACTTAACGCGATTCTCACACAGCTGGAGCGAAAGCTTATCGCTTAAGCTGCAATCAGTTCCTATACCAAGTCACCTAAAAGTAGCGGCCTGAGAAATGCTATACCGCGTAGTAAGCTCGAATGACTCATATGTATGGAAAGTTCCCAAAAAGGCAACGCGGAAGTCCCTTGCTGCTTGATTTGGTGCCGTTCTGGCGGCTGACGTCACGTAGCCCAAATAAACGCCCCGAAACTGCTTGGCTTGGCAATTTGTGTACTTACAATGCATACTTTAACCACGGCGAAGCTTATTACGCCGCTTATATTTATTTCACTTCAAGCTCACCAACATACGCCCTTGGGCAGGCACGTAAGCGACTGCCTTTTATGCTCCCCGCGACCCGGATTCACAATTCGTGCACAGCACAGAGCCGTATTCACACTTTTTATTATAGGTACTATATTGCATCAGCTAAGCCTAAAAGTACGAACTGGCTATATATGCAACCATGAAAATAAACAATCCAAGCAAGAGCAGATTTCCACTTTTCCATCTTTATCTGTTAAGACATCGGTTTTAAAATTAAAATTAACCACGATGCTAATCATGCAGTTGAGTAAATAGATTGTTTTAAGTTTCACAACATGAATCAACACTGTTACCAACTTTTCTAAAACCTGTTTTTACAATATTAATTTAATCACTGGAAAACGTGTACATACAAAAAATTAATATTTCTGCTGAGTAGTTAAATATATGCAAAACTGAGTATAATTCCAGTAAAGAAGCAATAGTCTTTTAACATTTATGGCATTGTGTAGAATTATCTTTCAAGGGGTTGCAGTTATATTAGATCTCTTTGGCAGACGATCATTAATCAAAGAAAAACTTGTACATGGATATACTGGAGATAGCACTTTGTATGTAATGATATGTGATATACTGAAGGCGTTTCAGGAACTAATGTCATAGTTTGTGAAAATAAAGCTGTAGTTCTAAGTAATGATACAACTTGTTTTAAAAATGATAAAACTTAGTAGAACGGGCAAAGCTAATTGTTTATGTTGAAATATATTAATACTTCAGTTAGCAGCACATCTACAGGTTGATTCTTCTTCGAAAATTATCGACACGATGTTAGGATTCGTTTGGGCAGAGCTTGTTTTAACTTCCAACCTAATTAAATGCATTTTAGATGGCATTCCTTCGTATATTGTCCAGGCCGCCCAACTAGAAAACGCGCACCATGGGCCCCATACTGAACAGTTGTTCTAATTCGGAGCGGAGATCGCATGTCACTGCCTTTTAAGTACAGCAACACGAACAATATCACATAAAGACTGCGCAAAAACGCCGTCACCGTTGCGAATTGCCAACAAGCTTCGGACGCAGAATGTCGTGTTTTACAAGTTAAAATGTGTGTTGAGAGGCGTTCGGATACACTCGCAAAAACGCTAACCTGCCTTTGTGCCCATTCATACGTGTCACAACCTATGGCTCCGAAATTTGCTCCAGTTCGAATTTTTTTAGAAAATTCCACCGAGACGGCGCTGCCAGGTAGTTTTTGCTGGAAGCCAGGAATTGTAATTTTTTAAACAACTCAAATGTTTGGCATGCTCAAATGCTAGGAAGGAGGCGCAAGGGTTTTTTATAGCAATGTATCATGTATCTACAGCCTGTCCAAAATATGTGCATTAAACAGTACGTATCCCCATTTACTGTTGTTGCAACAGTGGTTCTATATACGCCATTAATTTTATTCTATATTTTATTATATCCAGTATACGTTAGTTTATATATTCAATTACATTAAATACATTTATACATAAACAATTTCGTGTTGTTCTAAATTATTTCCGGTAACCATTATACAGATCATCAATGTTATATAGACTAAATAAACTTTAATTACCCAGCAACTTCTTCTTTCGCTTCTTATGCATTTTGCATCAAAATTTGGCGACCAATATGGTAACGTCTATCTTTTATTCTACTAGCTCGATATACTAGTATATGACGTTGTTGACTTTTCATACGATAAGAGACGTTGTTTTCGATATGAGCAACCTCCATTCGTCTTGTTCTTTCTACGTTGGTTATCAAAAACGTTATATGTTTCCTTCAACCGGCAACTTTAAAGCATGATATTGGATTTCCATGCAAAACTGAATAGTAGGATGCCAGAAAGAAGTTTTAGGCGCTCCACTTGTATTTCTCTTCTATGCTTCCTTGCCGATCTGTAAGGCAATATGCAGCTGTATACCGATGGGGCCACAATTATATATAACAGCAATAAGATAACATGAACAAGAAAATAACACGTATTGCTTAAGTAAGAAAGAGATAAACATAGAAGCAAGTATTGTAGTAGGCTTGACGCTTATCGTAATTATAACATAAATCAACGAATCATGCCTACTAAAATAATGTATTTGTATGGTCATCTCTTTCTTACTCAAGCATTCTATTTTGTTATTCATGTTATCTCATTGCTGTTATATATAATTGTGGCCCCATCCGTATAATGATGTCGACTTTTTATACAAAACTAAACTTGCTCTTGTTAAGCGTAATCTTAAACCATGATATAAACTGATAAAATGAGATCAGTGATTTCATGAAGATATGTTTCTATAGACAACTGAATATTATTTTCTTTTTTTTCTCATTCTCAAATAAACAGTTCTTTTGTTACATTATAAATTGCTAATATTGTATCGCAACATGCACTCGGACTAACTCAGGAGAAGGGTGTAGGTAACTTACCGTCAAAACTAATAGATCTAAATTTCTAGGGCGCCAAATGATTCACGCCAATGTTGGTTTGAGCGAAGGAACTATTAAATTGCTCAAAGGTAACAACACACAATATAATCAATGAAACCCACAGTTTGAAAAATCGTACAATGATTCAATCAAGTAATAGATCACAGTAGGGGGGAATAAACCGATGGTAATTACTGGTATCAATGAACAATAAACCTTAATACTATGTCACATAATTAATTATCACAATTCATGCCTGAGACAGTGGGCGTGAAAACGCAGCTCTCGCTGAGTAAATATATACTAATTTTTCTAACTGGTTTAATTTAAATTGTAAAGTAGCCAAAGCAGTTAATTTTGAAGCAAACCGATCGCTGAATGAATGCTAAAAAGTTACAGCGTTCCACACTTAGTGATTTAGTTTCATACCGCGAATAACCTCACATTCAGATATCGGTATGGTAGTCTGTATTACAACGTGATATTCTAGGATCGTTTTTCCCAACCAATAAACTTAATATGGGCGATATTTAGAGGGAACAAACATAAAGCGGTGCGACCACTCACTCAGCCTTTCGACATACAAGGCGACGTCATCTAGTCCAAACATAAACCACTCAGCTCTAAGATGGCGTCAAATCAACACACACATAAAAAATACACAATTTGTTAAAACGGTGAGGCGGTAGAAGTGAAATCGATTGCACATAACTTTATACAGATTAAATAAATATAAGGCCATTAGGTTCAAACCCCCAAACTGGACATAATCTGCACATGCAGCACGAGGTAAATGCTACGTCCACTCCAGCCCTTCTGCCTGCACATAGGTGGACAACGTACTAGGACAAAAGTAGCCAAACCGGAGATGCGAGCAAGTCTGTTACTCCGGAGACCTTCTACTCGAATCGATTGGCTTAGCCCGTAGGGTGAAGGCTATACATACACTCCAAATTAGCAAATTAACCACCAAAGAGTAAACTGCCTTACCAGAAAAGTTTACCAGTTTGTTCACAAAAACATGTGCTCGCTCAACAATTCAGTTAACCAGTTGTAGGGTCAAAATATGCCTTGATCGATTATTCTGCATTAGTCTGACATCACCAGCAATCCACGAAGCTCAAAATCATGTCTCAGGAAGCTCTAAACCCGCCGATAGCCAAGGATTCACACACAAAGACAAGAACGTCAAAGCCGTCTCTCAATGGAATTTTGCAGACAGGAAATGATCCAAAACTATATCGCCATCTAGCGAAGAATTACTGCATTTGGCGGAAGATTGCAGTTTGTAGGAAACTGTTCTAAGCAGAAAACTGAATTCGACTAAATATATGTTTGAAAAACCAGTTCCATATTCGACTCAGCGTTTCTATGTCCGTGAAAATTGCTAAATAATGAAATGTACAACTGAATTATTTAGTCTCACTCTGTTGCTACAAATGTGTAATGCTAAAGTCTTTAAACAAAGTAATAGAGATAGATCAGCGGTTTCACCAAGAACTGTCCTCATTTTTTCGAGACAGAAAATTTTCATTTCTTTGCTGTCAGACTCTTACCTTCTTCCCCTTTTATGCATTTTCTATGGAAATTTTGAGAGCGATAGGGTAACCTGCCTCTGTAATTCTACAGCTCTAAATAGTGATATTTTAATACGAAACGAGCTCTTCCTTTGTATAATATGATCAACCTTCTCATTTTTATGTGTATCTTTAATCGAACCGTTTGCATCGAGAAGGTGATCTGTATCTTTCACAATTCAGCATGGTATTGTTAAATTTCCATGCGGAACTAACTTTTCGTTCCGTTATGATCAGACTCAAATTATTTATATTCATGCTGTTGTTAGTATTTCACTACACAGCATGAATAGTAGAACGCCACAGAGAAGTTTCAAGTGTTGCTCTTATGTTTTTCTCATATATATTTCTTTTATTTCTATATCTGCAATAAAATATGCAAACAAATACACAATTAAATAATTAAGAAGTAAACGGAGGAATACTGCAACTGTAAGTAATGATGATGACCTTCTGTACTGAACTTTCTTTATGGCAATCTGAATTGTCTCTCTCTTTGTTTGTCTTCTTCTTGGTGTTCTTCTTCTCAAATAAATGATTTTCTGTTGCTGTAGATCCATGCAGATGAAAACCATTAAATAAGGTAATGAAAGCGAATTTTTATTTCTTTACTATAAAACTTCGTCCTTCTTCCTTTTCTTTTTTGTTTTCTATGAACAATTAGCAACTGGTAAGTAACCCCCACCTTTAATTGTAGAACTCTAAATAGTGCTATTGTTGACTGTCATACGCAATCCGCTTTTCGTGTATACATGACCAACCTCCATTCGTCGTTTTCTTTTATATCTTCTATAGCCGAAGGTTCGGCATCAGGAAGGTTATTTGTATCTTTGGCCCAGTAGTTTTTAACGATGATGTTGAATGTTTGTTTCGTTCTAATAACATTCTATTTATATTTACGCTTTTTTTATATTTTACTACACAGCAGAAATAGTATAACGCAATAGAGGAGCTTCAAATATTACCTTGGCCTTTTTATATATGTTTTTCTACTGGTCTCTAAGGTAAGGAGTACCTACCAATAATAGAGCTTTTGTTAATAATGATACTGACCTTCTATACACAGCTGAATTTTTATTTTTTTTATGACTAATCTTAAGTTTTCTTTCATATTCTCAAATATGAACTATGACTGACTCTACTGCTCCAAATAGCGATGTTGTTGACTTTTCTTTATGATCAACCTTCATTCGTCTTCTTTTTTATACGCCTTCTTCGAAATATCTGCACCAGGAGGGTTAGCTGTATTTTTCACCCTTTAGCTTTAAACTGTGATTTCAAGTTTCTATATGTACCTGATATTTCGTTTCATTTTGATTAAATTTTATTTATCTACATACTGGTGTTTTGACACTTTGACATACAGCATGAATAGTAGAACGCCAACTCCTTGCTTCATTCTCTTCTTATGCCTTTTCTATGAAAACGACCAATACTCTGCTTTTGATTCCACTATTTTAAATAATGATATTCATTTCGAAAGATATTCTTCTTTTCATTATAACCAACAGTCTTTTTTTCTGTATGATTGATTCAACCGAAGATTATCAGCGAAAAGGTGATCTGTAGCGCAGCCTTAAAAAATGATGCTAAATTTCCTTGCAGAACAAATTTTCGCTTCGTTATATTCAAGTTCCGTTCATCTAGCGGTAATTTTTTAACTCTCTCGACACCGCGTGAATAGTACAACGCCACAGAGAAATTTGAAAGTTTAGATTTATATATTTCTTATGTTTTCATACGAACCTATAACGCACTATGTATATTTAATACCTCAGCTGTAAATAGTTATATTGGCTTTCTGTACAAAACTGAATTTTGTTTTTCTAATTACCTATCTTAGGTCTTCTTTTTTCTTCTTTGGTTGCTTTTTTATTTTCCTCTTCCATTTTCAGCTTTGACTAAAGATAAATAAAGCAATTTGTATACCTGAGGCTATGAACAATGATATTCAATTTCCATACGAAACTGAATTTTTATTTTTTTATCAAATCTTTTTCTTATACGCTTTTCTAGAGTAGTTTAACTGCAGCTGTAAATAATGAAGTTGATTTGCTATAAAAACTAAATTTGCTAGTCCTTACAGCCGGACATTATTTTCTTCTACATCTTGTTATTCTATTACTGTAAATACTAACTATTAGTATGGTAATCTACATCCTTGGCACTGCAACTATAAACAAAGAATATCAATTTCCATGCATGATTGGAATTTTATTGAGGGGATTTTCAAGGTGGATAGGTTTGGAGTAAGTTGTGTGATCAAGAACAGGTCAAATCTCTCTGTGATAGAAAGTGTAGATACGTTAACTCACATTGAAAACAAACACAGCTTATTTAAAACTGTATAAAAATTATGACATACAAGTTCAGCACCTATATATTATTTCAAATTAAATATCTAAACTATATTCCTCTTTCTTTTTTTCTAATTTAGATTGAGATACTGAACTGATAATTAAGAAGCGTTCGAAAAGCTGTGTAGATGTTGATAAAAACTGATTAATAAGAACTACAGCGGATACTAATGTAATTTATTAAAAGGTATGTTTCTAGGAGTTAAAGAAAAATAAATACTTTTAAAAAAGGACATACTCTCAGAAATTCTCGACGAATGGAGGTAAAACACCCATTGCACCATGCAAGAATATCCAGTAGAAAAGTATATCAACGACCCAGAACCTAACAATCTCATCTGCTACCTAAAGCGTGAAAAAATTACATATGTATGGAATAAAATACATGACAATACCAGGTTTGCAGAGTGTCAGTTGATGAATTCGAACCATACTAACTTTGCTATTTTAATTTATATAAGCAACAGGCCAACAATTGCAGCAAGTTAAGCAACGTGGGCGTGGGTTTGCTACCATATCGTCGTCAGCCTCGTCTTATTAACATTTCCTTTGCCTAGGCATTGACCTTTCTGATTAAAGAGCTTTAGGCATTTAGACCGCACGGTTGCCAAAGCGGAACTGGAAAATCGCAGTGTCCTTGGCGCTTCACTTTTGTGGGAGTTGCAGAATATAGGAATCATCATCATTTTTCAGCGTCGGTCCAGATTCTCTGCCACTGATCCGTTTCCAGACTTGTTGTAAAGGCTTTGACATGTATTTTAAGCTATTTCTATGTTTTATCATTAGCTGCAGAAAAGCAATATAACAAAAAATTATCTACTCTTTAATGCTTTTATCGCTGGAATCAGAGCCAGTTTTGTATCATTTTTTCAAGCCAAAGTCGTGGTAGGTAAATTACCCTAAACCCAAATCGTCTGTATAACTGAATCTGAATAAATTTTTGTATAGGAGCTACATACCAAACAATAAAAAATATTAAATAAATAAATGTTTTTGTTACCCTGCAACTATATCAAGATACGTATAATTTCATTTACATCCTGTCATCAGACAAATTAGGAACAATACGATGACGACCTCAAAATCCCATCTAGAGCGAATGTTCTTTTCACAAGTTATGAAACGCATACGTAGTAACAGTTATACACCTGCATTTCAAACTCATGCCTGATGGCGCACATATCAGAGCCATCGATATTGGCACCTCGCAAACAGATATCAAAGCTGCGGAAATTCACGCTTGTAGGTAGTACGACCGGTGTTAAACATAATGCCATATTGTTACGTGTTCAGAAATCGCATTAATCGTCGGCAACAATGTGATCACCGGTGAAAATTAATGTCTTTTAATCGCATGTCGGTTTCATTACGTTAGAAATCAATAACAAATGTATGCAAATGGGATACAGAATAACACTACAAGCGTTGCAGAAATTCATGCACTGTGCTGAATTACACTAACAATAATTGACAGACCTAAAATGAAGAGACTATATTTTGTGGCCCTCTTACAGGCATGTTTACTAATGGAAAAAACTGCTTTATTGACGTACAGGATAAACCTTAAGTCTTCAGCATCTTCACTACATAGGCACCGGCCTTAAGGCATTAAGACCCCACGGTTATCAAAGCCGGATTCCTTGTGGTCGTTGAAAAATATGGAGATCGAACTTACATATTCTGATTCAGAGTTGAGGCACTTACATTTGAGCGACTTCAAAATTCATTTTACAATTTTCAAAGTTTTTATTTGGGCTAGAACAAGTCACTTCTCTTCAGCATGGTATTACAATGTTAAATGGTAAAAAACCAAAAGGGAAAGATTGGATATGGAGTACATGAGGAATCTGATGATAGAGTTTGTGATAGGACTTTTATTAGAAGTTCAGATGGTGGCATGTCAGCGGTCTTCAGCGAGGAGGCGGTGACAGGTGTTACGTTTTCTGCAGGACATATAGAGCATCTGGGTGATAATGCGACGTAGCAACTGTCAATGACGTTGAAAAATGACATGTGGTGGTCCAATAATCGAATATATTGCATTGGATGGGCTGTGGCTTCGACGGGCGAAAAGGTCCTGCAAAATATGTTGCATTAAACATTCTTAAACCCTAACTTAAGAGGTTGCCGATGGCTTCCTTACAAGTCGTGGTCAGTCGGAACAGGTAGTCTGGTTCATATGAGGCTTTGGAGATGATCCTCCAAACGCCGTGAATGGAAGATCAGCTTCTGATAGCTCCATCTTAACGTCCTGAGAGGTGATATGTAGCTCCACGACTCGTATCACAAAGAAGAAGGTGAAATTCCTGGGCTGCTTTGGCCTGTAGGTAGCTGACTAGCTGAGGCTCTGGAGTTAGTGATGAATAGAAGTTTTTATGGGTGGTGTGAAAGGATGTCCAGACGGTCTTGTAGATCGGTCCACAGCGAGACCATTGGGTTAAACCCTCACCAGCTCGAGGTCCTTCCGTATCGTCATCTCACGACGGATACCGGAAATAGAAACGGTTATGATGATATTGTTAATAAAGCCGCTAGCCGTAAGCACTACTTCGTTCTAGAGATTCAGTTCGAGTTTGGCATGTACAGGTGGGGATGTAGGGTTACTTGGGAACAAGAGGGAAATAAACGAAATAACTCAAAGAATTAAATATTTAATCTTCTAAAAGTTTGTGAGGGCTAAGGACCACCCACATCTTGCAGTGTGTATGCTATTCTTCTACTGAGTGTATTACAACTTCTGCGCTAACATAGTAACGAAAAGACAGTACAGCTTAATATAATTCCCAAATCAACAATCGCCTAGTTACATACATAACAAACATATACAATTACAATGCTAAGTTTGGCTAAGGTCGGTTGAAAATGGCAACAATTGAATCACCTCTTGTAGCTGTCTAATGCTTTACCTATTTAATACATCATGCAGCATCCCGAATATACTGGTAAAAAATTAATTTTGCGAGCAAAGTATAGGAAGGTAGAGACTCTTAGTCATGCAATTTTCCTTCTTTGATAGTATGAGATTCTCAGTCTGTTCTTTTAACATTGGTTGATGTATGGTGAACTGCGATTCAGTTCTATCTTCATTCTTACCATATTTGGTATTGTTTGTTTCCTATGCATCTTTCAATTTTTCCTCAGTTCTAGATTGCTATTACTTGTGTTGCAGTTGTGGACTGTATATTATAAAAGCCAAATGCTACTTAACAATTTAGGAAAAAGGAGCAAACTTTCAATCCCGACAGCTTACCTTGCTGTTTGGAGTGGACGTGCCATTTATCTCCCATAAAACACATATTGTTTAGATTGGCAAGAAAGCGATCAGCTTTGTAGGCGAACAAGGACAATCTGCCGCAACGCGTGCATATATAAATACAAGCATCACAATATTTGCCTCTTACCAAAATAAAACAAAACAATAGAGCAGCAACATCCAAAGACGTTTTTGATATTCTGTCTTTTGTTTCTACTGACGTTTCTGACTGGATAGATTTTAATATCTTTTATACCTCAGTTTTTTCGCTACATCGATTAATATTGTTTTAATGGAAAATGGTGTTCGTCTTGTTTGTTCAATTAAAAAATATAAATTATTATCACAGTGGATAGCCTTTTCAGATATTTTTCCCTTACGTATTCACGTTTTCCTTTAGCAGGTACATTTATTTTGTTTACAGACATACCTCTTGTTAGAATCTTCTAACGCCACCTGCGACATAAATTCTAATCAGAAAATACTTACTTACACTTTTATGAATAGTGTACTCAATTTCTAGTTGATTTAATTGTGTTCATATTAACGATATTTTTCAGTTCTGCTCCCCTATTTTTCTCGACTTAATTTTAATGCTCTTTGTCTGTATTTTTCTAATTTTTTGGTTAGATTTACTTCAATTGCTACTTCTTCCATGGTTTTCCAATTAAAGTTCAAGTTCAGAAGAACGTTTCCCTTCTAGCTATGAATGAAAAGATAGAATGATTCCTATTCATCCCTTATGGTTTGTTCTAGGACTTACTTGCTATCGTTTCTTTCATCGGTTTCCTAATATTAGTTTGTATATGTAACATTATAGATGCTATTTTTTCTACTTTTTTGGGAGATACATTGACTGTTCAAAAAAATTTCTTATTCTAAACTATTTACTAAAAGTTCTTTTGTTTTCGTTTTTAATAACACATAAAAAACACTATAATTAATGCCCTCCTGTCCTATGCTAGACCATTTAAAATTTATAATGGTTGCTTTCGCTTGGCATACCGTTTGACTATCCCTAGCGTAGAGCATTCCTGGCGACAGTCCAGCACTAGTCTGTCAATAATACATATCTAGATGGAAGCGCTCGCCATGCTCATTGCATACCTAGAGAAATTGAATCTCCAGGGCACCTTGCAGCTAAGTTTCCTGTAACTTAAAAGCAAGACATCCACAAGTTCGTTATATCCTACCTTTCTCATCCTTCATACAAATGTACCGACCCGTTGTCATGCTGCAATATTGTATCCAACTTCTTTAAAATGTTACCCAGTTATGGAGAAGAACATGAAGCACTTTGATCTTTGCTTAACTGAGTTGAAGAAACTTTTCCCTAAAATACAGGAAGGGAGGCCTTCCTACACCGTTGTTTATAGTCTTAATAATGAGTGAGAGTTAACCAATCAAGATTTTCTAGTTGGCTAATCTTTTTCGTATAATAATAAGCACATACCTTATCGTACCACTCATAAATAAAATAGAAAAACTTTATGCATCTCATCAGCATACCTATCAAAAGAGCAAAGATCCCCACAAATCTGCTACTGGAAGCCACAATACTTGATCACTTCGAAAAGAAGCTTTCTACTTCAGTAAGACTCTTGCATGTAAACTGCATTCATCCAGTCACTATGCCATCTTTACTTGAAGGTGAACCAAAATTTTAAATTTCTTTTTTTTTTGGGTATTGAAGGGGTTCAAGAAAACTTAACTTCAATTTGTCGACCAAGATTTCCTATGTGCTATTTTCGCAATCTTAAAAAAGTGCGTTTGATTTTTTTGCGATAACTCCGTTCCCGCAGACCTTTCAGTTAGAATTTTTTGTGCTCTACAATATTTATGTTCACTTATTTTTCTACCTACGAGCGGTATTAGTCGAGATATCGAACACGAAAAAAAAAAACGTGAAGAGGTCGATACTTTTTTTCACGATTCTTCGCTTGTGTTTTGTTTCTCGTTGTATTTTGGGAAAAAGTAGTTATTATAAAACATGTAGAGTTTGAAAATACCTGACTTATTATAGTTTATGAGGGAGGCCTGCATGCGAGAAAGGTGCAGATAGTTTAAAGAAGCTAAAAATCAACGTGAATAGTTGGCTGAGTGACCAGGCGGTAACCTTCTTTGAGGAGGGCACCTTCTATACAATAAACGTTACATATTCAGTTTGTTTTTTATTTCTATTGAATAGGAGGTTGAAAAAATAGCCCCCGTAGTTATTCTTTTGTAAATCCTAGATTTTTGACATTTTTGCATTTAAGAATACAGAAAATAACATGTCATATCCTGAAAAACTAATATGTGAACTTCAGAATCGGGTTGTGGTTAATACGTAGTACTTTGAATAATGTTTAGTGGTAAAAATTCGTAAGAATCGAAATTTTAAACTACTTTTTTGGTAAGTAGAGGGATCCAGAAAAGTTGAACTTCAAGTTGTCCACTAACATTTTCTATGAAATACCGATGGGGCCATAATTATATAAAGGGTGTTCATTAGACTCTGTGGTCTAGTCGGCTTTGGAACTGATGAAGTCATGTCTTGCATTAAATCATATGGCTGATAACTGACACTGGTGACACTGTAAGTCTATGTCAAATTCGATGTTAGCAGGTTAGGTTTTGTGCCAGTTTGTGTCAAAACTGACGGAAAACCTAACCTGCTAACATCGAATTTGATTTGATTTAATGCACGACATGTCTTCATCAGTTCCAAAGCCGACTAGACCACAAATTCTAATGAACACTCGTTATAACAGCAATGAGATAACATGAACAACAAAATAGAATGCTTGAGTAAGAAAGAGATGACCATACGATACAATTATTTTAGTAGGCATGTTTCGTTGACTTCTGTCATAATTAAAATAAGCGTCATGCCTACTCACATATTTACTACTATGTTTATCTCTTTCTTACTCAAGCAATACTTGTTATTTTCTTGTTCCTGTTATCTCATTACTGTTATTTATAATTGTGGCTCCATCGGTATAATGATTGTAATAATATAATGAAGTTTATAATGTCATGCATGTAATAGTACATACATGAAATCAGAATTACACGCCGACTTGACGACTTTGGTCCGCTATGTAAGTCGTAATTTTAGTAGCATTTCAATTTATAGTAGGTCAAATTACAGGTATTTTCAAGCTCTACAAGTTTCATAATAACTACTTTTTCGTTAAATAGGACGAGAAACAAAACACAAGGAAAGAAGCGTAAAAAACTCGACCTCACTCCTTCTTTCGTGTTGGATATCTCGACTAATATCGCTCGAACGTAGAAAGGTAATTGAACATAAATTGTAGAGCACAAAAAATTTTAACCCTGCAGTGGTGGCGCCCAATTCCATGACACGGCTGGTAGCGCCAAATCTCTTAGACCCAAAAATTAAGAACCATCTATATGACAATAAACTTTAATATGAGATGTTTATTTACTATTACCAAGATTTTTAGTTATATTTCAGTTGCTGCTAACATTAAAAAAATAGTATTCTATTTATTATTTTCTATTTTTTATAGGTTTTTGTAGATCATGCTAATTTCATAATAGTAAACACGCCCTCTCATGAATTTCAAGATTTTAATTCTCTATATACATTTATGGACAGAACAATGTTTTTAATACTAAGAGGTAGAACGAAACAATTAATTTTCGTTATTTTGGTTCAAGAATGTACAAGTAGTGCACAAAACCCTTACATGCAATAAACACAATTTTTTTACAAAAATATTTTCCTTTGCTAGTTTTTTGCAAAAAAACAACGTTTTTTAATTGTGGGGTTATTAGGGACATTTACTGGATGGTCTGAAGTGGTTCCAGCTAGTTCTTCTCTTTTTAGATGGATTTCCGGTGGTAAACTTTTGAGTAGTGTTCGCCACTGTAATTGGTCATTTGTTAGAATCAACGCTAATTCTTGTATATATTGACGTCTTGGTATACTAACGTCGATGTTGTTTGCAACATAAATTATTTGTGAGTTTATTGCAGCTACATTTAATGTAAAAAAATCAAGAAGGTCGCGCCAAGTCTCACAGACTTTTCTTCCAAATAACTCACGAACAATAACAACTATGCTTATGCCGCTTATCCGGGAGCAACTAAGTCGAAAAATTGGAAGGTACGAAGACGCACAACCCTCTTACACCCCCTTTAACAAATTCCCACTCAATAACATATTCATCGGGTCTGTGAGACTTGGCGCTACCACTGCAGGTTTTAACTAAAATGTCTGCATTATTTTCATGCACCATAAACAAAATTCAAATTATCGCGAAAAATCAAACGGACCTTCTTTAAGATGGCGGAAATAGCACATAGAAAATCTTGGTCGACAACTTGAAGTTACGCTTTCCTGAACACCTACAATACCCCAAAAAAGGAATTTTAAATGTCGGTTCAAACTCAAGCAAAGTCCTTCTTTTTGTGTAATGTGACTACATGTCCTATGGGCAACGAAGGAAGCTCGTTTCCAATGTGTAGTAAAACTCAGCTTTGAAGAATCATTGAAAAGTCTCCACTATTGAAGTTACGGTCAGTAGTGAGAACCTCCATTAGGCCATTTACGTTCATGCATGGAACAAGAATGCCTTTCATAGTGAAGAAGGGGGTTAAATCTTTCTGTCTACTCCTGCAGGTGAATACTATTACACTATTCAGAAAATTCCACTGGAACGCCAAAACTTAAGCTTTACTTTTAAAAATATCCAAGTCCATCATAAGATGATTCATTCTGTATTATTTTATGTGAGCAGAGTTTCGTCACAAAATCCAGAACCAGAACTTTCTGAGACTTCTTTATGTACGGCGCCTTACAGTATTGTGCACCCCTTCTACATTACAATACCCATCGTTGTCTAGTTATTTTATTGGCTCGAGTTCTTGCAGATTGTTACGACAAAACTGAAAACTTGTCTTCGGCAGCATTCCTATTCTTGTAAAGCTAGCTAAGGGGCTTTTAGTATTTTTATAGCGACTGTCAGATTCGACTCTTGACTTAGCGCTGGTCACGTTGAACAACCTTTTTGTTCGCGTTATTTGCGAGGGAGTACTGAAGTTTTTGTATGTTGCTCATTGACGGCTAGTACACAAATTGAAGTGTAGTATAAGAATTCAGACGCAAAGGCATATTGTGTAAATTTTAGTTTCTAACGTAATTGAACCTCATATGCGAATTTTAGCTTCCGTACCCCGCTTTCGCCTGTTTTTATTAGCGGTTAAAAAACGTGCGCTATTGAATGTCTTTGCGAGGAAATCTTATTTGCTCCTTACTCAGTTTATTAGAATTGAGTTTTACTAATAGAGTTATCTACACTGAACATATATAAACAAATTCACATTTACAAATAATAATAGTAGATTATGTTATTAGGAGTAAAAGTGATACTTTATGTGGCGAAGCTGAAGTTTATTTAGCCGAACGTTAGTGAGGCAAATAATTCAGCTAAGCCACATAAAGTCACTTTTACTCCGAATAACATATACTATTTTATCCGCAAACGTATTCAGGTAAATTTCAGGCTAGCACTGTACCCCTGCGCCAACCTCTGTTGTTCAGATAACGCGCAACTGTAATGATAAATGAACATACTGAATCACCCGTGCTAATAGCACACGGCCACAGCAGCTGTCACACCATAACCCACGGCGACAGATGCTCCGATCCGCTGCTTAAAGGTTTATTTAAATTAAAACTTTTTCGTACTTTTTTGAAAATAAAAACCGGCCTACGAACTAATTCTAAAAATTAGCAAAATTTTAAGCCATCATACAATTTAATCGGTCCAGTATCTTCGGAGGAGATGGCGAACAAACATAGAAAGAAAGAAAGAGAGCAATCATTTTGTGTGCTTAGGCAGATAAAGTACGCAAAAGTCGCTATTTTGTCTGCTTAGGCAGATAAAGTGACACTTTTACCTTGTCAATAAAGACAAATAAGTTGTCACTTTTGTGACGTTTGCGGATAAAATAAATTACATCGCTACAAATACGTTAAAATATACATCATAAGCTTATACGTGTTCTAATTTCATTTGAGTTTATGAGTATAGCATTAGCCATTTCCCTTGGGCAGCCTGAATATTTTTGCTTGTGCAAGATTTATGTTCTTGTTGGAGCTGAATATAGATATATTCTAAATAAACGATTAGGTTACAGCAATTTCTAATTTTTTTTATTGCTTTATGGGAAATCTTATGTGGTTTAAGGATTTACACAAATATCTCTAGGTCACCTGGTTTGGACAGTTTCGAACCACTTGCGCTTTCGGACAACACACATCATCCTGCTGTTTTTGTAGAGCTGATAAGATTTTTTTTACGTAAAAATTTAATCCGTCTTTCTAGTATTACCTGCTATTTCTATCTTTTGAAAAACCTAACCTTAAATATATCAAATTGTGCTATGCTACCTCAAATATGAATTTATTTCATATGAGTTTAAGTAACGAGAGTTACATGCTTATGGATTTACGTTGTTCCAGGTCCTGACGGGGAACAGCAACACATATCTAGTAGTGAGGCAGCGTCTGGAGCTTCCGTTCATAGCCAGCAAAGTACGGTTTATTCCCTACAGTGAACATCCTCGGACGGTTTGCATGCGAGTCGAGCTTTATGGCTGCTCTTGGGAACGTAAGTAGCATTATACATTTTCATTAGCACTAATCAACTTGTAGTTCTAAGCGGCAAAGTTGGCGCTCATTCGCGCCTTTGTTTATTTTTGCCCGGAACTTTTGAAACTGCCATCGTAAATATGCCTAATTACCTGATTGATTCCGCGCGGGAACGCATGTGAACGCCCTTTTAAACAGGTCTACATTGAAATGTGTTCGATAATTCTAGCTACTTGATGTAAACGTGGAGATCGCATGGAGTGCTAACATCGCCAACAAGTAAAAAAATAAAACAGGTTATTATTTTCGACAGGGTAAATTGGTCGAAGGTTCGTTTGTTTCAACAGTCGCTGTAACGCATTACTTTGCATGGCCGGACAAATCGTAGAACTAAATCACACACCATTTAATCTTCCGGTTTTTGCGCAATTTATTATCCCGTAGATACTATTTTCTCTGCGTAATTTATACGATCAGGTTTTGTGCCTGGCCGATAAAGTACCAACCGTAATATTCAGGTTAAATATGAAACAAACTGTTGTTACGTGTAAAACTTTTATAAGGATTTGGATGTTAATTTCTGCGAATTTTAGGTATTATTTTGTATGCTTTGGTTGGGCTCTGTAAGTAGGTCACTTTTTCTTGTGGGACGCACATATATCCACATTTTCTTGGGGTTTGTGCGATTTTTATTTGTTCTCTCTTTAGCTTGTCTTCATGGTGGGATTATCATTGGTTCTATGGGTGGGTCTGGATTCTACTTCTTGTGTTGTAATATGTTTCCGAGTTTCCCGGGGCGGGACATTTTGACTTTGTGACTATGGTGGGAGATCGGAGTGAGTGATTATGGAGGGGTACTACGCCCTTTCCACCTAGCTACGATAACTAGCATTAGTGCTAGGCAGAATTTTTGTGATGACTTTCTCCGGTTTTTTCATGTTTCACCTATGTTTGAGCTTGAAGGTATGATGTGTGATTCCAAACTTTCTATCCCTTGTATTTTATTGGTTTGCGAATTCTTAATAACTGTTGCGAATATTAGGTTGCCTATAGATCTACTAGTTCTATTCTGTACAATAGGTTGCCTACGCTTCTGTTTCAGTTTCTAGAATTGTACAAAATTTTGATCTTATTAATTTGGTGACATCCGATTTACTTTGATATGTTCTTTTTGAAATTTTCCAGTCTATAGGGAGAGTAATTTCGTGTTTTCCATTTTAGAAAGATTGATCCCTGATATTGATTCACACTATAAGAGTGCATTGCATCATTCAGAATCAGATTCAGCATTTATGTGTTAGTTTATGGATTTGCTGAAGAGTTCAACCAAGATCTAATGGTATTTGAGAAGCAACTCACGTGTTGCCACCGGTAGTCTCAGGGTATTCACATTTAGTCTCCCTTGCGCTTTGTTTGAAGTGTTTCTGATTTTTTAGGCCTTCTCCAATTTTCTTCGTTACTATATAGAAAGAAAAGTAGCAGGAGTATCACTAAAAGAACACAAAACAAATACGTGGATAAGAGCAAAAACAGGCGTAGAGAAGATAATAACAAAAGTTGCTTCGCTTAAATGGAACTGGGTAGGACACGTGGCCAAACTAACTGAAAAATGTAATGAAAAAGTTATTAGAGAGCGGTATAAGATAGCGCAAAACCGAGAGCGGTGGAAGAGTATAAGGCAAGCATATATTCGAAAAGTGGAGAATGACTAAATGGTGGTAACTAGAATAAACTAATGATAATCTTATAGCACTCCAATATACGCGGGGTAGCAAGCTTTGAAAACACAAAACAGTCCGGTGACCAACAGCATTCAGCCGGGTAGCTGAACTATTCCAAAGAAGTGAATCTATTTACACTAAGCTGATCAATATGAACGCCACCAATGTTTTTATTCAGCAACTCGCGAATCTAGGTTGGAAGATTCCTAACGGTGATATTATAATTGCAACTTACATTGAAAAGGAATATCTCAAAATTACGTTAATAAGATGCAGGCTCTTTGATGAGTTGTAACCTGTTATAAAAAGGAAAAAGCATAAATACGGCGCAGTTAATGTAATATGTATTTTTAATGCCTGAATGCAGACAAGAGAATATACGAGGGTAGTTCCTTGTACCGAAATGAAATATTGTATCTGGGCTATTTGAAGACAAGGTACGTACGTAATTGAGTTAAACCCAATACTAACTTCGCGACGTGCATACGCTGTGTTCACAGCTTAAAGTATGTAATTTATAATTTCAAATGTAAGCTTAAGGCATAAATAAACAAAACCCACGGTACGAAGAAAATTAGTATATAAATCACTACTGCATTAATACATAAATGGTAACGCCGGCATAAGCAAAAAAACTTCAATATAGTAAATTAATTGTCAGAAAAATTATAGATAGAATATGAAATCGTAGCTTATCTGTTATATCCAACCTCACCTAACTGCTGGATAGAACAGTATCAACCTAGAAAAATCGTGCATACTACGAACGAAGTCAAAGTTGAGCGGTAATCGATACCACTTCCATAAATTGGAAAATCTAGATAACCAAGTGATGTGATGTGCAAAATTCATCCGACAAAAATAAAAACATTTTCTATACGAAAATTCAAATCTAGAAAATTCTAGAACTTCTAGAAGTCATTAGGTGTAAAACAGCTCAGTACTCCAATCTTCAGAGAAGATTCTGATTTATTCAAAGCTATCAATAAACGCCGTGTCCATATAAATCCACCGACATGGTGTTTCTCCCAGATTCCATTTACTTAATCCAACGGTAAGAATTGAGAAACATAATGAAGACACAACTATCACCGAATCACAAATCCCCTTCAAGGGGCCAGACACAAAGTCTCAAGGATTTACATTATTTGTTTTTAACAACGATCGACGAAAGTTATTAAAGCGTATAAGGTATAATGTTGCGAAGTAGTGTGGACAGTACGCCAAAACCTAACAGAACAGACCAGATCCGCAAAGGCAATACGAGATATCACACGCAAATTAGACTAGATACACCAAACAATGCATTAACCGGAATAAAATGCCAATTAAAGTTACATTCGTAGGAGCACGATGCCTAGCCTATTAGAGTTATCCAGGCTTGATAGCTTGCCAGAAAATCCGTGACTTCAAGACGGACACTTAATTTATCAGGAAAATATCTAGCTCACAGGGTTAATTGTGGGAGATAAACTAAAACGTACACCTGCAATTCTCAAACTAACCCGTGGCAGAAAAATCACCTATATCCTTTAAATTTGCATAGCCAATAAGTATCGTTTAGAGAAACAAAGGTGAGGCAGAGCATTAGGGCTAACGTTTAGAAATAAGCCAAAAATAGTGGCTAATGTCCAGATAACCGCAACCATTTTTTATTTAAATTCAGGATATATGCAAGTTAATCAAATATTTATCCATATACTTTCGCATCTGATACTTCTATTTCTAAAGCCAGTATTTTGTGAAAGCGTTGTCGACCGTACGCAAAATAGCACTGTCTTCTCTTTGTTCTTCCTTTTTTTCTTTAGCTTCAAAAAGAACTTTTTTATTTACCATCACTTAGTATAGAAAGCTGACTTCCAATGTCTTGTTATTTCATATGTGGTTAAGCTTCTTCTTGCTTACAAACTAGATATCTAACGCCAAACTACATCTAAAATCCTATATGGCGTCAATAATTTATTCAAACTATGTTGGTTATTTCTCCTTGAGAGCACATTTGAGTTACTTCTGCTCAAAATGCATCATAGGCAGAGTAGAAGGATCGTGCATTAATAAAAAAAGTGATGGGTTGCCACTTGCCAAGCATTCCAACAACCTCTAGTACCTACAGTAATATATTCTACAAAAGTTTATGTAGTCTTCTTCATTTTTCAAAATTTAACAACACGGTGACGTTTTTACTGAATGCTAACTAAATGACCAACTTTTTGCTAAGTCTATGTACCACTTATACCACTATCGCATCAATTTGATGTAAACTGCATTAGAAGATGTTACCCCAGTAAGCTTCTCAGATTTTTTTGGTGTAAAGGCTGGTGTTACAACCCATCCAGTTTTGGCCCTGGTAATTACTGATATTATTGATAAGGGTTCCTAAGTAGATTATATGGTCGACTACTTCTATGTTACCAATAGTATTTTGGTGTTGCCGAGTCCCCGATCTGTCAATGATCATTATTTTGGTTCTGTTGCAGTTTAATTTTAATCCAGCGTTCTCACTTTCTCTTTCAAGTTTTTCGATTAATTTAATCATATCTACATCAGTTCTTGCTATCAGGGCAGTGTCGTCACCATATCTGAAATTTGTTATTTTCACACCGTCTACTGTTATGCCGCTATACCAGTTCTCAAGTACTTTCCTCATGATGTATTCACCGTATACGTTAAACAAAAAGGGCGACAGTATACATCCTTGTAGGACACCTTTGTGGAGTGTAAATTTATTCGACGTTCGATCATTTATTCTGATACAGCCGAGTTACGTTGGTAGAGTTGTTTGATCAAATACACTAGGTGTGGTGGTGTACCCATTTCTAACAGTACATCCCATAGTTTTGTCCATTTCTCATAGTCGAACGCTTTTGCGTAATCGACAAAGCATATCTAAGCTAATATGTTCAATTCTCGTCATTTTTCCACTAGCTGTCTCACATTTAGAATTTGGTCTCTGGTCCCTCTACCTTCCATAAAGCCTACTTGTTCTTTAGATATCTGCCAGCTGAGAAAGTTTTTCAGTCTATCATGTAGTATGTGTAGCAGGATTTTGCTGGCATTGGATATTAGGGCTGCAGTGCCGTAATTTTCGCATTTCTTTGTGGACCCTCTTTTGTGTGAAGGTAATGAGCATAGACTTTGTCCAGTCTTCGGGCCATAGACCAGAAGCCTATATTTGTTTTGCAAATCGTTGTTATAATTGAGATACCAGTGTCATCTAGTGATTTTAGAATTTCACTGCTGATATTATCTTGTGCTTTGTGATTCCGCAGCTTACTTATGGCATTTTTTCTTCGACCTTAAGTATTTCCGGTTCGTGGTCTGTTAAGCTTATGTCATTTGTGTCGCGCGTGCTCTGGTGTGATTCGTCGTCCTTATAGAGAGTTGTACAGTATTCTCTCCATTTCTCTAATATTTTGTGGATTTCCTTTAAATTGTTGCCGTCTTCGTCTTCTAGAGTTCAAGTACGCTGAGTGAATTCTCTTGTTATTACTTTTATTTTTTGAAATAAATCTCTGGTTTCATTTGTATTGTGATGTATCTGTATTTCCTTGCTAATATTGAATAGAAAGTCACTTTTATATTTGCGACATTGTTTCTGTATTTTTTTGTTGAGATGTTTAAGTTTTCTCATTTTTTTCTCTGGTTTCAGCCCCTGTGTTTTTAGAGATTTCCTTTCCTTTATCAAGTTCCAAGAATTTTTTATCCATATTTTCTTTTGTATTTGATCTTTTTGTGAAGGTTAATTAGTTTGATTACTATGTTTCTTTATGATTTCTTGTTTTGCATTAGTCATTATTATCTTTATATTTTCCCACATCTTGTTAGCACCATAGTTAAATGAACATAAAACTCTTTTTATACTTTTGTTTATGATTATTAACTACCAATGTTTACGATAAAATAAATCTGGTCCACCCCTGTAGTGTTCTCAGGCTGAAGTCGACTTCAAACAATACATAAGAGCAGCCAATTTGCTTATATAATTATGTAGACCTTGAAGCACAGATAAAAAACTTATGAAAACAAAAAAGAAAGCCGATAAAAAATAGTATTAGCTCCTAAAACAACCTACGTGCGATATAGCTTGCGGCTACCTGCAGGTACGTTGTAAAACATATATAAAACAAAGCAGCACAGAACACTAAGATAACTGTGTTTTTAAAACGTAATCGTCATAAAAGTCCAAACACGATCTGGCAGAGCCCAGCTTTGTTTGTATTCGCATGCATTGGCCCGCACAATTTGCTTAAGTAAACGCATCCCTTAAAAGCTATTCTCTCACTGCTGTAGCTATTGCTTATCGCTTTAAACTGCAAACATTATACCTGGAGACGGCCCGAAGATTTGCTTACTCACATACGGGTTTGGCCCGTCAGCTATATTTTGGACGGCGCGATGCGTGGAAATTACCACTAAAAGCTGCTTACAGGTTATTTACTGTTTTCAAGTCGGCTGACGTCACGAAGTTTCCGAAACATCGTAAATGTGGCATAAGTCGGTGTACTCACTGCTATACGCAGAAAATGCGTTTGCTGTACTCAAAAACGCTGGATTGCGGGATCCACAATTAATTATTTACTGTGCGATTCCCAAACCGCTTTTTATGGCACCCGCCGCTTTGATGTTGCTGTAAGGCAATTTCGCACTCTGCACTCAGAACCCACCTCTAGCTGAAAGTTCTCTCGCACAGCGCTGCTGAATCCCGAGTCACGTTTATCAGTTCACACATAGAATCAGCTTCCCAATTTTCTCACAGCACAAGGTCGGCTCAGCGTACGTTAAACATGAAAATAAACAATACCGGTAAGGGATACCAAAGCCCGTTTCATCAAAATTTCTTACATCTTTTAGATGACATTCCCAGTGGTCACGGCGTTGCAGCTTGCGATTTAAACACATTAAAGACAGATTTATTCATCAAATAATAACAAATATAATATAAAAAACAAAGATAATAACGTCTGTATGACGTACAACACAGCACAATCGTATCCTGTATGATCAAGTTCTATAGTCAAATCCTTTTTGAGGAGTAAACCTAAATGGAAGAAGATGCAGGCACCCACTGTAACGAGCTGTAGAGCATTTTAGATATTAAATTAATTACACCTCTCCTTATTATCTGTTTTAGACTAGTGCACTGTCAATTATATATTCTGTGATTGTTTTACATTATTATTTTCACTATCCCCATATTATCAATTTCTTGCCATTATAATTCTTCTCGAAATTATGGTTGTAAACCGAAATCCTTTTCCAGCCTACTCTATTTTACTACACCGTTGCAACTGTGTCACTCAACGTCCAAGTTCGATGATATTGAAAGAAGTTCGTCTATTGCTAAAAGTTTCATAGCTCCTTAATTACTATCATCTTCTTTATCCGATGTATCTTGCACGTTTCCATGTCCTTTCAGTGTGTGTTTGGCCTCTTCTGTATCCTTCATTCTTCCCTTTTGTATGTATGTATGTATGTATAATCGTTAACCTCTTGATATCTTAGCGATGTAGAGGCTGGTGTTCTGTACGCTAGCCTCTGGCGGTGTAGTGCTCAACTTGCCACGAGTTGCGAGATACAAAGTTGGAGCGCGCCTTTCGTGCTTGCGTAGCAACCATTGTGTGTTAAGGTGTGTGTGTGTGGCTTGGTGATATGTGGACCTTGTTGCTCTACCTCTTAGGTCTGTGGTTCTGAGTAGAGCACAGTTAATTTGGTGCCCAACTGTGAATGGTCTCACCGAATCCAAATCCAATCGCCAAGGCTGCGGACAACTTCTGGCCTCTGCGGGATTCGAACCGAGGACTTGCTTAATGCAAGCTAAACGCTTTCCCAACTGCGCTACCCGGCTTCTTTCCTCCCTTTTTTACCTTTCATTAAAGTGTGAACTTGTGTTCACCTGTAACTTTCGTGGTAGGTTGATCGTATTTTTCCAATAGTAACTTCAATTTCGTGTATCTACTAAATGTTCAACTGTACAAGGCTTTAAAATTCCTATGGAACTAGCTTGCATCAACAGAACTGAAAATTTACCGCCTTAACAAACGGCCACTTGCGCCGGGTTAATCCGATCCATTAAATTAATCCAGATGAAACAAAATATACAAAACCCTGCATAAATACGCGGAATAAACTTTTAAATTAAATATAGCGATTTCGGGGAGCAAAAACACGACAAACGTTTCAAATTAAAGTGGAAACCCAATATCAACAGTCTGTATGTTCTGGGAAAATCAACTTTTATTTCAGCCCATATCAGTTTTGCCCGCTGAAAACGTTCAATCAGCATTGTCACAAGCTTGCGATAGACACGGAATAATACAATATCGCCGCATAGTGGCTGTTGCACTCATATACGCCTAAAAAAGTGTATACAATCGGCGCTGATACGGGTGCTACAAATTGAATATTTTGCATGTATAGAGGCATCAGATAAACGCACTCGCCTGCCAAATAAATGGAATGGATCTAAACTAAGGTTTTCGATAAATAGACGGCCCGAATGAAAACGTTAAAACTCGACAAATAAAAGCACTCCGCGTTTATTTTTCACCGTTACGGGTTGAACTTGATTTATTGCTGGATTTATATTAGACTGGCACACAATGAACATCCGAAGCAGTCAACACACCACAAATTACAGTGTCACCTTTTACTGTGGCAATTACTAACGCAAATCTAAAATTTTCCTGTCAGTCAGATTTGCCCGTTTCGGATATTCTAAACAAAGACTTCGTTTAAATGGAATGACGTGAAATAAATTTCAAAATCATAAACAGCTATTAATACCAAAATGGCAGTATTATTAACCACAATCGTTACCTAACCCCTGTTCAAAATTGCCTATCCTTTACTATTCTGCTGATACTTCATCACTCACAATGTCACAATGACAGATTGAGCAACATAGCAATAACAGAACAACCCAATAAACAACGAGAATGAGAACGACCGCCAACAAGTTGGAAAGAGAGTTGGAGGTCAGTATTGCAGCAGAACCAGATTTGAACGGAGGCATTGATGGAGACCTTGACATTGTCCAAATTAGGAAGAAAAAGAAAATGAGAGATCATCCCTTCTATCTAAATCGTTCTTCCAGTACAGCTACTGTGGTTTCCCTAATCTTCTAACTAGCCGTGGTCATATTTTATCTGTCATTATTTCCCCTCACGGGTTCCATTGCCATTTTGATTCTTGTTTCTACCTCAATTCTACCTTTTAAGCTTTGGTTAGACATTTATTTCTCAAAATGGCATGTATGTCTTTCTATTTCTTACAAGTACTGGTGTGGTGATCGCCGCTACACTTGACGCACTTGAGGCCATCTTGACAGCAACGCTACGAGTGCCCGAACTTCTTGTAGCTGTGGCACTGTCCGACGGGGGTGCCCTTCGCGGTGACGCGTAGATGTAAAACCTCCTTCAGGTCAAAGATCGCCTCTGCCTATGTCGACTTCACCAGCTGGATCGTGCGGAATGAACTTCTTATTTCTCCTGATGTGCATCCGGTGCACCGACGTGATCTCTAATTCTCCATCGCGAAGCTCGTTCTTGACGTCTTTCACTTGGATTGTCTCGGGAATTTTTTTATCACAACCTTGAGGGGCTGGTCCTCCGTAAGCTGGTGTGGGCAACAGGGGACACGCTCATTGCTGAGCAATTTAATCATCGCTCGGTAATCCTCCACGGTGGGTGGACGATAATGCCTTCGGCGATGGACTTCGCCTTTTGCTTTGCGAAGGGAGCAGTAAGTAGACGCAGTTGTCCTTTGTCCGGATGATCACTGGAGGCACTCGCTTGCGAGGCTCTGCTGGATGGCTGGTCGGGTTGAAGCTCTTCTCCAGCTAGGCTCTCCAGGACGTCGTAACGGTTCGTCTGCTCGATGCGGGCATTCTGGGCTATTGGTGGAGATTTGGTGGCCCTCTTCCGTTTACGAATGACATCCACGAAATCTGTTTCCATTTGCTCCACCTGGAGTCGGTGTTTTCGTGGCAGCGGAAGCAATCTACTTCCCGACGAGCCCTGTGCTGGCTAGCTTGGTAACTGCCTTCGTTCGTTTCTTCGCTTTACCTCGGTCTCATAGTAAGAGGCTCTCGCCTTTTGCACTCCATGGATTTCTTCTTGTGTCGCGGATCGGCTACACCGGAATATTTTTTCTTCATTACATTATCGATATCATCATCGACTGCAACTCGAAAACGGTTTAGCGATACCTCGATGACCTCTTCTTGTGGTATGCCATCGTACGGGTGGTCGGGGCCCATCCTCATGAAGGCGGGTTGTTAACGCTATATTACTATTTTTTAATCAAACTTCAAATTGGACTATCACACGCCCTGAAAAAACATTCTAGGTCACTGCGGAGCACGTGAAACTAGCGGTTTAAAAGCCTGGACTTAACACGTCCTCTTGGACTTCGAATTTCTGCTGGCACTGGAACTGTGGCTGTGCTGGCTGAAGACGTTTGCTCTCTACGGTGGTTGGCTGTAAAACTTTCCAAAGATAGAGAAGAGCATGTACTTAGAAAGCTTTTCCAGTGGCAAATGGGACCATTCTGTTGAGGCAAGGCTTTGTCCTAGTGAAGAAGATCCTGTGTGACCATGATCTGAACCTACAGCTTATGGTGTATCTATTAAGGTGTCCTTTCAGTGCTTCTGCTACTAAAACTTGGATCCTCACCACAAAATAAGCTTTAGAAAATTGAGGTAAATGTGGGTGATATTTTTGCATGTAGAATATGAGCAATACAATTAAGTTTGATAAATCGGATAGATGTAATAAACATCATTAAAGGCAAATTAATAAGAAAGGTTAAACCGTTGTGATAGTTGTTCTCTGAATGATGTCCTTTCTCCATTCTCTTCGGCTTTTCTATTGTTCATCTCTAAGGTCTCTGGTACTCATTGCCTTGTTTATTCCTTCCATCCAGTTCTTTCTTGGTCTTCCTTTCTTTCTACGGCATGGCGGTACCCATTCCATCACTTTCTTAGGAAGTCTTTAATTATCCATGCGTTTTACGTGACCATACCATATTAACTGATTATTTTCTATTACTGTTATTAATGATTCCTCTATTTCCATTAGCTGTCTAACTTTTTCATTTCTTCTCCTTTTTAAGCGGGATATCTTCAGGGGCCTTCTGAATACAGCAAGTTCCACTGTTTCTATCATTCTTTTATTAGCTTGCTTTAGTCGCCATGTTTCCGAACTATATCGTATAATAGTCTACTTCTTACTATAGTGATATACAATGTGTCTCAGTGACTACCAGACATGGGAAAATTAACATTGGGAAATTATACAAGAATCAACTATTGCCATAAGCTATATATTGTTTCTGAGTGACCAAAACAAAAGATTTAAAACAAACTGAAATTTACTTCTGTCAAATAATTTTCATATTCATCATCATCACTGGTGCTACAGCCCTGTAAGGGCCTCGACCTTCTCAATCATCTTCCGCCATTCCTGCCAATTTTGTGCTCTTGTCTTCCAGTTGGGGGCACCGACAGTTCTTGCATCTTGTGTTACACCGTCAACCCACCTAAGCCTTGGCCTGCTTCGCTTTCTACTTCCTACCGGTTCAGTACTGAACACTTTTTTTATAGGGTTCATATCATTAGCTCGGACCACATGTTTTGCCCAGCGCATTCTGTCTAGTTTGACAACCGTAACAATGTCTCTTCCATTGATTTTATTCTTGTACAGGTTATATAATTCATAGTTGTATCTGCGCCTCCATGATCCATTTTCGTGTGCAGCTCTAAAAATTTTACATAGTATTTTCCGTTCAATTTCAATTTTCATATTACATAATTATTTAAATGAAATTTAGTTAACATAATTAATATTAAATTTTCAAATACTTAACGATAAACGTGTATACAACAGAAGAAAAATTCAAATGGTAACGTGGAATTTAGCAGGTTTGCAAAGAACTTGCGAGCTTTTTAGTGTCTTTTTTAATAAACGGCCTATTCCCTGCATGTTGCACGAATTGTAAAACAATTCTGAGAAACTAGGTGTGTCAATAGCCTTTGCAAAAGGAATAGAAACAAAAACCAGAATGTTAACGACGAAGTAAATATTTTGGCAGCTGTCGAAGCCGATCCCAACGTAAGTGTGAGGGAAATTGCAAATAATCTCGGTGTATCTCGGCAGGATTTATTTGGATATGCTTTAAAATCAAATAGGTCCTGCTATTACTGCAGTAGTGGATAATATCAACACAGTATGGTATCAGAACGATGGAGCTCCTGCTCACTATTCAAGAGAAGTGCAAAACTACCTAAACGAAGTATTCCCCAACAGATGGAATGATCGTGGTGGTTCTATTAACTGGGATCAAAGTGCTCCACATTTGTTACCCAATGATTTTTTCTTATGGGGTTTCCCAAAATCACAAATTTACACCTCACGATGGCATGCAAATTTAGAATCTCTAAAGTACTCTATTAGGGAGGCATGTTTTAACATAACCCCTCAAACATTACGAAATGTACGTCGTAATTTTTATGACAGATTAAGCCACTGTCTACTAATCAATGGGAATACGTTTGAATGTGGTGTTATTTCATCACAAAATACAAACTCTGAAGCTTTCTGTTGTATGTATTACCGAAAATCATTCAAATTTGTTTGTACAAAAACTTTATTATAAAATAATAAATGGTTTACGTTTGTTTACCGACGAACACTAAACCTTAACCTCACTCTCTATTTTATTTTTGCTCTGTGTAAATTCTAAATAGTTATGCTTTTATACTGAATATTACTTATACAAGGTAATTACTATACCACATTATTTATCCCTAAATACCATTTGGTTGCAATAATATTGATAAGTAAATGGTGATATAGTTGTATTGTGTCAGCATATTCTAAAAATAACAGCAATCTGAGAGTAATGTAAATTTAATTAATTCAACTACCTGCTGTTTCATTTGTGACAATCACATTTTTAGATACAGACACAGCAATAGTTGATCCTTACATAATTTCCCAATGTTAATTTTGTCTGGTAGTCACTGAGACACACTGTATATATTATATTTTCTCTTTCTTCCCATTTCCTTGCTGCAGAATATGTTATTTAGGCATCCGATTGTGTTTCTTGCTTGACTTACTCTTGATCTGATTTCTTTGTTGTATGTTCCGGTTTGGTCAAATATTACCCCTAGATAGTTATACTCCTCGCAAGTTTTTATTACACTGTTATCTTCCAGTATAATGTCCGGAGAGTTTACTCCAATTGGTTATCGGCGTTTAGTTTTAAACCCCACTCCTTCAGATAAATTCATCTAAAATGATCGCAGACGGTACTAATTAAGCGAAATTATGACGACCCTAAATGAAATTCAAGCAACGCTCAACAAAAACTACAAACTAACATGATTTGCAAATTCAGTCGTCAAAAAGGCCTTCTCGAACGCAACATTTACAAATAATTAATAATATTATCGGTCGTTTCTAACACATCATCTTTGCTTTAATCGCTGCGTAACGCATGTAATTGTATATAATAACCACTTTGGTGGCGCAGTTGATAGGGTGCCAGGCTTACAATCAGTAAGTTTTCGGTTCAAATCCATGGATAGTCAAAACTATTTCCACAGTCCACTGAATCGTTATTGATCCATTCGACGTCGGGATACATTAACATCGCTTTCATTTGAAAATTGGTCTATGATGTAGAATAACAAGACTATACACAAAGCATACACACACACGACTTGGAGGTAGAACAACAAGCCCATTGAGGCCGCAGTGCGCGTGAACCTGATTTACCATCCACAAAAAACTGTATATAATCAGTTTAACCTGTTTACTACTTCTATTATAATTAAAAGCGTAATATGAAATTAAAAAGTTTATATAACACAAGAAATGATGAACGATGTATGACAAGTAGTCGCCCATCGAGAGTAAGGTTGATATAAATGGTTCTAGGTAAATTGCTCGAATGCAATTGCTCGAAAACGAATTGCTCGAAATCAGTTGCTCGAAAGTCAATTGCTCGAATGTGACTTTGCTCGAATTGCAAGTTTCTCGAACAGCAGTTTCTCGATTATCTGTTGCTCGAAAAAAATAAAGTTGTGAAATAGCCTTAACTCAGTTAATCAGTTAATATCAAATATAAAAAAATACACAAATTGCAAATTATAACCTTTATTAATAAAAAATAGGTATAGGCATGTGATTAAGTTAAAAATTATAAAAACAAAATATTATATATTTTTAATATGATATGTTATGTGCTACTCCACGGACATAATCATATATATTTCTGTCATGTCCATAATTATTTACTAATCTTAAAAGTCTCTATGCACTATCACTATATATTTTTCGACTTATGGTGTGTTGTTGACCGCTGACATATTGTTCTATCCGTAATTCGTTCAAACTCTGCTCCCTCTTTAATGCCGAAATCAATTTCCACATTTTAAGACCACATAAATTCGTGTAAAACATTTTCGGGAAATTGCGGTTGGAGGAACTTATATTTCGAGAAAAGTTACATTCGAGCAATTTGTTTTTCGAGCATTTGATTTCGAGCAATTGATTTCAAGCAATTGCATTCGAGGAATTTGCCGGAGACGGATATAAATAGAAAATTCAGTAGGGCAACATCTGACAATCAAATTACATTTATCGCATCTGGTTAGGCATTAGGTAATTTTTGCCAATGGGCGTAACTCTGCAATATAGGAATTTCCGCTGGAAGCGCGAGGCGCGTTGTTAGTCATCCAATAATGGAACGATCCAAGCTCGATGGCTACATTGCGAACTAGAGAAAATCTGATAGATCTGCGGCTGCAAGTGACTAATTCCTTACTAAGCAGACATTAACTAAGGTTTCAAGCTTCCACCACCTCTTTTCTTGACTGCCGTTGGGACTACGTGACGAATCCAAAACGGGGCTTTCAAATAATAGGTTCAACGAAAGCCTTGTATAAACACTTCGTGTAGAATCACAAGAATGACGGTTTTTGCAAAAATATTGGGTTTTTCTCTCTTTTCTATCACTAGCAGTTCTTATTCATTGCCAACCTGGCACGCGCCTGATTTCATCAGGGCACCTTTTTGATAGATACGCTACGTTGCGTTTTTGTTGGACCATTGGTCATATGTCGTTATAGGTGTAAGTCTGGGTCAAGTCCATTTCTCCATTATGGCGTTCTCGACTATTGTTAATATTTTTGTTTGTTACCGATCCATTTTTTTATTATGTTCTTAGTGTAAATAATTTTGGAAGTAATGTGTCACCTTGCATTACTCCTCCAGAGATCTTAGTTTTACCTAATGCATTTTATAGCTTGTGTTTCTGTACATAGTATTTATTAAATTGCATTCTCAAGTATCCATGTGGAAATCGTCCGATTTCTCAATATCGGCTTCTTCAATTATAATTTTTAAGCTATGGCGGTGGCGGTTATTCCAAAAACTCACTGAAAGCCCCCCTTCGTTTTCGTATTTTGTCCAATCTATTGTAATCTTCTATAGGAAAACACCTTCCCACCCCCTAAAATATTTCCTATTTCTTGTCTGCTTAAAGAAAGGAGAACAAAGAAGCTGCATAGGAAGCAGCATCAAAATTTTGATTGATTTTCTGTTGCACCATGACGTGTATGCAATGAATGAAACAGAAAACAAATGTACATGGGGAAACTCAAACGGTACAGCAAGGTGCAACACACTATATTACTACAAGCAGTACTATATTACAACTAAGGCAATGTAAGAACTATTAAAATCATCGTCGTCGTCTCACAATCAGGAAAGACTGTGGATCCTCTTGTGGCATCCAAGGTTTTGTCGGTCTGTCTTTGTCATGAAACCCTTTTTGGCGGTATAACATGGACGTAGTGATTCCTGTGTCACCCATTTGTCTAAAATGTTGACACCATTTTCGCTGATACCATCTCCTTTGATTATTTACTGAAAATTGAAGCCCAAATTTTATCATTAAGCAAATTTGGAGCTGCCATAGTTTCTTACAGTTTAATGTTTGTTTCCTTTCTAGCTTTATACTTCAGATATCTTGGCATAGTTGCGAATGTAATTTAAAAATTACGAATTTGGTCGTTGATGATGTAGCAGTAGTCTTGCAGCAGCTCACTGACATCGTATTTCTTCGAACTTCGACGCTCGAGACTGCTCATTGTCTGGGAAGTCAAGCAGCTAAAAGATTTTTCCACTCCATCGGTGGTCGTGTAAGTGTTTACTGTAGTTGGTTTAACAATTCTGTTTCTGTACACCTTTGATATATAAATTACTTTTGGTAATTTACTCCCATATTTTATGTATTTATGTAAAAGTGTAGTAACAACGCCCAAATGTCTTCGTTTCTCCGATATATAATGCTGATTGCGTAGCTATTTCAACTTACGTTGTACAAAATGGGTCACAGCCACTCTCCAAATCTAATAAACTGATATAAAGATTATCCCAACATTTTAAACAGATTTTTATATCGCCCGCGGAAAGTGTTTGGTAGCCTTGAAATTTAATAAAATCGTCAAAGTGTGTTCAAATTGGAGCTTATTGTATTTCTTACAGAAACAATTTTGAGATAACGTAGTTACTTGACACGAATTTAAATCCAGTTACTTAGCCACTCGCCTTACTTTCGAATTTCGCGTTAAATGCACGAGTGGGTGAGCACGGCGGTTTATCTCCTGACACGTGCTAACTGTTGTGAAAACCTACGAAAACGGTAAATACTGTTAACGAGGGTCCGTCCTAATACAAAGCAGAAACGAAAACGTAGCTCCGTACGTTGGGCTCCTGTAAAAACCCTTATCAGCCGTTTAAGTTTACACTAAATTAGCTACTTAATTGCCAGAAATGGCAAATCCGCGGATTCGGAATGCGCCGGCATTGTTCATATTTCATTAGTGTTTGCCGACTTATTTTCCTAATCTGCATATTTCCTTGGCCGTGCGTTTTCTATCGGCAGATCACCGGTGTAGGCGGCAAATATAGGAAAGGTCAATATTTAAGCATCATTTTAGCGGGGTTGTGTCCGTGCCCCGCCGTTCCGAGACCCAAAATCCGTTTTACATTTTTATCGAATGGCCGTGTTTGCTCGTACATCCTTTGTGCGTATAATGAGAGTGGGCCTAATTATATATAAACAGCGCAATGGGGGCTCAGTGCTCGTAGTACAATAAAGGTCCCGTTTAGTACATTTCCACATCTGTTATGACAAGTTAAATATTCATTTCACGTTCATTTTACGGTGGTTTCATTCCTTTTTGAAGTGGAGACTATCTCCATATCTAAACAGCTAACTGCGCGCCCTCTATTATGCAATCTTAAATGGTTTTCGTCCTAATGTATTTCAATTATTTCACAGATGTACGCTACGGTAAATTTAAATTTAATATGCACGCTTTGATATTCTGCTCTTTGAATACACTTAAGGATTAAGTTGTCTTTGCAAATAAAAAAAGCGAACTCTTTCCTTCAAATTAACTCGCTATGTCGTTTCGAGGTAATTTGCATAGATAGGCGAATCTTTCAACTGCACGAGCGGAATAATTCTATCTCGAATTAATATTTAAATATATTCCAAATACATTTGTATATAAACCAATCATTCCCTGCCTCCGTGATAGAGCACTCTCCATGCAAACCCCTTTCCACTTGCTCGTCAATCATTATCTCGCTTTATATGCTATATCTAGGCAATCGAATCGAAAACGTTAACCACAACTTATTTCATTCAAATCACATTTCTACTTTACCCTTAAAAACTAATGTAAGTGTTTAAATTGTAGTAAGACAGTTGATATACCATAGTTAACCTTAACCTTTGTATAGAAAGCAAACCCGTGACTGGACTGGACGATAAAAGCCAACTAATTGACTTAAGCAAATTCTTGAATGCATCTCTACTACTCTTTTTGTTTATTAATTTAAAGTAACTATAGACGGCTTGTCTACAGAAAAACATTATAACACTAACAACATTCGTGCAAGTAGGAATACAAATTATGGTAGGCGATTTGAAACAGTTGTAAAAGCATCACAATGCGTCAAGCTCAACTACCCTAGGGGATTAGAAGAGCAAAATACGGGTTAAGTAAACCTACGTAATCTGAACCTGATATCTAAATTACTTATAAAAATCTACACCTCTAGCAGTCAGAAACATTGAAATTATCATTGATGAATGTCTCTAAACAACTTTCATCTCTCTATATACTACTATTTAAAAGCAAGTGGAGACAGTACAGAGGCATCAATTAAGTGACAAGAAAACATTAGAACTGGAGGAATGCACGTTTTCTAAGAAACTCGCCAAAGTATTGCTGCGAACTTCTATCGATTATGATAAACTTTACAATTTAAATATTTAAATGTAGCGATAGTTGAAAACATACACTACTTAACTAGTACATGGTTCAACTTAGTTGGATGGATCAGCTGGCGGCAATAGATGCAAGAACCAAGATAAGTTAGCCCTCTACGCACAGCGAAAATTTAACGAACAGCGGGAAGCTGCTAGCGATTGGATTTATTGGGCCCTCGAACTCAAAGAGCAGCGGCAATGGCATCTAAATTATTGCAGCAGCCTAAAGTACATCTAGCGCTGAAAATTTCATTGCGATGGATTTAGTTTCGAAGTGGCTCAGTCATTAGACTAAATTGTGTACTGCGTCTCTTTTCGTTTCCACCACCTCATTACAATATTTCTTTGGTGAAAGTTAAACATAGACAAATAATACGATGCGATGAATGACTGGTAATTACTGAAAATTTTGAATTTGCAAATAATTGGTTCCGCCAAACATTCGGTGTCAAGCGCATTGAGTAGTAACAAAAATGCCTAGCAGTAGTTTACATGTTGACAAAAGAAAGAACCGTGGTGGATTTAATATGTACGGGTATCACAAGTTCAAACAGAGGTAGCGTCACGAACACTCTTAAATATATACTTGTTCATTTTACTGCGAGCGAACCAGTAATGCAGAAGAGGATGTCAATGGTTTGACATCCCTTCGCTTAACTAAGAGAGCTAACAACCTGGAGTTACATATTCGCTAGACGTACCCTAGCTTGGCCGCTGGGCGTGGAGAAACAAAAGTAGGCAGCTGCAGCTTAACACATTGCTTCACGCTTCTTCACAAGAGACATAAAACGATGGGTTCAATGGTACTACGGTGTAAAAGATCCTAGGAGTGGAACTCTTTACTCTCATCAAAATTCTTGTAGGACCATAGTATTCAATATCTAAAGTACCTGGCGGAACACTGTTTGTTTGAGCTTCAATTCCCTCTTGCATATTTGTTAATCACGTTAAACAGAAATGCATTGACTTTTCAATTCCTCTTAACCAATTTGCTACAATGTGTTCAATTTCTCGAAACTAATTTGTGTCAAACACAAGATATGAAAGTGCCCTGACTTTTAAGTTTGTAATGAGAAGATGGTATCAAATGCAAAATTATATTTATAAGGTTAGCTCCGAGCTTGAACAAAATGGATTGGAATGATTAATAGCTACGCATTTTCGGGTTACCTATATAGATACGAAATCTAAACTCTACGAACGATACTAAAAAAGAACACTTTCGAAATTTCACACATAGTGAATATATTTATTCCCGATAATAAGAGACATCATGATGAATGGTGCGAGATACATCATAAAAAAATTGTAGGGTGATGGCAAAAATATTGGTTAAATTTCGACAGTAAGACACATGATGGAAGGTTCAAAGATAATCAAAATCAAAATAATCTATACAATACAGCAAAACTCTTGATTGCGTTTTGAATCCTGGGAGACTTGCTGAAAGGTGAAAGATGTATCATATAAAGGCAATACCCTATAAAAAACGTCAATACTCTTGGTTAAATGATCGACAATAGCAGGCATGGTGAAATATGAAAGATACACCATCGAAAGGGAAATAGTTTATAAGAAGACGGAAAAACTCTTGGTTAAATGGTCGACAGTAGGATACATGATAAAACGTAAACAACCATATTATGAAAAGCAAAATAACCTATAGGAAGACGGAAAAACTATGCTTGAATGGAGTATACTAAAACACATGAAGAAAGGTGAAAGATACATCATCAAAGAAGAAATGATTTATAGGAAGAGGGCAAAACTCTCGTTTGAATGATTGATAGTAGAACACATGATAAAGGGTGCGAGATATATCATCAAAAGTAAAATAATCTGTAGGGTAAAAATTTGGTTGAATAGCGACAGTAGGACGGATGGAAGGTAAAAGATACATCAACCCTTGATTGAATTGTGGATCATAGGAGACATGACGAAAGGTAAAAAATACATCACAAAAAGGGAATACCCTATAGGTAGACGTCAAACGTCTTGGTTAAATGATTGACGATAGGAGTAATGGTAAAAGATGATAGATACGTCATTAAAAGAGAAATAGTCCCTAGCAAGACGAAAAAACTCTTCGTTGGATGGTCGACAGCAGGACACATGATGACAGATAGGAGATACATCTTAAAAACGAAAATAATCTATAAAAAGACGAAAAAACTCATTCTTGAATGGTGGATACTAGAACACATGAAGAAAGGTGAAAGATACATCACCAGAGAAGAAATTATCTATAGCAAGATCAGCAATAGGAGACATGGTGGAAAAATTAAAAATATGTCATCAAAAGGGAATTAGTCTATAGGGAGACGGAAAAACACTTGGTACAATGGTCGACAGTAGGACACGTGATGATAAGTAGAAGTAACATTTTAAAATGAAAATAATCAAAAAGAATACGGCAAAATGCATGCTTGAATGGTGGATACTAGAATACAAGACGAACGGTGAAAGATACATCATCAAAGAAAGAATAATCTATAGGAAGATTAGCAGTAGGAGACATGTGAAGGATGAAAGATACGTCATCAAAAGGAAAATATTCTATAGGAAAACAGAAAACTCTTGGTTGAATGATCGACAGTAGGGCACATGATGACACGTGAAAGATGCAATATAAAAAAGAAAATAATCTATAGGAAGGCGGCCAAACTCATGCTTGACTGGTGGATACTAAAACGCATAAAGAAATGTAAAATATACATAATCAAAGAAGTAGTGATCTGTAGGAAAACGGCAAAACTCTTGTTCGAATGATCGGTGGTAGAACACATGATAAAGAGTGTGAGATATATTATTAAAAGGAAAATAATCTGTAGGATGATGGTAAAAGTTTGGTTGAATAGCCACAATAGGACACATGATAAAAGGTGAAAGATACATAAAAAGAAAAATAATCTAGACGAATGCGGCAAAACCCTTAATTGAATTGTAAATCCTGGAACACATGACGAAAGGTAAAGGATACATCATAATAAGGAAATACCTAGAGGAGCTCGCCAAAACTCTTGGTTAAATTATCGACAGTTGGAGTAATGGTGAAAGATGAAAGATACGTCATCAAAAGAAAAATAATCTATAGAAAGATAGAAAACTCTTGGTTGAATGATCCACAGTAGGGCACATAATGACACGTGGAAGATACAATAAAAAAAAGAAAAGAATTTATAGGAAGACGGCAAAACTCATGGTTGAATGGTGTATCCTAAAACACATAAACGAATGTGAAAGATACATCATCAGAGGAGACATAATCTATAGGAAGACGGTAAAACTCTTGATTGAATTATGAATCCTGGGACACATGACTAAAGGTGAAAGATACATCATAAAAAGAGAATACCTAGAGGAACACGTCAAAGCTCTTGGTTAAATTATCGACAATAGCAGGAATGGTGAAAGATGAAAGATATGTCATTAAAAGAAAAATAATCTATAGGAAGACAGAAAACTCTTGGTTGAATGATCGACAGTAGGGCACATGATGACACGTGGAAGATACAACATAAAAATAGAAAATAATTTTAGGAAGACCATGCTTGAATGGTGGAGACTATAACACATTAAGAAATGTGAAAGATACATCATTAGAGGAAACATGATCTATAGAAAGACGGCAAAACTCTTGGTTGAATTGGGAATCCTGGGACACATGACTAAAGGTGAAAGATACATCATAAAAAGAGAATACCTAGAGGAACACGTCAAAGCTCTTGGTTAAATTATCGACAATAGGAGGAATGGTGGAAGATAAAAGATACGTCTTTAAAAGAAAAATAATCTATAGGAAGACAGAAAATTCTTGGTTGAATGATCGACAGTAGGGCACATGATAGCACGTGGAAGATACAATATAAAAAATAAAATAATAGGAAGACCGCAAAAGCAAAACTCATGCTTGAATGGTGGATTCCAGAACACAAAACAAAAATTGAAAGATACATCATCAAAGGAGGCATAATCTATAACTCTTAGTTAAATGATCGATAGTAGAACAAATGATGAACGGTGCGAGAACATCAACAAAATACAAATAATCTTTAGAATTCTTGTTGATTGGTCGATAGTAGGACACTCAATCTACAGAAAAACGGAAAAACTTTTTTCCAATTTTGACATTTCGAACGTCACACTTTCGCAACTAGTTATGAAATGAAAATATTTTACAACTAGCGATACAGAGTACAGCATATTTACATACAAAAAAGCAAAAGCGCAACTACTTAATCTTCATTTATTTGACATGGCATTTATAATTGCATCAGTGTAATGTTTAAAGAACCATTTTTTCTCAAAACTAGCATAAATCTTGTATAAAACACGTGACTTTGTGGGACCTCGCTACGCTCGTCCCGCAAAATTCAAGGCGTTACACAGAATGAGGCATTTCCTAACGTGTTTTATAAATAGCTATTGATTCAATGATCGGTAGTAGGAAGCATGATAAAAGGTGAAAGATATATCATCAAAAGCGATATAATTAATGGGAAGATGGCAAAGCTCTCGGTTGAATAGTTAATAGTTGGGTTACACATCAGTAGATGTCGTTTAGCTTTCTAAGATTTAGTTAATCACTGGATTGAAAATCTGCTTCAGAAGATAATGTACTAAGACAAATGAATGTGGTCCACATATTTCTATGTACTAACATTTGGGTCTCTCAATGATTACAATAGAATCATATATGGAATCAACCTTGTGTACTTGTTCAGTGGTGGCATGCCCTTTTACTGAAACCAAATAGGCGACTTGGAATCATTTCAAGTTCTTCAAGTTAGTGGATTCAGTCTCTTGAGAAGTGGCTTTTCCAGCACTATTAACGTAATTGATTGGATGGTAAGATTCTGCTTCCTATGATACTTTACCAGGTTATTGTATGAAAATGATTTGGGCCACCTTCCACTGTGAAGGGAAGTGTGTTACCAGTCTCTGTAATTGTTTTAAATAGTTAAAGCTGCCGTATATTTTGGGAAACTTTTATTTCGTCGCAGACCTCAAAACTTCCTCAACCCTTTTCACACGTTTTCAGCAGAATCAAGCCACTTGTAACAAATACTGCACCAAACGCAAAGAGTACAATACAAATATTGTACCTTGATAATTAGCTTCTTAATTAAAGAAAACGTACGCCAGTATTTGGATTGGCATTAAAACGGAAAGGACTCGAACGTCTGTTGCATGGCAAGTTAACCTTTAACACAGTAAATGCCAATGAGGCACTGTCTCATACCTTCTTGTCGCAGCTAACATGCTACATGTACTCAACAAGTCAACTTCATGAATTTTTAAGATCCATCTTCTAATTGACTAACTTTAAAAAATATCAAAAGAGTGATTGATCGTACGTTCGTCTTAGGGTATGAATGATTCTAGCCCCCGGTGCAGTGGAGAAATTATGTTAACTAGTGAAGGGGAGCGAGCTTTTTGCCGCACGAATAGTAAATTAAAGGCTAAAATTCGGCAGCCAGGTGCCTCAATCAGAGCAAGCGGCGAAAGCTCCTGCAGCTATACACGAGCCGGTAAGTTACCTCGAATTAGCCGGAATTAGCCAGCCCTTCATGAATTGGCAAGCATAAACCAGCATAATGGTGCATTAACTGCATTCAGACCGCCCGCGCTGCCATCAACCCGTAAAAATTGGCATTCATCCAGCCTAGCACAAGTAACTTTTTAGCGCAGGCTTTTAGCTAATTGGCTCTCTACATCAAATAAGTCGGCATAAAGGGCCCGCCGTCATCTTTGGAAACGGTCTGTTTATTTCGGCCTCTTATTTTCGGCTATTTAAAGATAACTTAGAAAGGCGTGCGGAGGATAAGCGGGGTATCAGTTGCAGATGTACTTTATCTGACAAGGGTCTCGGTGGACCATGTTAACATTCGGTCCTGGCCGCGGGCTGCCGTGGGACAGAGGGTCAGCGAAATCCGAAGGCTGCTCCCCTCAGAATCGAAAGCATAATATGCCCCCAGCTTATCTGGCTACCTGATCTGTATTTAATCGGGTTGCAATAAAACGAGGTATGCTCCCACGTCATGCGTTGAAACTGGAAATCCCGCAGGAAAGTGCTTGGAGTCGACATGATGATTTCAAGATAAAGTTTTTATTACTGCATTGCAGTATATAGTTGTAGTATCTGATGCAACCAGGTTATCTTAATATTTCAATCTAAATTATGGAACGGCGAATAGATCAGTATGAGAACAGCAGAAAATTGGAGTCATGTTTCAATAGAATCCAGAAAAATACCTAATTTACGCTACTATAATATTAACTAATTGGGAAGCAGAAATGGTAGAACTTATTCGACGCACTGAAGAAAACAAATAATTTTGATCAATTCCAGACAGTACCTCTAGAAGAAGTAAGGTCATTTACTTTTCTTCTTCTTCTGGCTCTTGAATTCTATGTAGGTGGTTTCCTCGATAACAATAAATTAAAGATCTTAGCAAAGTTTATCTTCTAGATCGCATACTAACTTAGCAGTTATCTTCTTGCGTTCAGTGTATTTTTTACACCCGACTCCACACACCCTTAAGCCTTTAACGCGGCTGTTTCCGTGCTCTATACTCTACTTTACTGTAAATTTAGATTGCCCTTTGTTTTCTAGTTAACTCAGTCGTAGAAGCACAAGACCCGCTCTTATCTCAGTGCAAATGTCAATCTGGCTCTTGCAGGTCTGCTCGCGATCACCTATAATGCTGCAATTGTAGATAAATGCCATAAATGAAAACCAAACAGTTTATATGGAAGGATATATACTCTCTGTAAAAAAAACATACATGCATAAAAAGAATACAGAATGTTAATAGATAAATGAATAGTAGCACGGAACACTCCATGAGCTTAATGCTGAATCTACAGGCAACGTTTAAATTCCGCACTCGCACTCACTGAATACGACCCTGGCTCCAGTAGCTTGAAATCATCTGAAGCGAAGTGTCAACAAGATGATGCAGCGCTTTATTCTGGAGCCTTTGGGTGCGTCCTGGCTCGTTGCAGCTATTGCACAATGCGTTGCAATATCAGTTAATTCCTTATCACGGCTGCGGGTTTTCCCAATCTTTCTTCATTTGTAAAATGTAATTCTAGAAACTAAACTTACCTTTATTTCGTAGCAAGATGGCAAAGAAATCAGCTCCATGTATTAACAACGTCAACTGGTTTCCTTGACGCTCAAACAGCAGCCGGAATCGCGGCTTCTGACTATGAACTATGAACTATCTCGAAGATGCTTCCCCAAGCTGTCATTTATAATACTTCGCGTAGCATCCCTTTGGGTTTCTGGCGACACGCACAGCTCGTTTGTTAGCAAGCGACTCCCCCACGCCCCTAAGCCCGGGTATAACTTGCTTTGTTCTACTAGTAACCGCACTCAACGACTAAATCACCTAGTTGGCGAGCACAAACTCACGCGTTTCACTCGTAGGTTTTAAATACATAATAGGTTTTAATCTATTTACTACAATGTAAGAAATACATTTGAGTTTTATACCTGGCAGAATAATGCTTAAATACCAATGTGATTATTAAATACAAAGGTGGTACGAACCAGAGCGTTACAAGCCCAATATTTCTCTATCTACGCATACTTTTTTTATTTCGTATATCTGTGTGAATAATATTAAGCTGAAATTTGTAACAGTTCTGGTGCAGTAGTAATTGTGTAAGTAATTGAAAGAAGCGAATTCGACCAGGGCCACTAAAAAGTATTGCTAAATGGTGGATGCCTAGTAAAGGCAAATTTATTCCAGACGTTGTTGCGGAAGAGCCAAAGCAAATTGCACTCCGAGGTATAGTAAGATCAACTACATCTACTCACCAGTACATTTAGCAAGCTTGATGTTTCAATGCAAATTCATCTTCAATTATCTGTATGATTATACTAAACAGCGAAAATGAACAGCTCTCATCAGCCATAAGCCGTTTTCAACAGAAAACACAGAAGGTGGCAACCATATCTGACACCAGGAAAACTGTCGTCAATACACACCAGGCAATTGGTTCACGAACTAGTTGAAGAACATCAGTACATAATCTGGAACATCTTAAGGTTATCAGACGTAAGAAGTAGTAATATTCAACACAATAGAAATATGCATGGTAAACATAAAACTTGCATACAAAATTCCAACTACATGGGTTAGACAAAAAGAACTAAAGTTGGAGATATAGGCGAACACATAGTTAAACTAAATTGGGACTTTGCTGTCGCTAGCAAACAATATGGCATATCGACTCCTTCCTACAACAGTGGTAGCCTTTGTTGGAACAGAGAATTATAGGAAGAACGCCAATGTAGTGAGAGGATGGCATACAATCAGCAGCCTCTTCTTAGAGAACGTTAGCTCAAAATAGATAATCATGGCGCAACCTGAAGAAGGCTGACGAATGGACTGATATTAGCTAAAGAAGAAGAGAAAAGAATCAGCTCTTTTTTTCCAACCACCTAATATTCTGTGTTAAATGCATTTATTGTATAGCCCCGTTTCAGATAGCGTTTATTAATATTTTCAATTTACTGCTTACAACAAACGTGCCCAGAGAATGACATTTGCTTCTCCAAAATGTTACCCGTTCCTTCAGGTAAATTTCATCAAATTCGATACAGTACTCTTGTCCTAGGCCTTTTGTGATTTTATATTCGCTAGACTTTTCTTGGTTTATGTAATTATCAATATTCTTGACAGCTTTTCTATATACCCTGCTTATACTCTTCTCTTTAGTATGTATGTATTGTCGGTAACCTCATTTTACCTTGCGGTGTAGAGGCTGGTACTTTATACGCTTGCGCCTGGCGTTACAATTCTCAACTTGCCCCGGGTTCGGATTACAAAGTTGGAGCGCGCCTTTTGTGCTTGCGCAGCATCCATTGTGTAAAGTGTATGCCTTGGGGATGTGTTGACCTTGTTACTCTATCTCTTAGGTCTGTGATTCTGAGTCATCATAATCATCATCATTCTCAGCAATCAATCCATAGTCGGATTCTACTTCCCCTGGTTGTGTGTTTACCTGTATATTTGCTTATTTGCGCCTTTTCCATATTTCTCGATCTTGAGCGTGTTGTCCCCAACTGGTGCCGACTAGTTTTTTCATATCGTCGGTCTTCTCTTGTTATGACGAGGTCGCCACTATATGATTCGGCGAGTCCAGCGATTATCCGCAGTTCTGGCAAGGTGACCAGCCCAACTACTATTTAATTAACAGATTGTTGTTACCACAACAGTTCCTTTAGATCGTCTACGTATCTCTTCATTTTTTCATTGGTCATATATTTCGTTTTGAGATGTTCATTTTTAGTGTGATCTCTTTGGAATTGCTTTTTAGTTTTTTTAACATTTTTTTAGGTCTTCTTCGCTGGATGTTATCAGCACAATATTATCGGCAAAACTTAGATGATTTAAGTATTTAAGTATTTAATCATTCACCTATTTTTATTAAGTTAAGTTCCTTGAATATATTTTCTAGAACCAGTGTGAATAATTTTGGTGACTCCCTGTTTCACGTCACGTCTAATCGGAATTTTGTTAGTACTCTCTCTGAGGACTACATGGAATGTTGCTCTACTGTAGATTCTTTGGAAGAGTGCCATGTACCTACTGTCTATTCGACAGTATTAATAAGTTAAATCTTAAGAAAACGAAGTGATTAGTCGCCAGCAGAACAGTACCTCAATGTGCTTTTGAAGTCCTTACTGTCCAGTATCGAATGGAAAGAATATGTGACTCTGGCCGGAGGAAGAACCTTCGACATTGGTTTAGGCTCAGTACTAAATCTCTTTTTCAAATAGCTATAGATAACTACAAGTCACGCTATTGATCGTTAACGCCCTACGTGGACAAGGTGGATAAAGAAGAAAGAAGACAACTTTTCAGATCAATACTTAATGAGCACAACTTCTTATCCACAGTCCTCCTTCTTCATACTTTTCTATTTATCATTTCTTTAGAATGTGGAAATTAAATAACTTCATCGCTGTATGCTTCAATGGCATCTAGGAACTCAAGTTTATCTTTAAATTGTAGGCTTTAATAATGTTCGATGCATGTATTAGTCGGTATTACTTTAATGCCACCTATTTCTTCACTATGTTGTGCGCCTTACAGTTCTCCATGGTTCACGTGACCCTATAGAGCCCATATTTTTATCTATGTTCCCATGTCTTTTGATTTTTTTTTAAAAGAGCACATAACTTAAAGTTACTTAAAAATTACGCTCAAAAGCATTCTTAAGTGCTATTAATGTGCAAAGTGCTCATTTTATCATTCCCTCCTGAATATTTGCAAATAGGAAGCACATTTTATAATCCACAAGCTACTTTTCGTTAACAATTTTGACCTTGCGACGTGGTCGCAGTCGAGTCGAGTTTAAACTACGTTGCGTCTCAATTTGTAAACCGTATTGCTTATTTGTAAACTTCCACGGGTGAAAGCATAAAATGGACACTGTGTATATAATATATACGAATAATAAAAACCACATTAAATTGCAAAAAAAATGCTTATTAACAACAAATCTCTCTTATAATTTTCCCAAGTCAAATTAGTTTCCACCCAGGAAATTTAATGCAAGCTTCCTCTAAACAGTAAAACGTGCAATAAACATAAATCATCTCTCAAGCTTTCCAAAACACATGCCAGTGGAATTTATAGTACATCAGTATGCTTCGGTGTTTTGCATTTCTGCTTCCCTTTTATGACGCTGCATCAGCCGTAATTTAACTATACTTTTAACTACAGAAACTCAAAAACGTTTATTCGGTGTCGTGCGTCGCAGCAAGATTTATTTACGACTCTACATGCTGTTTCTACAAGAGCGGTAGAGTCCCTGTATATGAAAGAGTTGGGACATGTAGGATGACTTGTTTTGGATCCACAAACCATGGATTACCTGATTTTTGCCAATTTTAAACTTTATGCATACTTCTTTCAAACGAAACAACTGAAATATATCTTTGCTATATCACATGGTCCTTGATTTGTGGATCCAATGGCTCAACTCTTAGTACATATAGGAACTCTAAAGAGCGGCTGCTTGGAGCGCAGCCGGTGGTCAATTTGTGTACTTCAGCAACTCTACATTTTAATTTGAAAGGACAGGGAAAATTAAGGTCCGAATTTCATCCCGAGCTGCAGGTAACATTCAGTGCGCTGAGTGCTGCTCTCCGTAATTAAAGAAGAAACTTCAATTCAAACTAGATTCTCTTTAGTACTCAAGATTCCTTGGACGAAGGGCGAGCTTGATTAGAAATGGTCCGTAATTGTAGCTTGCGGATTTCTGCTGGGAATAAATTGGCGAACTGCATGTTCCAAATGTTAGACGCGTTATTATGTGTGTTATATTAAAATTCAATTTCCGATACTTTTGAAATGTGTCAACGTGGTGGATGCAACTTACCCATGACCACAAAGCGGCAACGGGGCGCAAACAGTGCAGGTTCGTGCATTCCTTGACCCAGTGGCGGAGGCAGGCAGTTAAATGTAAAGAAACATAAACTTACTGATCTGTAAATCTCATCGATAACAATAATTGTACTCACCGGGGGTGGCCTCCCCCTGGCCCCTCCGTACTGCTGGCAGAGACACTACAATGCTTGGCCTTGCATCAGGCGACATCAACCCTTTGGCCCCTCATCGCTGCCTTCATTGGCTGGGTTAGCTGTCGGTACCTTTCGCTAGTACTGCCCAATAGTAATCCACTAGATTAACTATTGTTACAACCCGTACAGAGTCGGTAATAACTACCGTAGTATACTGGTCTTTCACAGTACAGCAATTACCGTAAATCTTGCTATTGCCCTAACGGGGCTTATAATTCGGAACTCCATGCTTCCGGTGCGGAACCACATGCTTCCGCGAATCACTGTGCGAAACGTCGTGCTTTCGCGGTATTCAACTCTTTGACTATCACATAGTCGACTAGCAAAGCAAGAACCTCTGACGTATGCCGGACGCTGTAATTGCCAAAAAGTCTACCAAATGCCATTCAACTAACTACGATAGTACGTACATTCTACGCTAGCTAAATTAACTCACTACTCAGAAAATACGCATGGCCGCGCTCGCAATTTCGCCTCACAATTTCACATCTTAGCACTTGATAATTAATTATTGGTTCGCATATAATCGCTTACGCCAAGAAATAACTAAGCAAATAGCCCACTTTAACTAATACGTCGCACAACCCCAAACGTTCTGTCCTGTTTTTAATTCCATTGCTAATCGAGCCCCCTTCGACATGGTGCATTAGTTGCACATGTTCTCCCGGTCCCTGAAACAACGGACCGCGAGCCCAATACATTCGTCAAGATTATATTACATTCCAGGGCTCAAAACATGCCAGAAATGGCAAACGTACTAATTAAAACTTAAAAATAATGCGCTCCAAAACCGTCAAACATTTCATCCCTAACACAAAACATAATATTTCCCAATTGTGATAGTTCCAACTCGAAAAGTTAAAATTTTGATAATGTAATTTAACGTCTTCTCTCTGTTCCAAGTACCTTGAAATGTATCGACTCTGCTAGAATGTTTTAATATGAAGTTTTAGGTTACGCTCAACTTAATATATGCATTTATGTGGAAAAGAAAACATTTTTTCCGTTTTCAGTAACTACTAATACTTTAATCCTGAATTTCTAAACACATCACAGGTCTTCTCTGCAAGATCGGCCGAATAAGCTGCTTGTAGAAGGATGTACAAGCTCAGTTCAACCGATTTCACTGCAACACATTTTTGCGATGAAGCGTTGTCATGCTGTAAGAGCACTCCTTTTCGCAGTTATCCACGTCGTTTGATTTTCATTTGGTCAGAAAGTCGCAGTTTATGTAACGGTTTCATCCTGAACTTCGTTAAAGGCGAAGAGCTGGCTTGTTTGGTGATCCAACTTTCTTTCACAGTAACGACTGTCAAAAAATTCCACGACACTTGATCCTGCTTGTGTAAACATTCTGAGACCTTATTCATATGAAAAATATCACACGATATGGACCGAACCTATTTTTTGTCAATATTTACAGTCTAGGCTACCGCTATAACGGCAATTCGCCTTCTTTCATGCAACTTCTCCACTTTCGCTACCATTGTTGTTGCTGGTCTTCTACTCGTATCACTTTCAAGGTGACGGTGAAACACCATGGTAATCTGTTTTTAATCTTTAACCTACTTCAGTAAGATCCGTACCCTCTCTAGTCAACAAATTAGATACTGTCGAGTGTTAAATCCTCTCCATTTTAAGAAACTATCACAACACACTCTACTAAGTAGAGTATAAAATCTCAAGTTTTATATGAATCGAGACGAAATTTTTCAAACTGACTTGCCGGGAAGATACAGAATGAAAGGTAACTAAATGGTTTTTCAATTCTCGTGGTACTTAGCATGCCTGGATCTTCTCCATAACAAACAAATAAGATAAATAGTGACAAAATGTTTCCCTTCCCTCTTAGTATTCGACAACATTGCTTGGATTGATAATATTTAGTTGTTCGAGCCCGGTAATTGGTAATAATCAGACCCACCTTCTTGAAAGAAAGAGGTCAATAAGAGCTTATATAGCTCGCTCAATACACGATCATGGCGATTTACCTGAAATGCTTATTCAAAAGATGACTACCCGGATTGTGGCTTAACTGCCAAAATTTGCTGATCTTCTGGTTCGTTCTCTATGTCGCTGACCTGCACTGAGTTCGTTTTTAGTAGTCTACAACTGAAAATTACTAGAAATTCAAATGCATTGTCTTCTTCTTTCACTTGTAGTGTAGAGTGAGCTTAAGTTATTTTTTCGGTTAATGAGAGTAATCTCATGGAAAGGGGGGGGGGGTCTCTAAGAGCAGTTTTTCCTAAGAGTCGTCCATTTTTACATACATAAGTTAGTTTTCCTTCGTCCATACGGAGAAAATTAAATAAACACGTGTATTCTGTCAGTTCTACAAACAATTGGTGTAGTGAAAAAATACTTGCGACATAAATAAATGCTGATATGAGAATGTACCGTTCCGGGAATGACTAGGTGCTAGGTGTACTAAGGGTTACGAAACCAGTTTAACTAGCCATTGCCACAATGATGATTAGAACAGATATTTCTCTGTTTTTTTATTTTTATCAGTAATATTCCGCTTGTTCCTAACTGTACAACCTTTATTTTAATTCAGTCAATATAAGTGGTTAGTAGTTACATTGCGATTCGTGTATGCTAGGAAATTTGGGTGTTGTCAAAACTAAAAGTGCTTTTCTATGCATACCAAATGTATGTGTGTAAATCCAGTGCTAGATTGTAAGAACTTAGCAAATGCTGATTTCGGCATCTGACGAATGGCTAGATACACCGTGACTTAACTATCATTAACAATGGAATCCTTAAATAGTTGACGAGAAGTATTTTTCATTTATTTTCTTCTTTCCTTATCTTATACTACCCATGGTGTAAAGAATGCAAGGTGAAACGTTGCCGGAGATGCACAGTCGTTCAGAAAGTAGAGGGGAGATGTCAACCAATCCCCCATGGGCCTACACAAAAAATCAATCATGGTCGCGATCGTATGTTGGTGCTGGCACTGTCAGTCGATGTCAAATTCGAGGTAAAAAGATTGCGTCAGTCTGACAAAAACTGACGCAAAACTTAACCTTGATTTGACATAGACAGCGTCTTCAACAATACACTTCAGTACTACCATTCGTTCCCTTTGTAGGCCCAATCATTATTGGTTGAATTTGAGGCTCCACCCACAATGCATCCATTCTGCAGAACGTTACACCTTATATTCTATGCACCATGATGAGTGGCTGTGAGAAAAGCCCCACCCAAACCCCACCTAATGAACAAAAGGAAAAGAAAATCATCAACCTAACTGTACGAAATTGGAATACGAGAATCGCGTATTCTTGCAGTTTACCTTTTCAGTATGTTTCTGGTCTTTGTCGTGTTTTCTTTCCGGAGACTATTATGTCTCTTAATTTTTTATACAATCCTACTGTCATTCCAGGTGAAATCACTGGTATTCTGTCAATTGCAGAATATTTTTATTTGATGAAAAATTACTTGTTACCCAAAAGGAGCCTCATATATCGTTCCAAGTAGAGTTTTATCTATCCATGAAGGCGATTAAAATATATAAAAGAACTCTCATCTTTTATTATAATTATGACAGTACTATAGCTCGACCTACTTTTAGGTCCTATAAGCTTACTAATAATGACAGGTCAGTTTTACCCTCTTACCACTAAGAAAACACTATAGAGATCAAATTTCACGCCCATTATAAGATCATAAACAGCATAGGTTGCTCATCGAAAGGGTTACAAGAAGAATGGCTTAACGACTTACTGTTCCATCGCTTCCAACGCTCAACATACATCTTTTTTTTTTGTAATGACTCTGTGGCGCGTTGATAAGAGCGCTTGTTTTGCATTACTAAGTCTTCGGTTATAAGCTATGGGCAGTCTATTTGGGGCAGTACCGGGACTGGTCACCATTCCCTCACAATTGGAATAAATTAATGGCGCTCTTTCTGAAAAACGATAGATTGTTAGAAAGTTTGATTTTTTTATATCAGAAACATAGTTATAGGGAAATTTTAATATATTAACCGCGATCAGCATGTTTCTTCGCATACACATCAGATTTCAGAATTAATAATTCATATCTTCTCTTTCACCTTGGACCCTGTTCAGTCTACTGTCGGATGGAAGCCTTCTTAATTTCTCATCAAATTTCCGAATATTTTATCCTTCTCTTCCAGGTTAGTGTCGCACATTTCTCTGTATTACTTGCCCATCTCATCTGGAATGATCCTGGGGTCCTTTTGTCTAGTCCATTTTAATGCTAGTATTCAGTTTCAAGCTTGCTAATGTTTTTGATATATCTACCACCTTGCATTTTCTGTTATACAGGGATTTCTTTATTTGTGTCGTGTAGTAATTTTCCTTCTTCTTCGTCATCACAGCCTTGAGATTATAATAGGGGTAAGCTATGGTGGCACGCTGGATTTAGGGTTTAAGTTTCGACTCCTTGGAGGTCTCCGAAGGGAAACATTACCGTCTCCACCAACCAATTTTTGAGTGTTTGCTGCTCTGACGGTCTTCCGTATCTTAGTAAGCTCTGACACAGTTAACTTTGGCCATTGCAAATATTTTTTGCTATTCCTCGCATTCTCCTTCATTTGTTATAGTGATATACGCCATTTGTTCATATTGTTTTGGGCAGTGTGCATGGTAGCGGAGCATACAACGAATGCCTCTATTATGAGATATGAGATTGTGGTATAGATTTATTTTTCAGTATGTAGCTTAGTTCTTCACTTCATTTCTTCTTGGTTATCTGTAGTAAGTTTTACTAATTGAAGCAGATATATTCATTACTATCGAGGTTTAGCTTTGTTTTTATTTGTTAAATTACATTCTACCAATTTATTATTTAAATTTGTGTAATTATTTTCTAATATATTGGCTTGGAACATAAAATGTTCCTTGTTTTTGAATTAATGCAATAGTTTAAATACTGCTTATTTAACTACTGGGATTACTATAATATGGGATCTTTAAACTAATAAAAACTAAACGCAAACGTTAAATATGGCAATCTAACCGCACATTTAACAATAAAAGTTGGCTTAAAGTTTTAACAATTACATGGGCTATTACGTAAAATACTTAAGTAAACAGTCGCCACTTTTTTGTTAAAGTGGCGTCTTTTTATGTACGTTGTGCCAACACTACGCTACGACCGGAAATGCACACAAAAGACGCCAAAATAAAAGCACTACTTTGCATTCAGAATAAACAAATTTCTGGCCTTGTTTTGGCTTCTGAGGTGGATATTTGAGCCTAACTCGGGCCCGCAGCAGTCCCGCGACGAAATGGGCCCCTTATGCTTCGTTTGTCTGCCGTACAAGCCGCCGATGCTTTGCCATCCTCCTGCAGCTTTTTCGCGACTCGTTGCTCTCAACTAAGGTATTTTTCCCACTAGGGTTTGTTTGCTTTCCACGTCCAAGTCACTGCCTACCCCAAGCTTTCAGGGCTTCAACTAATCTCACTAGGACCTCCAAATCAGCCACCGAAAAACAGCAGCTACACTCGAAGCACAGTTGAACACTTTTAACCTCTGCTGAGGTACCAGGAATTAATACAATATCTTCTGCAGCATAGCAAAGACACTGTACTAAATTGAAACACTATAATTAGAAAAATAGGTGTTTATTAACTTTTCAATTAATTTTTGTGGTGAAGCCAAAATACACACAATAAAATCGGCTTTGCTTCCCCCAATTGTTTTTGTATATACCGATTTTACATTGTGATTATAAAGTCAAAGTCTGCTCTAATTACAATTTCATATTGAAATTAAGGCTAGTGCTAGTTTTACTATATTTTTACAAATTCAAATTATTTCAAGGCCACTGCTGTTTTATACTATTGAAAATTCAAATTAGTACATATATGAAAGATTTTTAAAATAATATTTGGAATGCTTGAATTATTATTAATTCCTAGTATAATTGTATTGGCTTAAATCGTGTTAATCGCAGTATATATTGGCACACCTGCTCCTGGAATCTTCTTTATCTTCTTTCAAATATTTATTTGTTAAAAGTGTTCCCCAGTTTCAACAACCTGTCCAATTTTAGGTGATTCAAATATTCACATTTTGTATTATTAACGCCGTCGTTTAAATAAACCCTCCAAAGATTTACCAAAATTTTAAAGGTATGATGCTATTAAGTTTATGTATTAATAATCGATTCTACTGTCCCGTAGATATTCTTCCAAAGGCCTTTCTAAAATCTATGAGTCGTGTATGTACATGAGATTTAATTATTCGTTTTTCAAGTTTGTATTGTACGAAATCTTGCTTTCTCATGTATCAATTATTGTAGTATCGACACATATATTTTTCTTAATTCTTATAGTTAAGATTTGCAACGTCAACTTAGATCAAATGCAATTATTTGCAGTTATCAAGAACGACTTCTGTTCTACACAATAATGTGAGGTTTACCAAAAGCACACTGGCAGATGTATTTATGTCATTTTAAATTTTTCACAAAATTATTTCAGCCAAAATTATACCCTACAAATTAATTTAATCTATGTCGGCGAATCCCCTACCTGTTCCCGCGGAGCCTATATTTGGGAGTTTTATGTCTGTTGTACTAATTAAACGTACACAATGCCTAGGGCAAACATGTTGCTTTCATTTGTATGGGATGTCGGCACGTGCAGAATAAATACGGAAAGCGGGCCATTGTTATGTAGACGCACATGACCCCATGTCGCGGTATATTTTCATTATGCGTGCAGTCCGCAGGGATCGCGATACCATAAACTAAGATCAAGGGATGCGTTGTTCGCGCTGAAGGGAGGTCGGGCGGCATTAGCATGCACAACCCTTCCCTTCTGGCCGACTCATCAGATGATCCCGTGGCGCCCATACTGTTGATTGAAACGTATGAACGTGTTCCAACTCATAGTCCACCTAATATTTGTTCCAGGAGAATTGGGCGGTTAGGGCAGTGAATGGTAATAATTAAACTTTAACGCCCTTCGTAAACACTTGCCCCTCCGAAGCAGGTATGGCGGGCGCATTGTTATCGGCAATGGTGTAAGCCGTATGCTCTCCGAAGGGAAATTTGCTTAAATCATTGTTTTTCTGCCTTTAACTACTTACGTCCCAAGGCGAGAAAGGGTTGCACCATGCATACAACCCTTCTTGTTTGAACTTTCGTCTGCACTAACTAGAAAAACAAAGAGGAATTTGCAATTAAATTATATCCCGTGGCTTGAAGTTCTTGTAACACAACACTTTCGGTGGTAACGTAAAACTATGGGAGTCTTGAGGAACACTAGTAGAAAACAGAGGTATACGTAATTAGTCAGCTATAATTCATATTAAAGTATTAAATCAAAGTCTTACTTTACCTTTTTTACTCTTCGTTCTATCAACAGTTTGTTGTTTGGCATGCACTACGTCTACGATATAGAACGTAATTTTTGTTATAATATTGAAACGAACAGAAACAATCTCTTTAAATAAGTATTCCAATAGGATCCATACAAAAGCATTAACCGAGAAAATTATTTTTTTACAATACTATTTATTGTTTTTCTTCTCCTTCCTATAAAAAAACTAAGACATTTCGTTCATCATCTACAAAAAAAAACCGTTTTCACTACCAGGATATTCTTTTCCCTTTCATTCATATTAAAACCATTTCAAAGACAAACAATGAATCTACAATGATGGCCACACTTTAATTGCAATAACTTTCTAATAACAGTGCTGTAATATTTTAGTCACGATAAGTTGATTTACAGAAGATCGTTCGCCCTCGTTTTGTGATAAGGAATTTTTTAGATGCCTTGGTCTGGTTTGGTTTCTTTAATACAATCTGTTTTGGTATCTACGAAGCAGACATGTTTCATGTTGTCATTATCATTTGAAATTCGAATAAGCACAGTGCAGATACATTAATGTTGTGTAAAATGAATCCAAGGATGTGCCCAATATCTACGCAACAATTTTATTTATAAATGACAGGCGCTTGAGAAGTGGGGGATGGGCCAAAGTAGTAGAATAATTCATTAAAATCAGAAGAGAACGCTTAGGGCGAGGTAAGTAGTTAAGATATGACGTAAGATAGACTGAAAAGAAGTAATAAACGCTCAATGAAATAACATCAGTTAGTACCGAACGTAAGTAATACATTTATTTAAACAGCAGATCTCAATACACCGAGAGATATATGGTAATATAAATATTTAGAAAAAACTATTACAAAAAACTCAATGAAAAAGTAGTATACGGGGCTATACATATACATGAGCAAAAAGAGTTTTACTAAATAGCTCTAGGAAACGATTGAGCGTAGTATGCAAATGTATGCTATAATGAGAATTAACTATAGCAGATTGCTAGAACGACCGCCGAATGTGTAGCCCAACAAACGGAGACAGCAGCAACGGACGGCCTAAAATCAATTCGATTAAACCTCAGACCACATAAAGACAGAGGTAATCGTTCATACCTGGAATTTAAGTGAGCCAACCGGTATTTTACCTCTAAATACTATTGAATCCTGATTTAATCAGACTGGTGCAGCAATTCACCAAACCAATAAAACCGAATCTGCACCAGATTCAATATAAATCCGATCACAAAGCGATATCGGATGAAGGCCTGCAAAAATATGTCTGATAGCTTCGGATGTAAAATTGGTACTCCAAAAGTTTTCAAAGAAGAAGTTATATGCAAAAATAGGATGCCAATTATTGTTAATCCAAGAATTACTGAAAACTATATAGGCTATATACACAACTATGTGAAGATTTCCGAATGTACAGCAAAATGGGAGAAAATCAGAGCTTATATTTTGACACCGTAACACATTGACAAAAATATATTCATTACAACTCATTTCGAAATCGAATCACGAAGGAACTGTAGTTTTTCTGTTAATCTAGTTGTCTGTCTAATCTATGTTACTGTATGAAAGCGCAGAAGAGCGACGTTATTTGTTACTAATTTAGAAATATTGCTCTTACCAACAAATTTATTACTAGAAAAGATTTTTTTTCATCATATTCAACCATGCTTACAAATTAGACGATTTGCCTATTCTCATTCTCTATTTGGTGAAGAATATATCTTCGGGCAACTTCCAGCAACTTTGTCGTGTTAGTTTCTCTCCAAGGCTACTGACGATGGCAGATTAGCTGTTGAACTCCGTATTTAGTGTGGTTGGATATTTTTAACGAATTGCATCAGATTCAAACCACAGGCTCCCGCAGTGTTTTAATTAAAATAATACACATGGTTGTCAATAATCCGAAAAACTCATAACTAACTAAAAGTTTGCGACGACACCCAGTCTCACACCTTCAACGGAGTAGTGAGTGATGTGTTAACACTACCCTTTTGACGACTGTCTCACTTTCTTATTTTCAAAAGGGTGGTTGTAATTTTTAAAGCGATTGGATGGTCCTCCCGACAGTTACCAGTCCTGAGGATTGAACCCCTTACATTTGGCAGGGCAGTCGAGTTTCGTAGACAGTCGACCACGCTGGCGGTAATAAATAAAAGAAATGCCTAAACTCTAACTAAGTAAACGTAAATGTTATTAAAAATATATTTCCTTCATTAGTATCAGTTTCATTTGGACATTCCGTAAAAGGAAAATTCACCACTAATCATGCCCCGGGCATTATATTAAACTATGGTAGTATTAGTCAACGGCTCTGATTTCAATCCCTTACATAAAGACACACTACAAGTAGATTTATGTCAAGTTGACCTTGAGAAAATTCCAAGCTACTTTCAAAAACTGCATAATCGTTATGCCCTTATGAACTGTTACTAAATAATAATTTTAATTCTATTAATGAGGCTAACTTAATGGGGGCGATGACATGAAATTTGCTGAAACGAAATATTAATTTTCCCTTTATCTAAATATCTCAAGTCTTATCTGATGCTCCAGATCAGCATTCTTTAAAGTATGCTCCTCAAAGTCTACTTGAGATCCTTTCGTGGCTTTTGAAAAACTATATGAATGCAGAAGTAGACACGCGAATTCAGCTGTTCTGTTCAGCTACTTCAAAAAAATCCATATTATAACAAAATACGGCGTTTTTTTTACAAAGCGAGTCTATTATCTCCAAAACAATTGAATTTTTCTGAAAAACTTGGGAGCGTTTGAGGCAAGATTTAGTTTTTAAAATCAAAACAATCATATATGCCCGATTTCCCTGAAAAACAGCGACAACTGGTAACCCGAGCTACTTACTTATAAGAATTGCCTTGCTATAAATATGCTAAGCAAATAAAAAACTTTCTTTCTCGAGTAACCCGCCAAACTGGAAATTTTACGGTTTTCTATCTATCCGTTACAAATTTAAAACATTTAAACGTTTTAATGTGGTTTTATTCAGGAACAATGACAGCTACAATTAGAGTCATAATTTTAAAGTTAGTGGCTAATCTGATGTAAATTACACTAGAAATATACTAAATTTAATGTGCTGGTATGAAATTTATGATTATCTTAATGTAAACAGTAGTGCTTGTAGTTTATTTACAAAAAAAAATCAAATCCTATGTGGAGAAAAAACTTGAGCACCGTCGGCTAAATCGTCCAAAAATGTAATGACTACGTGGATATAAATGCCGGCCAAGCTACCTCAGAGGAGAGATGCGCCAACGAATTCTTCAATTACGACTAGTGCATCCAGGTATCACCGAGAATTCGTAAACTCAAATAGCACACTATTCTGAAAGAGAGCTCATAAATCTAATGGAAAGGCAAACTACTAGTATCACAGCATAATAATCACAAAATCAAGAGCATATATTACAAGGAACAGGTGATTATTTGCTAAATATAGGTCAAAGGTAAGGTGCCCCTCAAAACACATAAACTCAACTTGCGAGTAAGTTAACATATACAACAGTTTAAAAAAGTACAAATATAAACTACTTTAAATACTACCAACAACAATTGAAAAATGTAACGGAAACTAAATTAGGCTCCGGGGATGAAAATCATTAAATGCTAAAATTTACTCGTTCCCATGGCCCCTGAGGGGTATACATGAAGTTCGTTAGAGGAACTATAAATAACGACCAAAGTCCAAAGTAAAATCCATGGGATTCTGAAGGAATTCAGGCAGCAACTGTAGCAAAATAAATGGTACTCAAGGCACTGGATCACTGTCCACAGTATTCAGTTGGTTTTAATGCAAGGAAAATAAAACATTACCGAGATTCCTTTTGTTGAGTCCCTCATCTAGGCTCACCCGAATGGTCATTTAAAGCTGGCATGGAACATCGGAGGTTGAGTCCAATAGCACACAGGAAGCTGGATTCAGAATGTGCATTCACGGCCGCAACATGATCAAGTTAATTGGCCTCATGTGGAACTGCAAAACCTCCCGTCAAACAAAGCGCTCCGAACCGGCTAAGGAATTCCCAAAATAGAATCAAGAACGTCTCAAACGCGATACGATAGAAGCTTCAATCGACCTCCACGTGCAAATGGGTCATCAGTGCGCAACCAGGATCCGGCAGAAATCGGTGTGAGAAGAAACTGACAAAGCCGTAAAGCGAGCTAACATCGGCGACGAGGGTGATTTCGATCAAACGACGCCAACATGCCAACAGAACTTCTGGACGATTTAAAGGCAGCTAGTGGCATAGTGGTAAGAGTGACAGATTCGTAATCACAGCGATCAGTGGTCTCGGGTCCAAACCCCGGGGTAGGCACGGGTGTACATGAAAAGACGTACAAAAATCAGTCCTCAGGACTAACCAGGAACACTTGAAGACGAGAGTAAATCAAAAACTCCAAAAACGTCGTGTGATAAACACCCGAGACAGTGGAAAAGGTCCGATAGAACATATCATAAACTCTGATTAGTAGAAATAGTTAACAAAACATTTGAAGATAAGAAATACTTCTAATTTCTTGAACATTTTACATGCTTTTGAGAAAGCTTGTGGAGGGCTCTGGGTCTAACTGAAGATTTTCTCGCACCATCTATAGTTTGGTACTATTGTGGCTTACTATTAAGCTTCCAAGTGAAATGCCAAGAGGAAGTAACACCTATGCGTCCCATGCATTCCGGAAAATCAACAATAAGTGTACTGGACCGGATACTGCACCAGATATAGACTACAGACACAGTCCATGCATTAAACCTGATAAAACATATAAGAACGTACTGGAAGAAGAAAACATTGTGGCTGGACTATACTTTTACTAACAGCACAGCTGTAATGGCTTCGAAGGCTTCTCATGCTAACTGAAGATTCCCTCATACCATCCATAATGTGTTACAGTTGTGGTCTATTGACGACTGAGATGCTAAGAGAAAGTATCATCCCTACATCCCATCATTCGACAGGACCTAAGAGAAGTGGGCTAGACTTTGTACTACGCCATGTATACTTTGCAGACATCCTGTGCTCATCAATAATCACCACTGGTACGTTTACCTATGACACGACTGTGAGATCTTTTTACAAAGCACCAGTTGTCAAGCACCTTGAAAAAATTTTCCAGTCATATCCCTCACCGATTACCGAGGAAGATACATACATCCAGGTCTATTTGGAATCACCAAATGTCATTGCAAATAAAATCCATTAAAGATCACTGAACCTAAAACTTCTACCTCACTAATCACACAGTTCAATACCTCTACCAGCTGATGGGTGTAGGCTTTTCTAAGAATTTTCCATTAGTTCCTGTTTTGAATATTCAGCTGATCGGCTGATCTCTTTGTATGATCAGTTCATCGGATGTACGGTCTATCTTGGTTTTCGAGGGTTTACTAAATTCGTCCCAACCAAATTTTATTCTTTTTCTATTTATTTTGCTTGGATTTCCATTTGTAGTGAAATATACTGACCAAGAGTTTCCAAATTGTCATCTATCTGTACATCATACAGGTAAACGGCCTGTTAGCAGATATAATCATAGGGATAGATTATATTCACTCGATTTTTCTATTATATTTCTTATACCTACAAATGCTGTACAAATAGTATTGGTGCCGTATTATAGTTATTCACGATTCCGGTTAATATTCTATAGATTAATGACGAAAAGTTGATTAACCTATAACTTTCTAGTACCGTCGCTCGTGTTAGTATTATTACAGTGTCGTCCCGCTCTTCCAATTATCGTCTTGCCCTCTTACATATTCGTTTATTATTTTTAATTGTTCTAGTAGAGATTTTGCCCCTTTTCAAAATTTCTGAAAGCCCTCACTCGTTTCCGTTGCTCTATTATTTTATATTACTTGAATACTTTTTTTATTTCGCATGTTTCAATATTTGGACTTTCTTCTGAATCAATATTTTTCTTTCAACATCTTCTGTACTTGCACATGTTCTTGCACCATACAAATATTTGTCAAATTCCTCTCTCCTTTTATTCTATTTTGATCTATCATTTGAGCACCAGTAGGGTGTACACTTCTGAAAGCGCCTAGTACCACCTGGGCTTGAGTTCAAGACCAAGGTTGCCACCAACTACCACTGGTCCCAAAACTGGCACCCAGCACAATAGACTCCAAGGATAAACCTCCACAAGGTTTGGCAACCTCCACCACTAACCCCAAGGACACACTTTCTCTCGCCAGAAGTTATTTCTGTAAGATTAACTCTCCCATTCGACGCGTTTGGCAACGCAAAGTCAAGTAGTAGGCGGTAGTTTCAGAACTATCCAAAATACCCCTAGTTATGTCGTAATACTACCTGTAAATTTTTCGTCTAAAGGCCGAAGGAAATAATAGTGAAAAAATTACCTTTCAGGATTTCTTCAAATCTTCGCGTTTCAGGGTCACTAGATGACGGCAAACATGTTTTCTCAATTTCGTGTGTTTCTCTGTCTGTCTATCGGTCTAGCTCGTCAGCTTAAATTGATTCGTCGGCTAAATCTCTCAATAACATTATATTAATGACTACGTGGATGCAATTGGCGGCCGGACTAACTCAGGGAGATGGTTCTTTCAGTTGTCTAAATACTAACGATTAATTAAAAACCTAAAAGGGGCGCCAACGAATCTTTTAATTAACGACCAGTGTATCCAGGTATCATAGAGAATTCGTAAACTCCAGTATCACTATATTCTGAAAGAAAACTAAAAAATCCAAGTATCAGTAATAAAGAACGAAACCAAAATGCTAGTATCACAGTATAATAATCACGAAATAAATATCATATAGGGTGATAGATCTAGGCCAAATTAAGGTGCACCTGAAAACACAAACTCGACTTGCGACTAAATTAACATATACCGCAGATTAAAAAGTACAAATATAAATGACACTAAATAGTACCACCACAATTTAAAAAGATGAAACGGAGATTAATTTAGGCTCCGAGGATGAAAAGCGCTTTAACTGACTTGTACAGACGGTAAATGTCCAAAATAAATCCTACGGAATTCTGATGGAATTCAAGCACCTTTTAATGCAAGGAAAAATAAAACATGTTACTGGAAATCCTGTATCGAGCCTCCTTCTGCCCACTCGAATATTCATGTAGCTGGCACAGACCGTTTAAGGTAAAACCCCAAATAGTCCATAGAAGGCTGGATTCGACAGGTGCCTTCAGAATTGTACCGCGTTCAACTTTCCAAGCCGCGTAATTCCGCTGTATACAGCAAGGGCAAAGTTCATCTAACATAACCACATGCCCGCATAAACTTTGGACATTTTTAGAAGACTCTAACTGTCCGCCTTCATAGCACCAAAGGAAAAAAAATCGGAAACGAAGTCAACCTCCTATGGCTTCACGTACCGATAAAAACAAGATGAAAGCGGGAGAGTGTTGGCCAAATTCAAAATATGCGTCACATACCCCGAAATGACATAGACTTTCGGCATTGCACCAACCCCTAACTTACTTAAACTAAAGTAAAACTAACCTAACTTAGACTAAACTAAATCACATAGAGTACGCCCATAGATCTGCCAAGCTATAGAGGCGCTGTCTGTTTGTTGGTGCCGATTAGATATCTACCTGGCTCAAAACCTAATATTCTTTTCGTGAAATAAATATATACTGGGTGCACACCTTAAAAAAATGTAGGCTATTTTTGGTTTAACTCAAGAACTATTAGTTAGATAAAGGTAATATTTTGCACATAGCTCAGATTTTTACCCTTCACAGAAGTAAGCAATTTTGGAGACCCAAGAAATACAGTGTGAACGTCGTAAAGGGGGCACGCTTTCCAATGATTTTTCATTTTTCTTATTATTCTTAGTTTCTCTCAGAGGGTCAACATTTTCTTTCCGGTTTGTAATTAGCTCTCTTCTTTCTTCTATATTTTTTTAATGTCAATATTTTGCTGTTTCTTTGTTTTTTATATAGTGTTATTTTTGACAAAGTTTCTTTAATTGCTTTCACATATTTCTTTCTAAATCATGGTCTGATGTTACATCTGCTTCTAACAATTTTATTCCTGTTAGTGTTTTATATAGCTCTGAAGGAACTAATTACCCTAGTTTATAACTTCAGTTCGTTACAAAAAATTAATTTCAATAATGTTCTTTTAAAAATCTGCATATAAGTCTTCTTCCCTGAAACATCCGAGATTGATGACAATTTAATTTTTATACAGGCGTCACCTGCTTTGAAAATAATTTCGTTGGTCATCTCCACTAATGACGGAAGAATAGCGAAGCTCATGTTTACGAAGCGCGCTTTCGCAGTGATTTACTATGCTAATCCTTCAGCGCCGATTTGCAAGGACCTATATGGCTTTAGAATATTTGCCTTATTCGATTCCATGTATTCGAAATTGAGGATTTCAGAGCCCGCGCGGAACTCGCCATATAAATTAAATCAATTACAAGTCGCGCTAAAATTAGGATCCCGCATGCAAGCTTAATATTAAATTCCTCTGTTTTGAAATTCGTCGGGGATTTTTTCACCGAATATCTCGACGCCAGAATTTACCTGAAACTAATTAAAATTCTAGTTGGAAGGACGTTTGCAATTTGTCCACAATAGCCGCTCTGTTGCGTTGCAATTTACACGCTTAATTAAAATATGTCTCAATTTACGTTTGCAATTTCGGATTCAATAACCCAATTTTATCTTGGGTTCCAGTTTGCTGGCAGGTAAATATTGAGGCGCCTCGACCACCTCGCTTCGACTTCTTATTTATGCAAATTCCTTGTTACAGAGAGCATTGTGAAGTACAACGCGCCGAGGGGAGAAGTGAGAGATCTTGACATAGATCTCGAAGACGTCAGCTATGATGGAGTGTTGGAAGGAGGTTTTATGAGAGATGGTTTGGGGCAGCTCGTGGACGGGCTTTATGGGGACGATGATTATCAGAAACAGCTGCAGGGAGAAAACTCGGGTAAGTTGTTTGACAGGCAAGCCCCACTCTGTTTATAATTTTTATATCGAATAATTAAGATTAAACTCAGGAAAATACTTTGGCCGTAAACTCGGAATTTCAGGAATTTCAGATTAATTTCCTGATGCAGCACGAGAATGCCTGTGAAATGGTTCTGCTTACTTGTATTTATAGTCCACGTTTACGAAATCTGCCGTTTTTAAATTACACTATAAAGGTCTGGTATCTGCGAGGAAACGGAGCCGCTCTTAGCAGAAGCCTCTGTTTTAGCAAATAACTCCAATAAATCTTTGTAAATAACTTATGTAGCGGCGGAAATCTAAATTACAAACAAATGGGTCAATGATTTTTAGCCCCTTTTCCGGAATCCCACACTCCATTTCATTAAAGTTGAAATTTCTTGTATTTGACTTCCAAAGTAGTGTTTCGTGGTATTACTGCTTGCAAGTAGTTTTATGTGCCTTGATAAAATATTGCAAATTTATTTTATTTTTATTATCTTTACTTTCACAAATTTGTCTTCCAGCACAATAGAACTACTGCAATATTATTCGGCTCGCTGTGGTAAAAACCTTGTTACATTAATAATTGCCGATAGTAAGTCAGAACATGCACTCGCACTAGCTCAGTGGAAGGGCGTAGGTGACTTATCTTTAAAACGAAACGACCGAAATTATAGGGGCGCCAAATGGTTTCAGGCCCATGTGTCCTAGCTCATTTGAGCGAACAAACCATTAAATTACTCAAAGTAACAATACCACATAAACAATAAAAACCCACAGTTCGATAAATCGTATAATATTTCAAATAGATCTTGGATTAATAACAGGGGAAATAAATCGATTTGTAATTTTTTTTAAATTTATTTAGTACTCAGCCAACAGCCGTTAGGCCAATTATGGGCGTCGCTGTGCATTTTATGGGGACTTTCAACCCCACTAACGACTTTCTTGATGTTATTATGACATCCGGGACCAACTATTTCCGTGGAAGCCGTACCACGAGGCGCCGAGAGATGCAACCGTGGAACTCCCATTCAAGTTCTGACCAGAAAGAGCGCTGCTTAACTCTGCTGATCAAACGCTTGTTCAAGCTACATCACCCGGGACCTAATTACTGGCATTAACAGACAATAACAATACTATCACAAAAATAAATATATTACATAGGTAAATATCACAATCTTAATCAATCAAAACCTGAACAGTGTGCATCAGAAAACGTAGCCTTTGCTGAGGACGTGTAAAAGCTGTAAGTAGGCCAAAACAGGTAATTTAATAACATCCCGAATACTGAATGAATGACACATCGGTACTGCGTTCCACCTATAATGTGTTAAATTGGCCCTCGGTACTCACACATTCAGATATCTGTATGTCTTAGTGGTATACCAAATAACCTGCTGGGGTAGCTTTCCCTCGAGCGAACTTAATTACTAAGGCGATAGTTATGAAAGAAACATACGTGGATTTACCATTCGCTCAGCTAATTTATTAGCATGCATAGCTACGTTAATTATAACTCAACTAACTTAGCTCTAAACTGACCTGAATTACAGTTAACTACAACAGCGGTGAAGCCGCTTTAAGGTTTAAGCCATATGTGAACTACTAAATTTAAGATAACGAACGGCAAGGCCGTTAGGAATTCAATAGCATGTCAATTATTAGATCACAAAAACAAAATAGCAGTTAAGTTCAAACCCTATCTAGCACAAGGTGAAGGTGGTGTTAGCTCCCAACAGCTACTGCAAAACACAGGAGCCTTCCTAGGGACTGCGTGAAAGTTGCAGGGACCAGCGGGAATCAACGGAGACTAACTGCACATCACTCGGCACTGCTGTAGGCCTCTGCTTTAATTGTGCACCTTTAGCCCGTAGCTTGGAGGCTAAGTATATATACACAAAATTAGCAATTTGAATAAACGAGGATAAAAACGCCTTACCAGAAAATTCTGCCCGCAGACTCACACCGAAAATGTGCTCACACAACAATTTGTTTTTGCACGGTTGTGGGTGGGAAATGTGGTCAAGTCGATTATGCTACATACGCCTAATCCAGTGGTTAATTTCCACAATGCCTTAATCCAATTCTGCCATGTTCACAGAGTTCGATGAACCAAGATTTTTGTACCGGCAAATCGAACAGTGTTTCACCTTTGTGGCATATTTTCGAAAGCGGAAGTGACGCCAAACAATATCGCCACCTAGCGACAATAAATGCCCTCGGCGAAAAGAATTGCAGATTGCATAGGGAACTGTATTTAAGCAAAACTCCGCAGCTCTCCGGAACCTTACATTCGACATGCTAGTCGAATTAGTTGCCTAATCGCTGGGCACTATTGGCCCGTGAAATTACTAAATAAATTAGGAAATGACAATAAATTGGTCTCAACCTAAATGTTATATTCGTAATGGATGTTATACAACAACAAAAAAGAAGATAATCTGCATTTTCTTGCAAGTTGGCTGGTATTCCTTTAGTCATTATAGAATACTACCGCGGTTGTATCGTTTTTGAATATTGCCATGACGGTTTCTTTAAATACTGGTCGAAATTTTGACCAAATTTCGTTAGTAGCATGACATCCAAGCGTGTTTGGGGAGCATTGTATAGAAAAATTATACTTCGCACGGTGTTGCGTTTCTTGCACTGAAAATAGTCTTGATTAAAAGTTTGACTTCTTATTTTGAAGCTTCTTCTATTTGAAGAATTGCAAAGTATAATTATTTTTCTTTTGTGGTTAGTATGTTTTATATGGATCCCTACCACCTATATTTGGCACGGAGATCTTCAACACTATCTATTGCCCAATATTCGTAAAAATTGTATATATCTAGTTAAGAATCCTCTTTAATATTCTAAGAATGATGTTTATAACTATAGTTTGCGATGGGTGAGGAAGGGGGAAGCAACGCAATTGACATTTTGATTTCAATTGTATGAGTCAGTACAAAGATTTTTATAGAAAATGCGAGTTCGTGAAAGAATCTTCGAACGAAATATCGTGGAAATATAATTTAAAGTTCACAAAATTAAGAAATGGGTACGTTTTAGAACGCAGATGAAGTATATCACAAGAATAATCACATTGCGTAGGATAATACGCTGTCAGAAACACAGAAAAATGTGCGGAGATGTGATCAGGCGTAAACTATGGCGAGAAGGAAAAAGTATTAGAAGACTTCAGAGATACGGCCATACACAAGCGACAAATATGTAGAATAGTTTAATAATTGGTCCTTTTACGGACAGCCTGTTACTAATGGAAAAAAGTGTTGTGGGGGAAACCCCCGTTTGTGATATATAACAAGTTCGAAGTGGGTCTAGCGTGAGGGATGTGCCTTGGGAACTCGGTGGCAATACTAAAAAAATACCTGGAAGGATGGTGGGAAAAATTCGTGTTACTTTTATTGGCGGTAACTGGTGTTTGTTTACTACTGTACTGGGGAGCGTCAACCAGGAAATGTTTCCCATCGACGATGGTAAATGGGCATGATCAACTGCAGATATGAGTTACCTTGCGAGATTTCTGAAAAGCTTAATTTACTACAAGAATACGTACAGCTGCGCTTCGCTTCATAAATGAAAATTATACAGTACATTTATGCTGGAGCAAAAGGTCACAACCGCAACAAACAATCCCGAATAATTCTACCTACTCATGACGTCACGTCGCGCGATAAGCAAAATTTCTAGTAGGTGCTTGAAACTATAACCTCTAACAGATTTACTGAAAATATATTTTACTCGCTATGGTAAAAATCTAGTTACAGAAGATAGGTAATAGATTTGTTGAAGTTTCGTTAACAACTGGGTGCATGATACAAGTCATCATATTCGTGATAGATCGAACACAGCAAAAACAACTAAAAAAAGCGACAGGAAAGTTCCATTTCTCGAGTGGCCAAAAAATTCCTGAGAGATGAATCACATCGGAAACCTGTGCAAATCTTTAAAAATAGGATTAGGAAAAGAGCAAATTACATTAAAAGTAAAATTTACCCAAAGGGCCCTGTTTCATTAATAATGCTACAATCAAGTGAGAACGATGCAAGAAAACTGTTGACGGAGCTCAATATAGACTGGAACTGTAATCATTCTTAATTTTTTGCAAGGTAACTCGTTGGAAAGGTACCTACCTCAAAGCAACTTGGCATGGAAGCCGTATCAGCTTATTTACACGAAGACTTTAAATTTAACAAATCGACTCTCTTTAACAAAGCTACTAAAACTAGTTGTTGGGACACTCAATGGTGCGATCAAAAATGTGTACAAATTTTTTAAATTTTATAACTATCGTGAATGGCATGAACCAAAAAGTGATTACTAGAAAATGATATTTTTGGCTGCTTGAAGTTGCCGCTAACAACTAGCTTCAAGCAGCAGTTCTTCCAGGAAGGTATAGAAAAATTGATAAAATCTTCGAATGAAATTTAGACACCTGCTTATTGACTGAAAGACGGCCAATATTGTTTCAAAAGTCTTATACAAGTCCTAATATGAAATCGCCTTCTGAAAAATTTTTTCGAAATTGCGCCAACGGCCGACTATTTAAAAAATATAAATAAAGTTTAAGTGTACTAAGCACTAATAAAATGATTAATTCTCGAAATACCCGAGCTATTTAGATAAACAGTGGAGTGTTGCAGTTTGTATACAATATAACTAAACCTATGAAAAAATAATACGCTTTTGAAAAATGTATTACACTTTATTGATGCATCTGATGCATGGATGTATTAATACATGCATGATTAGATGCAATAAATTATAACTTGCCAGAAATCGCGCTTGATTAGCGACTACAATAGCTACGACATCCAGCTGATACTGTCGTGGAGGCGAAGCTGAATACATCCATATATTCTTCATGTTTTTTTCTTAAAACTGTGGTAATTTTTTCATAGTGCTTTGTTAAAGTATCCTTTATTTACCATTGTACTTAGGTATTAAAACTGTTATTCAAATTTGCAAGCATTGTAAGTACGAGGAACCATTCTTGAGTAACTATTCAGGAAATTCATTATGTAAGTTTAACTACCGTCCAGAAGAATTGGTGCTGCAAGCTCATTTACTAGCTTAGGTTTAACAATGTACAATCATTCCAAACAATACAAGTACACAATGAATACATTTTTGTTGCCAAGAACGTGTAACACTTAAACAACCAATTTAAGATTCTATTAATATTCAGTGAGCAATAAAGATATTCCATTCCGTCAATATAAACAAAGCCTTTGACTATTATTCATTGATAAAAATGTCGGTGGCAATTGCTGAGAGATAACTTATATTTAGTATGTTATATCTTTATAGTAATATCATCACTAATATTATATGCCAAAGAACTTATTTAGCTCAATGATCAGAGTTAACCTAACAAACGTTATCAGGACAGTAACCTAATAGGGTTGCATAAATATGTGGCTCTACAAAATTATTACTGATATTTTAAAGTAAATATATAACCTTTTAGATTCAATAGAGTTTTGGTCCCCATATTTTTCAAATGTTGAACTTGCTCATTGCCAGATATTAGGCATTCTAGTTATCAAAGTTTTGGACAAAATTTGCAAAAACCACTGCATGAAAATTACTGAGAACGCTGAAACTTTACTGCAACTTACTAACATTTTCCTGCAAATTTCCTAAAATTGATTGAAAATGAACTTAATATTATAAGGGTTAAAAATTTACTGCAAATTTACTGAAAATTGAATTGTAAATTTTCAATATACTTTCTGATAATTTCCTACACACGAGCTGCATTTTTTTACTATACCTATATAGTGATGTGATTTTTATTTAAATAAATGACTATCATCTCAAAGTGTTGGGTTTTCTACACCCTAGCAAGTATGATTGAATGCATAATTATAGGCAATACATTTGCTATGAAGATAATTATTGTGGTTTTTATTATTTTTACAAATAATAGCTTTAGCCACCGCTTGTTTATCCAACGGGACCGCTACACAATTAGATATTTCAACTGATGGGAACAACTTTACAAACATGGCGCTCCAACCTCACGACTAGTCAAAACAAGTTGGCTTCGTATTAATAATTACATCAGTGATTGCCTAAATTATTTAACAAACGTAAGTAAATAGACGCCACAACAGAACACTTACGATGCGCTTCTTTCTCAGGAAATGTGCAAAAACCAACGTCACTAAAAATGTCACCGAATTCTATTTTTAGAATAACCTAACCTTATTTGGCTTCCCTGATGCAAAATAGGACACCAGGCGTCTCCACAGCGAGTCCCACGACGGACGGAGGCTCGTCTTTCTCTCCGTTGGCTTACTGTAACAAGCCAGATACGCCTTAGAACTCCGCCTGCAGCTTTCACCACTCCAAAATTGCTTACAATTCGTATTTTCCCAGTCCTAGGGCTCCGCACAGCTCAGCACGAATGTCGCTACCTCCTTCCCACTTCCAGGGCTATGCTAACCTCACAACAGCTCTCAAAACTGAAACAGGAAGACCAGCTACCACTCGACGTACTATGCAACACTTTTTAAAACTCCGGTAGGGCTGCAAGGAATCAAAGCAACTCTTCTACAGCCTACGCAAAAGACACTGCACTATTTATAAAACACTGAATTGGGAAAAATGGGTATTTCTTCGCTTTTAAATGGATTATTTTTGGGGAAGCCGAAATAACACGTCTCACAGCTTGCCTTCGCGTTCCCCCTTCTTTCTTTTGTTTTCATTCGTCTTACATTGCTATTCATTATTTCGAAGCCTGCTCTGATTACATGTTATGTTTCAATCAAGGACAGTACTATTTTAAACCGTTTTTACAAATTATTATCTCAAAATCAATGCTATTTATACAATTTGCAAAGATTAATCTATCACATTTATAGAATATTTTGTAAAATAATATTTGAAATGCGTACAATGTTATTAATTGCTATCATAATTTTAGAGGCTTTAAAGCTGTTCATTGCAATAGTAACATACTGAATTTACAAAAAATTTGTTAATAAGTTGCTGCCATTTCACTGTAAACTTACTAAGAAGTGATGCAAACACATTGAAAATTTCTAGCAGACTTGCCAGACGGTTGCTACAAACTCTCAGAAACTGTAATGCAAACTTTCTAAAAACAAAATTCAAGACTTTTATACAAATTACTAACAATTCACTGAATATTTCTGAAAAACCTGGTATAGAATTTGCTGGAACTGTTGAAAATGTGTTGGGAATTTATAAAAAATTATTGTAAACTATTCCAATTGATTACCACTGTGCTGCAAATATAGTAAGAATTTACTGTAAATAAAACTAACCGATTAAAAACTTCGTTGCATATAAGCCTTTCTCCAATTCTTCTACGATTCTCAATCTGATACCCATTTAAACTTACTTTCGGTATTATGTCGGCGGGTAGTCTTCTGATGCATTTTCCTTCTCGGTACCATGTAACCCTACGCAATTCGATTCTTCTTGCTATATCTTGGTTCTATAACATATCCATTTGTGGATGTTGAAATCTTTGAATGAATTGCCAAAATGTTTGCTTCCATGGTTTAGACTCGCATTTGTCTAACATTTTCTTGAAAAGCACTGATACAACTTTACTACTGGTGAATTCAAAATCCCAAATCCATCTCTTTCTCGTTTTCCTTCGTAATTGCACTCCATAGCTCAAGCCAAATATTCGTGGTAGGAATCCTGATCACATATGCAAGCCCCAAAAGGCAAACAATATTTGGCAATGCAAAATCTACTGGAGAACTAACTTACTGATCTCCAAACAGGAGACAGGTATACAATATGATTAATTTTTATATCATAGATATAAACTCCATTACATCTATGCATAAACCTATCTTCTCATACCAGTCTATCAGGAAAGACAAATATTACAATTCCTTAAACTCGCTTCTTCATAGGGAAATGTCAATAAAAAGCTTCAAAATTAAAGAAAGCAAACATTTATTACCAATTTCAGTACAGGAGATGGAATATGGATCGAGTTATAACAGCTCCCTATATTTCTTCTTAAAAACACAGAAAGATATCAGGTCAAAATTACATAAATGTGAGTTTATGTAGGACAGTCCGTTTACTGTTGACTATATCAAAAGTATTTGAAAAACTTATACTCGTAATTCACAGGACTACGTACAGACTGAACCACAAACCTAATGCATAAAAAGTAAGGAGTAGCGTAGGATGCAGATCGATCAGACTTAGAGAAAAGTAATTGCCTCCAAAAAAACACTAAAGGATATCAGCCATCCTGAAGAAGAATATCGATAAAATTTGGCAGTTGTTTAGTTGAAGAGAAAGGCCAACTAACAATAGGCAACACACATAATCTTTAAAATTAAAATAAACCAAATAACCAAGACATATCACTACACAAACCAAATGGATATATTTGGTTGCAGAGTAGACTGGGATCACATATTGAAGTGCAGAAAATAGAAAGATAAAATCTAAATAAATGTCTTCACCAAGCACAAGCTGATAGAACACTGAAGTGAAGAAAGAGGAAGTTGCAAAAATAAATATATTAGATGAAGAAGTAAAGTCGAAATTATAATAATCAACGAATCAAAACAGAAGAGCTGAAAAGATTTCGTAGAAGAGTCTAACTAACAAAAGATTATGTAACAGAATAACAGTAATTTGAGGAGCAACCAAGAAAACGTCAAGTTAATTTAACTAGAAACATTCAAGGGCATACATACTCAGTTGAAATAGTGGACATTTTAAAAGAATACTATAGCAGCAAATTCCAATAATTAGCACAAAAGAATACAGAGTACGAATACAATAATAAAAGACAGGCGATAAGATAAAAAGTGAGAAATGGAAGAGATAGAAGAAAATGTAAACTAACTAAAAAAGTTGAGAAGGCATGTAGAGTAGATAATATTGAACTCGAACTGATCAAATTTGGAGGACAGAGAGTATGCGAATTGCTATGAGAAATTATGTAAAATATCATGAGAAGAGAAAAACGTACCCATAAAAGGAAAAAATAATCTAATAATTCCAATTCATAACGAACGGAATGCAACAACTGTAGAACTGGAGATGCAAGCTTTCAAATATTCATATAAAAAGCAGACTGAAAATCAATAGCAAATAAACTAGAAGGTGTGATCATTATCTTGGACTAAATACTAAAGTAGATCCAGGAAAGTTCACATTAAAACGACAACTGAAGATAAAGATGTAAGAATATGCAGTATATCGTACGCAGATTATACTAATAGCAAAAACCGATGCAATTAAACAACAATTACTAAATATATGGGCAGAAGAAATGGAAAAAATAAAAACAGATGTGAACATAAATCGAGTCATGAAAATTAACAAAAAAGATTACGCAAATGAGCACATAATATGCAAGGATCAACAATTGATTACAAGTGACAACTGATGAATACCTGAAACGTGTGATAACTAATAACGGTAAAATTGAAAAGGAAATATTTAACAGACAAAATGAAGCAACATGAATATTATATATAAAAACTAAAAAAAAATATTGTATATAATCTGGTAACGGTACCTACTATACTTTAATCAATCGAGCTATGAGGGACACAGACCAAACAGCAAAATATTTGCAGTAAAAATGGAATTCTAAGCAAAATAATGGGGGTTAGAAAATATAACTGATTAAAGGACGAGTAAGAGATGAATTCTACTAAGAACTGCACTTCAAGAAAATAGACAAACAACCACTATAACAATGATAAATACATAAACTAGTTAAGATAGTTATAGACTCATGTAGAAGAGTCAAAAATGAAAAAAGAAAAAGAAACGGTAGAAGAAATAGAAAACCAAAGGGGGAAAACTAAGAAGGTAATAGAAGGAATAGCAATGAACGAGAAAAATGGACGGAACTCTAAGCTGATTCTGAAAAGTTCTAAGGCTTTTAAACACCGAGAAGAGAAGAAAGACCTGTTTTCTAACAGGAATAAAGTCACAACTAACAGTAAAAAAGCAAAGGTCTACTGCATAAAAATATCAGTAAAATTATATTTGGACCATTGAAATTCTGAGTAATTGTCATCGAAAATTTTCAGTTTCTTGATTAAAATCCCCTGTTTACAACTAATAGAATAGCTTTACAGATATTTACAATAAAGAAGCTCGAAAATCGAGTGAAAAGTCTACAATGCATTCGAATCCATTAATATGTAAACTTCTTGATGAAGATCATGATATAATACCCGCAGACTTAAACGCAGCAAGCTAGCAGGTATAGCAAGTAGATTTTTAAATAAAGAAAGAATAATAATATATATTATTACTATTATTTCTTTTACTTCAAAGCTTAAAGCTATCATGACTAGGATCATTCTTTAGCTAAAATGTTAGTGGAAAGGTAAGAAATCATGTCACGAGGTTGAACAAATATAAAACGGGAACGACTAAACACAGAGGATGTGGTGTATTTATAGGAGACAGCCTCCTGGCGTCCTTCGAAGTAATCTCCCTCGACTTCTACGCACCTTAGACATCAACAACATTAAGTCCAGTAGGAGCTATTTGACCAACGAGTGTGACGAAAATAAAGAAGAAATTGAGGTAGAAAACCAAATAATAGGAAACGTCTGGTCCAACATATACTTAAGACAAAAAATTGAACTTTCCCAAAGTAATGAAAAGCAGATTTGGCCAAAACAGTTTCTCTAGCCTGGGCAGAATTCCGAAGGTCTTAACATATGGGACAAGGGTACTTAACAAGGATATAATACATAAACTTCAAGTAACACAACGATCAATGGAGCGTAGAATGCTCAATATTAAACTTCAAGATCGAATACCCAACATCGACATTATACGATGATTGAAAGTAACAGACGTGATACAACGATTGTGTTCAGTGAGATAAAACTGGGCTGGGCATGTAGGGAAAATGACGACCAACAGATGGACTCGCCAAATCGTGGAGTGGAGGCCTATAGAGCACAAAAGGCTTAGAGGGAGACCTCAAACCAGATGGATGGTTGACACCAAAAGAACTGCTCGATATAACTGGATGCAAAAAGCGAACAACAAAGAAGAATTGAGACTAAGGAAAACTTACATCCGACGATAGATTAAATAAGCTGATGATGATGATGAAAGGCTATTTAAACTTGCTGTAAATTTCCATGGAATCTCATTGACATTGTCAAAAAACCTTCCCTTCATGATCAATTTGAATTAAGGAAACAGCATGAAGGCAGCTGGGAACTGATACGACGAATACAGGAAATGTTCCAAGCCTGCCACACTTTTTTCGATAAAAAACCCAGAATGCACAGGAATATTACGTTCTAAAAGATGCCAATGGTCGAAGCCTGCTAAATGTGGCCGCACACGACAAACGCGCTTCAGTAAACGCTTGATGACATCCTTATAGTACAGGCTAGCGACGGTGACACTCGGTAACCCAAATTTCTTGTTAATGATGCTTTGACTGTCGAAGAATGTTATCAACATAGTCTTGACCTTCAATTTTTGAAGGCGATTTTGTTTGTCTGGGAGGCTCTACGGCTTGTCACTAGTAACATTTGAATCCAGGCAATTTTACTGACTGTCGGTTGTTGCAATGATATCGCGAAAGAGTCCACTAGAAGTGCTTTTTCCTCAAGACTCAAGTTGTGCGGGACGAATTTGGCACACGCCAACCTTTCCCTCAGCGCTTCCCCAAAATGGCCTTAATAGTCTGGGTGCCATCTTGAAAAGCTTGTTTCGAGATATGAATAAAATGTTTTGACTGTTTTTGATAGCTTATGTTATGTAAATTTCAGAACCGATTGATGCCACTCTGCCAGAGTTTAGCATTTCGAGTAATTCAAGATGGCGTCCAAGAATGCCCGAAATATTGAAAATTTTATTCTGAAGCGATATTAACTTTTGGGCATTAGAACTATTTACGTTATGCTTCTGTTTATGTAATGTTCACGAAGCAGATGCCACATAATTGCCTAGACCATTTTTAAAAGCAGAGCATGTAATGTGAAAGAGGAACCTCTTTGACTGGTTTAACGCTGAATAGAGCAGGAGGAAAACGTTGGGCATTAAGTATGCATGTGATCAGCCAGCTTGTAAATGGTCTATGTGAAATGAGGGAACACAAAGGTTCTGACAAATTACATTTACACAAAGAAGAAGCCAACAGAAGAATCAGTCGTGATGCTGTAGATAGGGAGAAGCTAAGGAAAAAACTAGGATTGTGTATAGAGCCTTTAAATCCATCAGAGCATCCTCAAGGATTGGTAAACAGTGTAGTTGGAAAAGTAGTAGCAGCTAAAGAAGTTAATGTGGACAAAGCTTATGAAATGGCTAAGAGAGCAGTGCATAATTTTCAAGAAAGCCTCCCAAGTGGATTTCATGTTAGTCTTAAAAAAATTGTTGTAAACATGAATGAGGATAAAGATGGTGAATTTTAAACCGCAATGAAGATGCATGCTTCACCTTTGTATTCCAAAATCATAGTCCTCGAAGCAAACAGAGATATAAAAATGACTGATGTGTTAAAATACCAACTTGCTTCTGTGCCTCCATCTATGTTTAAAGACGATGGAAACATGAGAGAGCTTGTTGGTAAGTCTCCATTAATGAACATGAGTGTGCCGCAGTCTGTCAGAAGAAGTAAGCCACCTACACTAATAATCATTGACGGTTATGCTTTACTGTGGGTTGTGCATTGGCCTGTAGGAGGGCCTGTGTGTGATTTCCTGAAAAATTTCCTGGAAAAAATCATTGACAAACTAAAACATGCCCATGTCCACCTGGTGTTTGACAGATACCATGACTACAGCATTAAGAGTGCAACAAGAGCGGGTCCTGAAAAGAAAGTATCAAGAAAGTTTATACTTACTGAAACGACACTACTTTCCCCACAGAATATAACGCTGTCAAATAATGATAACAAACTCCAAATGATACAGCTTTTATGCAACTACGTTTCTACAAATGAATGTAATGTCCCATTTGAGAACCGTTTGGTTGTTACTGGACAAGATACCACGCCAGTTCAAATACATAGGGGCAATCTTACTCAGAGAACTGATTTGAAAACAGAACACGAAGAGGCGGACATTATAATAATTCAGCAGCTAATAGCTGAAGCTAAAGGCAAAGAAAATGAAACTGTTCATGTTATATGCGACGACACTGACGTATTCGTTTTACTGTTGTACTACTACCATCGACTTCTTCTTCTTTCAGCCTTGTGGCGCTCAGTATTGAGCACAGGCCTCCCCTTTGATTCTCCAACACTCTCTATTCTGTGCTGTGTCCATCCATCTCAATCTTGCAACCCTTTTAATGTCGTCGTACCAGCGTGCACTTGGTCTTCCTCTATTTCTTACTCCTGTCCATGGTCTCCAGCGTATAATTACAGCGTTCCACCTATTATCGGTTAATCGTGCTACATGACCTGCGTAGCTCCATTTCAATTATGTAATTTTGTTTATTATGTCTGTAATTCTGGTTCTTTGTCGTATCCAACTATTCCTTTTCCTGTCTCTAAGGGTGATACCAATCATCGACCTCTCCATGGCTCTTTGTGGAACTCACAGCTTTGTGACTATATGTTTAGTAAGCGTCCATGTCTGTGCACCATACGTTAATATAGGGAGTATGCATTGGTCGAATATTCGTGATTTTATATATTGGGGGATTTTTTTGTTCTTTAAGATCTTTGATAGCTTACTAAATGCTGCCCAACCTAAACGCCTTCTTCTTTCCACCTCTATGTCCTTATTTTCTTTGCTCATTTGTATTATTTGACCTAAGTATATATATTGCTGTACATTGTTGCTGTGTTGTTTACTGTTATATGTGTTACCTGTGGACACATTATTTTGGTTTTGTCTAAATTTTAAGTCCTATATTTCTCGATGCTTGTTCTAGTTGTGTTATAATCTCTTGTAGGTCTTCTGTATTGTCTGCAATTAAGACTATGTCGTCTGCAAATCTGAGGTGATTGAGCCTTTCTCCATTGATATTAACTCCTTTGTTGGACCATTCCATTTTCCTAAACACTCCCTCCAGTACCATTGTAAAAAGTTTGGGTGATATGGTATCCCCCTGTCGGATACCTCTATTGATAGGTATTGCATTTCTATACTCATGTAATTTAATTTTTGATTTAGCTTGATTGTAGATGTTTTTGAGTAACTCTTTGTATCTATGATCAATGCGGGCACAGTCTAGCGCTTTCGTAATTGCCTAATGCTCGATAGAGTCGAATGCCTTTTCGTAGTCAATGAAGTCCAAACACAAAAGGAGGTTATATGCAATGCTCTTTTCTATTAGTATCTTCATTGTCAAGAGGTGATTACAAGTACCAAAGCCTTTTCTGAATGCAGCTTGCTCCACAGGTTGATAGTCATCTAGCTTGTTCGTAATTCTATTTGTTATTATTTTGATTAGTAGCTTGTACATTTGAGACAGGAGACTTATCGGTCTATAGTTGTGGATGAGTGATCTATCTCCTTTTTTGAATAAAATTACCACTGCTGCATTAGTCCAGTCCTTTGGTATTGTTCTTTCTTTAATGCAGATGTTAAAGAGCTGTTTTAATTTAGGTATTAGTATTTCTTGCCCTTCTTTTAACATTTCTACCAGTATTTCATCTTCTCCCGGCGCTTTGTTGTTTTTCATTGACTTCAAGGCATAGCCTATCTCCTCTTCCGTGATTTCAGGGATGTCCTCCGAGCCAATGTTCATTATTTTCATCTCTACTTGTTCTTCGGGTTTTTTAGTTTGTGATGCATATAAGGTCTTATAGTAAACTTCAGCAATGTTCAATATTCTGTCTTTGTCTCTTTCCTCTTTTCGAGTTTTGTTTTTTAATGTTGTTATTTCATGTCTGCCTAGATTTATTTTTAGTCATTTCAGATTTTTATTTTGTTCAATAATGTTTTGTGCCATACCTTCAAAGTGTTTATCTAGGTCTTTTCGTATCATCTTCCTCGTTTGTTTTCTTATTTCTCTGTATTCATTTGTAGCATATTTTCCTTCTCTATACAGGGTGTCTCTGAAATGTGTGTACATCACTTAACCACAGATTCCTGGGCTCAAAATAAGACGATTTAACCCAACTTACCTATATCCAAAAGTGCTTCGTTTAGCCAGTATTATGATTCAAAGTTCAAAACAATTTTTTTATTTTGCTTATAACAAAAGAACGATGTTGTCGATTTCGATGATATTTGGTATTGCACTCCTTACAGATGTAGGTCATCTTTTAAGGTGATATTAGTTATTATCAGTGGACCATTAGTGTACGAAACACAGATAACCCGGCATAAACCAGTCAAAAACTTTTTAATGTTAAGGCCAATAACTTTCCAAAAAATAGTTTCAAAAAAAGACATTCAATAGTAATCTTTTTTGTTACTTATTAATTGATGATATCTTTTAAGGTTTAGACACAAAAAAATAAAATCTGAGGGACCGCGAACTGCATTTCTTAAAACAGATATTATCTAGCAGTCTGGTTTATGCCGGGTTACCTGTGTTTCGTACACTAATGGTCCACTGATAATAACTAATATCATCTTAAAAGATGACCTACATCTGTAAGGAGTGCAATACCAAATATCATCGAAATCGACAACATCGTTCTTTTGTTATAAGCAAAATAAAAAAATTTGTTTTTAACTTTGAATCATAATACTGGCTAAACGAAGCACTTTTGGATATAGGTAATTTGGGTTAAATCGTCTTATTTTGAGCCCAGGAATCTGTGGTTAAGTGATGTACACACATTTCAGAGACACCCTGTATAGTGATCTCAGTTTTTCAATCATTATTTTTGTTTCTGGTGTTATTTTGGTTCTTTGTTTCGGTGTTTTCTTTGCTACTTTCAGAGCTGCTTCTTTTATGAAATTGGTTATTTGTTTTGTCGCTTTGTTCATTCCAGCTTCTGTTTGTTCTATTTTCTCTATCTGGGTTATTGAGTTTTTTAAATGTTCTCTGTACATTTGGTTCTTCTGTTTGAGGATTTCTGTATCTATTGCTATTCTTTGTTTTGGTCTATATTTGCTTCTCTTCGATGTTATAGTGACTTTTGCTCGAACTATTCGGTGGTCTCTGCCAGTGTGAAATGCATTTAGGGTGGTGATATCTTGGACAAGTTCTCTAGATGACGATAATATATAATCTATTTCATTTTTTGTTCTGCCATCCGGGCTTATCCAGGTCCATTTGCGTTGTTGTTTCTTATTGAAGAAGGTGTTCATCGCGTATAGTCGTTGGTCCTCTAGAAAATTTATCAACATATGTCCTCTGTGGTTTCTTTGTACCAGTCCATATTTCCCTACATACATTTCTTCTTCTGTTTGTTGTTTTCCCAGTATCGCATTAAAATCGCCCATGATAATGTCGTGTTTGCATTTGTTTTCGTTGCGTAGGACTAGGTATGAAAAATGAAGTTTGCATGGTATCGCTAAAACCAGGAAGGGCATCAGTAGATATCAAGGAAACAGTTTCAAAATACAAGGACATAATTTCAAGTCTGCCAGCTGCTCATGCCCTGTCTGGCTGTGATTCTGTTGCCCCACTCCATGGGATAGGAAAGAAAAAAGTTCTTAAGTGTCTTCAGACTGGTAAACAGTTACGAAAATTGGGCCATGAAGAGAGCTGTATAACAGAGGGGAAAAGCGCTGTAATCCAAATACCAAAATAGCTCAATCAATAAATGAAAGTGACTCTCAAGAAGTAGTTTGATTTGAACTTTACAACTATGTTATCTTGAACTTAGGTGACAATATGAAATGTATTTTTTTTATTTTAACTTTAGTATCCTTAATGTTAACAATTAAAACAGTTTCTTGATTCGTCATTTAAAGCATTAAAATATAATTTTGTCAATTTTGTTCAATAAATTTTTTTAAGTAATCACCCTTACATTAATTTTTCACCAAAAATGACTTTATATTCTGATTCCTTGAGCTAAAAAACATATAAAATGATATGCCACATGACAATATCGCGTCGAAACAAAATTTTCAATTTTTTGGGGGCCACCTTGGACGCCATCTTGAATTACTTAAATTGCTCAAACCTGGCAGAGTGGCATCAATCGGTTCTGAAATCTGCATGACATAATCATTCAAAAACAGTGAAAACATTTGATTCATACCTCAAAACAAGGTCACCCTATTATTACACATTTGGCACCCAAACTATAATGATTTCAGGTTGATTCCCAATTCCTCCTCCATCATTTTCAACGTAATTTTTCGGTCAGCGGCCACAAATTGTTAAACTTTTTCTATGGTTTCTTATTGATCATTGAAAAAGTCCTCATGAAACCAGGAAAACCATTCGAAACCACGAGCACGGAACAAGGCCTCGTTACCATACTTAGTTTTTAACATTTTCAATGTGTCTATAACTGTTTTCCCTAATGTGAAACAAAATTTGATGTTCGCTTTCTGCTCCATATGTGCTTTGTCTCAAACGTGACACCTACACTACCTTATTAACCCGCATGCACAGCCCACCAAACAAGCTTTAACAGGACGCCGATTTAATTATGTGCAGACGAGAATTCCAGCTACAATGTGCATATCAATCGAGAATATGCAGTTTAAGTAACGACTTCCGGGATTAGACCGTGTCATGATTGAGGTCGAAGAACTCAACGTTTCGCCCACTTTCAAGGGTTTCGCCTCTGGCGTGGTTTACACGTTGAGTTACCGTGCTCTTTTGCTTTTTCTCCTGATGAAGCCAATTACGAAAGTGGGCGAAACATTGAGTTCTTCGATCTCAATCATGACACGGTCCAGTCCCGGAAGTCGTTTGTTACTTAATGACAATGGCCGTGAAAGCCTCCGAAATCATATGCAGTTTATTATAGCATCCTCAGTGTGGGCAGTCCCATATTTGTCCTACTTCGTATCTAATCAATGTTCATAGACAGCATCTATATATAAAACTTAAAGATTAGAGTAGTTTTTAGAACATAGAAGAAGTACGCACGCGAAAACATATGGCAACCTTAAACAGAGTTATTATACCTACAATTGCCATCACATAAATATGGAATCATTACTAATCTTTTTAGCATTTAGAGTATTTATAATAATAGCAAGGGTGTATTATTTTGTTAACCACCCTTGTTTAATTATTTTTTGTTCGTAACTACACTGATATGCAGAGATTCACTAGTGCTTGCATATTAGGCTTTTCACATGTACAACCACGTCCCATTTGCGGTTTATCAGGCTGGGCGCTTCTGATCTTTCAGCGCGCTTTAAAACAGCAATCCTTTAGAACTTACACGCCCGTAAAAATTCGTATTTAAAATTCATGTATTCGACAATAGGCAAAGATAAAGCGAGGTTTTGTTGGGCTGCGGGCCAAGATAACGCGATTCGGGCGCGCGCTATCGCGTCATCGCTACACAAATACCACTGTCGCATGTACAGACACGTTCAGAAGAGTTCGTGCTTTAATATTTGACCAGATATTACAAAAGTTCGCTGAAATATTGACACAGTTTCTTGCGAAAATGTAAAATACTTGGTCAACCGATGTGAGCTGCGACGCTTCGGACAAGCTTGGGCAGCCGTTAAATGCAATTTTATGGATGTTCCCCTTGCACAACATTTTGCAAAATTGCAAAAGTAGGGTAGTCTGCATAGACGGCACTATCGATCACCTCCACAATAATTTGCGCTACTGTGCGTGTAAGTTACTGGGTTGCACTTACAGCGCTACAAGAATAGACAACTACGAGCTGGGGGAAAATACAAATACAATTTTTACAAGTTTGAAATGATGAATATTTATACCCATTGAAGGTTACTGCACCCAACATGCAATTCAATATTTAAAGGCACCATAAACAGTAAATGCCGATTCCAGCTGGTGGCAAGGTAATAGAGAAGCTCAGATTTAAAAAAGCCCTCTTAAGTCAATGGTGAAGAAGATAATGTCAAATTGAAAATGTTCACAAATGAAAGAGAACTCTTCAGGATCGCAAAACAAGGACCTAGTAATAGCAAAGATACAAGAGCTATGCAGTATATTATGAAAGAAGGAAGTGAATACAATTCACTCCAGTAAAGACCCCCCCCCCGTCCGAAATTCTCGCAACTTCCTACACGATGCGAAGTATTACATTTCCAAAAATAAAAGACGCAATCAGTAAGCTGGTCAACAATAAAGCTACATGCCCCGATGATATGTGGAAGCTTCTGAACAATGGAGACTACAAGAAAGCTATAGAACAATAAAACTTATTTCACACATCAATATTTGGGAAAGAGTCATCAACAAAGAGATGCTCCCGCTAAAAGCGTAACTAAAAATCAGTAAGTATTCGTTACAGAAAAGTCCACCACTGCCGCTCTGAAGAAGAACAGTGACGACAAAAAGAATCTTCACATTGTCTTCATCGAGCTCGGGAAAACCTCTGACCGTGTGCTGCAAAAACTTATATAGCAAGCTCTGAGATCACAGAATGTCTTAGAATACTATATGAATATAGTGACGAGCACGTATAGCAATTTAACAACTAAAATGCGAGGTCCAGCAGGGCTTGGCACTAATCCTCTTTTTTTCTAAATATCGTCGTAAACTAGCTAATAGCTGATCTCATTGATGAAACATTTTATTTTCGAAAGAAATCTTTCTCATAGGCGATGACTCTGAAGACCTACAATAGATGCTAGTGCAGTGGGCAGCAGCTCTAAAATTAGCTGCGCTGAGAATAACTACCGATGAAAGTACCAGATATCTTGCAAAACTTCCCGTTCCGAGAAACCCAAAGCTTCAAATACCTCGGATCAATTCTGTCTGAGATGGAACCATTGATGCATACGTCGACCACCGTGTGGAATACTGTACAAATCATACTCGCAAAAGAAGAGGTTTATAAAACGTCAGCCATGGTATACGGCGCATAGTGTTTGTTGTTAATACGTGGATGTCCTTCTTCAACAAAGATCTCAAAAATGCCCAACTCGAATCAGCGATGACCCAGAACAGAAGACCTGTCAACTTCAGACTAGAAAATCCCACCCCAAATGAAACGGGATAATGGCAAGGATGGGGAAGGAGAAGGTTTAATATTTTAAACTCTAAATCAAAATCTTAATTGAATTTTTGTATAGTGTGAGCAAAAAGAAAGTTCATCAAGGATGCCTCTGGAATGTCGAAGTCATATGTATTATAACACCAGAACATATAAAACTGTCATTTGACATTTGCTACAAAGTGAGGCTATGGTGTTCTTCTTGTTCTTCTTCTGTAGGTTTTGGAAATATTTCCATTGCATTCATTACGAGAAGTCTTGATCACGTTGCGATATTAGCCACTATCAGCCACAGTCCAAAAATTTCTGGTATTATAATACACATGACTTCAAAATTCCAAAGGCGTCTGTGATTAACTCTCCTTTTGCTCATATCATAGTTACAAAGGTAAAGTAATCGAGAGAGTTGTAGCTCCTCTTCCAATCCAAGGGTTCGAATAACTATGGTTGAGAAAAGTTGTCACTGGCCTATAAAACTGAGGAGGCGCGCCATCTTGCTGTATCCACATTTTTTATCTTTTGTAAAGTGCAACTTCATCCAGTAAGGTTGGAAATCCATTTTCTAAGAAATGCAGATAATGTGCGGACGTAAAAGTTCTTGTATTATGAATGGTTCAATGAATTGATGTTCATTAACCTCACACCTTACATTCACTGAAATTCAATCTTGGAAATGAGTTTCGCTACTTTCCTGTCCATTTTAGAGTGAATTCCAGGTATTATGAAGGCCGTCTCTGGTGAAGATGGGTTTATCAATAAACAAAATGTACCTACAAAGGCGTCAACTAGTAACCAGCGAGCGACAAAATTGAGCTCTTGCTGCATAGTCTGCCAAGCGTGAAAGGGTAAAATAACTATGACATGTGTATAAACCGAAATTGAAGAAAATCCATACATTCTTGCGGTTCACATCAAGTCGGTTGGATATGTTTCGTACGCTAGTAGACGGACTAATATCAACCATGTCAAGTATTGCTTCTTTTAAAGAAGGCAAAGTCCGGCCATTCGTAATCGTACATCCGTTGTAGGAATATATTGTATCGGTCTTTTGCGTTTAGTAGTTGCTAGCATTGTTTCAACCGTGCGTTGATCTAGACGTCTTTATTGTGAACAAAAGCCCGTCACTATTTATCTTTTCATATATGTGGATTTATGTCAAGACGTTTCTAAGTTCCTACATAGTCATAGCCAGTTCCAGTTCAAGTCCCTTCTTCTTTTGTTCAATGGACCATTTACGATCTTTTATCTTGTTTTTGTGGACTGTTCCAACACTAAAAATTCTATTTATCGAAAATGCCACAAGGCTTAATGATGTGTAATATGTCGAAAAGCATTTTGAAGCTTTGATTGCTTGGAATTATACGGCGTTTGTTTTTTATCCCTTGAAATAAAGCACCTTAAAGAGTTTAAATTGCCTTTATGTTCAAACACGCATATCTGAAAAACAGTTGAACTTAGGGGTATGAAGTAACATATCAAAAGAAAGCTCATTAAAAGAGATTTTCAAAAATATAAATATATACAGGGCGTTCCATTTAAAAAAAAATTGCAAATGTTGAGCACCCTGTATAGCATTAATACCCAGATCCACCATTTTACACTTGAAAGGTAGTTCACTAAAATCACAATTTTTTTGTAGCACGTTCCTTCATTCAATTGTGTTCTGTTGCTTGCAGCAGCCGCCCGAAGTTTAGTATTTATTTGCATAAAATCGTTAGACGTTAGACCCATAAAACTTTATATAAAAATGATGGGTATTTCAATGCAAAACTCTTAAGCTACCCAAATATAAAACATTCCATTAAAAAAAAGTTTGATTTGCCACACTTTTTTGAACCACCCTGTATAATCAAAGCTATTCTAGTAATGTGCACCACCTTCGTACCTACAACATTTATATACACAATATTCGGTTCTAGGTAAATTGCTCGAATGCAATTGCTCGAAAACGAATTGCTCGAAATCAGTTGCTCGAAAGTCAATTGCTCGAGTGTGACTTTGCTCGAATTGCAAGTTTCTCGAACAGCAATTTCTCGATTATCTGTTGCTCGAAAAAAAAGTTGTGAAATAGCCTTAACTCGAATCAGTTAATATCGAATATAAAAAAACACAAATTACAAATTATAACCTTTATTAACTTTCGTGTCTTAAGAAAAACCTATTTAACATTATTTGTAATTACAACAAACCCATTATCCTGATTATGAATACCCGTAATTACATTCTAATGATAATCACTTTCCTGTTACAAGAACATAATACTGTCTTTGACCACTTACTAAAAAAGATTTTGAAGATTTTAATATTGACGCATTATTTAAGACCATATAAAATCGAGCAAAACATTTTCGAGAAATTGATGTTCGAGGAACTTGTATTTCGAGAAAAGTTACATTCGAGCAATTTGATTTTCTAGCAATTGATTTCGAGCAATTGCATTCGAGGAATTTGCCAGAGACGACAATATTCATGTAGCTCTCATAGTTCTAGAAATATCTTCCACCCCTGCTTTCTTGCCGGACCCTGTATAGCTAGTAATGCTGCCACGAGAATTGAACAAAATGTTTCAGTTAAATGAATCTATCAGGATTGTCATCATTTTTTTGGCTTTCTTAAAGATTTCTACTCCGATATCAGCTGCCCATACTTGGAAGTTTTTTTATCATTATCAAAGACGTAGTAATTATAATAATTCCTATGCACCGTTTTTGTTTTAGCAGCTGTAGAAGAGTTTGTTTATGTGCGAAAAGATTATATTCTTCTACACTTCTGTTTAAAATGGTGTCCGACACTAAATCGTAGTATTTATAAGTAGTAGTTAATTTTAAGGTTTCTGGTGGTAGTATTTTAGGTCCCTCGCAAGTTAGTTAAACGATTTTTCAGAAATAGAGACAATGCTGTAGATATGCAACATTGTAATAGGGATTAGTCACATAATGTTGAGTATCTATAATATAGCATACTGGACAGAAAGCGTTATACGTAATACTTACGTCAGTACTCAATGGTTTAGTCTAGGTTATAAACGCCATTTATATTCGCTCCACTTCTGTTTGGATATTATGTTATCGGTAAGTTGAAATGGTAATGGCTTGGCTGGGTCCGCGTTCGCTTCCTTTTGTGCAATGGTGGCAACCTTCTTTGAATTGTTCAGAATTTCTGCGAGTATGTTGTCGGAGTTTGATGGAATTCGCCCTCACTGATGTTAGCGGTTTACGCAGCTTGGCAGTTTCTTGAGAAGGTTTCTTCTCACGCCGATATCTGGTGGATCTTCATTGCGCACTGGTGACCCATTTGCGCGTGACCGTCCAAAATAGTTTGTTGTAAATCAATTAAAGCTTCTATCGTACCGCGTTTGAGAAGTTCTCGATTCAACTTTGGGCATACCTTAGCCGCAGTTTCGGAGCTCCATTTAACCCCCTTCGCTGTTCACGGGAGGTTTTGCAGTTTCACATGAGGCGAAGGACTTTGACCTTGTTGCGACCGTGAATTCACATTCCGAATACATTCTGTATGCTATTGGACCTAAACTCCGATGTTTTGTGCCGGCGTTACGTGACCATTCAATTAACACTGGGGCCCCAACAAAAGGAATCTGAGTAGCATGTTTTGTTTTCTTTGCGTTAAAACCAATTGAATACTGTGGACACCAATCCGGTGCCTTGAATACCTCATTTGTTTTGCTGCAGTTCCTGCCTGGATTTCTTCAGAATCCAGTGGGTTTTACTTTGGACTTTTCACCGTCGTTTAGCGTGCACTTTGCGAACTTCGTGGGTACGACTCGGGGCTCATTGGTACGAGTAAACTTAAGCATTTAATTATTCTTATCGTCGGAGCCTAATTTAATCTTTGTTGCATCCTTACATTGTTTTCGGTCGTATTTAATGTAGTTTATATGTATAATTTCTAAACTGTTGTATTTAGTACCTTACCCGCAAGACGAGTTTATGTGTTTTGAGATGCATTTTATTTTTGCATATATTTATTAACTTGTCTTTAAATATACTCTTAGAATAATCACCTGTACCCTGGTCTCTATACTATTTTATTATGTAATATGAGTAAATTGTCTTGGTTATTGTTACTGCTATCTGGATTCGTGTGCTTTCTTACAGGTTATTGCGCTACTTTGAGTTTACGAATTCTCTCTGATACCTGAGTACACATGAAGTTAGTTAAAAGATTCCTTGGCGCCAGTTTGGGCTTTGTAATTAACGTTTAGTACTTAACGAACTGCACGCCGTTTCTTAGAGGTAGCTTGGCCGGCAATTGTATGCACGTAGTCATTGAATTTTTAAAATATTTAGCCGACGAATCAAATCTGGTATCAAACCCGTATTCTTTTATGAAAGTCGCCAGTTTATAGGGGCGGTATTTTCTACTTCAATTTTAAAAGATTGATTTTACAGATTGCTTTTGTTGTCATAGGATACACTTTTGAGATTCTCTTGTGCTTTAGCAGCGTATGTATTCCCAAACATCGTCCGCAGTTTGGTGATTTGTTGTAATGTGCCTAGTTACGCCAGGATCTCACGGTATTTAAGGATGAACTAAGCTTTTTGCCACATGACGTCAGATACAAAACGTGTTGTTTTACAAATAGTTTATTGTTATTATTAGCTATTAATTTCATTTTACTACTTAAGTGAACTGCTGTAATTCTCCACTGCTTAGATGTTAATAAACTTGATTCAAAAACAAATTATTACATACATAGTTTCATTATTAATATCCTCCGGGCTAGTTTTACTGTACTGCCTTTATGCGTTTAAGAGTAATTTTTATTAAGCCTGTTATTGGAAGAGTTTTTAATTCCAATACTTGCTAATGTTTTCATTAAAATCACTTCTAATTTTTTTCGCGATGAAAACTACAATAACACATACAGCTCAAGTGTATTTATCTATAATTTTCAACTAAACTAGTGTAATCCGTTCTACAATAATTAATTCTGTAATCATTTGACAAGAGCATGAAATTCCTAAATATTTTATTACCGCATAATATGAATTTCTCACTAAAATGTAAATTACCTTTTGCGCAGCCTTTATAATTTCTTTTTCAGGTGGCTACTAATTAAAATGTCGAAATTTCGGCAGTAATTATCCTCCCTTCAATTCATTGCAACCCTTCGGCGCAAACAAGAAAACTTAAAAAGATAATCAGTCGTTGCTATTGATCAAAAGCGCCCGCTTTATGGGAAACATAAAAATCCTGAGCCTGCAGGACCTACCACGAGAACTTAATGAGCTCTCACGTCAATATACTCCAGCTTGTATTTATAACATCTTCATTTATGCTGCTCCAAAAATCGACGACTCAATCAGACGTAAAAACGGGGAACCACACACAATGCAATGGCGGTGGCTGCAACCACCCGCGCGACGAGCGGGTACGAAATAATTCAAGCTTCATAAAAAGCACTTTCGGATGAAAACACGTAACTGGTCGTTATTAACGAACAAAAAGGAAGCCTCGGCAACTACCTAATGAGATCACCGGATGAATTTATGTCTGCGGTTTATAAATTGAGATGTCTGAATAAAGCTGAAATTTATACCGGCCACCTTGATCGATACCGGTGCATCACAACGAGGTGGATATTTTAAAATCCGCGATTTTAGAGAGAGAGGAAATGATTTATTCCTGCTCAGTGGCTCTTGTATTGCTTTTGTAAGGCACAAGCGGTTTGGATTGCAATAATGAAGAGAACACCGTGGTGAGGTGTTCACATGTACAATTGATTGCAGCTGAAAATAATTAGCTGACGTTTCAGCCTTAAAATATTTTAAAAATTCGGTAGATGCTAAATTAGATTAAGAATATCTTCCGAGATAAATATAAAAAAATGAGTAAGAAATTTTATTAAAGTTATTCTGAGCTTGCTTCACGCCAAGTTTGAATTTAATTTAAATGAAGTCTGTTTTGTTTCCGGAAGTTTATATAGGTGCGTCAAAGTAAGAATTTTTTCATGATTTTTATATCTTTACATTCTTAAAGGCTATAGTTGGTGTTCAGTCTATAACTCGACTGCTCATGCAGATTTACTTGTCATATACACTGCATTCTCGTCTAAATTTTCCAATGTTTTTTTAAATTTAACATTAGTGGATTTTGGTTGAAAGGTACAATATACCGGTTGTATCTGAAAATGCCATCACCCAACATTATCATGCAAAATTGAATACAATGATTATAATTTTTTCTAATTTATGTTAAATCACATATCTCTTCTTTTCAACATGGTTGTTTTAATTAAAAAGTGGACGGTCAATAATCTGCTTTGTGTAAACTGTAACTGAAGCGATGGAGAATGGTCAGCAGTTGGATGTTATATGCACCGATTTGCTTAAAGCATTCGATAAAGTTCAACATGACCAATTATTATTAGTGTCTATAGTGACTATTCGTAGTAAATGTTCATAATAGAAAATCGTAGGTTACCAGCCTCAGAGGTCAAGTAATTATGGCTTGGAAAGCACACCCTTGCAGAGATGTATGAGTAGTAACGTATTGATTGAACCAGCACTTTTGATATGCATTTTTTACTAACTTATCCTACAGAAATATTAACAAGCACCTGACAGCCTATAATATCTGTTGACTTAGTTGTAAAACGAACTATTAGCAAACAACTCAGTTCCTTCACACCTTGTAGCAGTATTTTGTTGAATAATTTTGTGTAATACTATAGGTAACCCGCTGATTTTGGCCAAGTAGGCTGACATACTACTCCGGTACCATTGAGTTAATCAAACGAAACAAATTGTTTAAGGATTTTGAAAGAGAAATCGTGTTTAACAACATTAAATACATGCTGAAACTATTTACAAACTACCTATCAGAAAAAAATCTGTATGAGGTAGGGTGCCTTCATGTCAATTTGACGTATTTGTCCTTTACCTGGGTACGGATAAATTGTTGTACCGTCTCACTCTAAAGTAATTTAGACCAAATACGTCAAATTAACATCAAGACACCCTAGTATAGAATCTATAAAGGATGCATTGCTTCTGAATATCTTGCTTCTTCAGAAGACCGCAAGGGGAAAACCTTGCATCATTCCTCCTAACTGCATACAAAGCTCAACGACATTAACATATTTAAAGCCAACTTTTCGCTTCTGGATTGTTCAGAGCTACAGGGTAATTTAAAGCAAGTAACCGATTAGCGTAGAGATAATCGGCTACAATTAACTATTAATAAATGAGCTTGCATGACGCTATCAGAAAATCAAGTCGTTTTTATTATAGCTACAGCGTTACGAGATATAAATGATTGTGGATAATTAAAATAAAAGATTTGGGAATTTTGTTTGACGGTATACTTAAATTTAATGAACATATAATAAAACGATTCGTTTGTTAACCCGTACATAGGAACGTTACATTTAAATGAGACGTTTAGTACGCCTTGCTATTTTCATAAATTAATTGCTCTTGTCCTTTATCTAGCTAGCTCAACATACATAAACTATTACTTTTTCTCAACTCATATACAGAAAAGATCAATATTTGCCAAAAACAGGAAACTCCCCTGCAACTCGGTGCTAAGGACAATTGCAAACAATATGCTTAAAAAAGCTAATGTAATCACAGAAATAAACAATAATATATTGACCCTTATAACACAGATATAAACCACAAAAAATCAAGATTAAAACCCAGAACGAAGCCATTCCTATTCGCAACGATCTTAAACAGGAATATATTATTAAAGCTCGTGGCTAGATCCATTTATACGTCAAACAATAGCGGCATAGCTATGCCTGCCATACGTTTACATATAACTAACAAACGAAAACACCAAAATAACTGTATTTAATACTCGAACAGTACACTGCATAAAAGTTCGCCGCCATGATTTGGTGTATAGAAACTTGGCATAGAAATGCACGTACATGGGCGCATTTCTATACGCGATTTTCACAACACAACCTGGAACGAACGTTTCTCGCTTAAGCTGAAATCATTTTCCGCATCAGGTTACCTTGTAATACTCGGAGCCCAAGAATTGTAACATAGCTCCCAGAATAGATTGCGTTACTAACCTTACACGGCGCGACGCGCGGAAATTTACAACGATCACTGCCGGAAAGTTCCTGGTTTCTAGATCTAGTCGCTGACGTCACGACATCAAATGGATGCCTCGAAACGTTTTGGCGGCTTCCCTATTCGCGGACTTGGTCTGTACACGATTAGAGGAACACCTATTTGAAGTGTAATCACTGGCAGTCGCAAGGACGTGCGCCTCCAAGCTTGGCGGGCCCGCTACCGCCTAAGTTTCCCGCAAAATTCGGCAGAATTAAGTTAATTTTCAAACTTTTTTTTTACTTATTCAATACATATGTCAGGTGTTATTTAAAGTAAGAGTCTGTCGTTTGGTCACCGCACTATAAGCATGAAAAAATTAAGATACTGATTTAGAGTAATTATATTGACTATTGCATACATCTGTCAAACGACGTCATTTGACCAATGATCGAACTCGCTTTTTTAACTTTCAACCAATCAAAAACGACTTGCGTCGATAATTATTGTTATATAACAACTTATGGGTAATACTCCACCGCACTCATTAAAATGATGATTCGTTAATCACGCAAAATATATTGCGTGCCTAGTTTCTTGCTTCGATAATGCTGACCAGATTGCACTCCCGCTAGATTGCTTAGAAAATACGCCCTCCAGCTTCGCTGTCGGGACATATTTTCATCGCAATCCAGCTGGTCGTGCAATCTGACCAGCATTATCGGCAAGTCCCTATGCACTTAATACTTTTTCACTCTATCCTGCGTTTTGCTATTTAAGAGTTTATAGTTCAGATCTTTGAGAAAAAGGGGTGAGTTGATCGCTACGGTATTTTTGAACAAAATTATTAATAATCAAATCGAATCAAGCTAGATATAATAGTGGGTGACGCTTCCTATTCCTTCATTATAATCGCCGTCCTGTTATCACTTTTATACTACTTACAAACCTTACAAATTATTTACTAAATTAAACATTATATAAAAGGGCGAATACTATAAATTTGTCAAAAAACCCTATTTCATATATCATGAATAGATTTTAAATCTAGAGTCATATAATTTCTGAATGCTCGTCAAGTATATGTCACAATGCCTGTAAATGTAAATAATTCTTTTTTAAATCGCACTGCATTGTGTCAGATGGATCGCTAAATTCGACAGCATTTGGCTAAATATATATAAGAATGTAAATATTATGTAGACTAACTCAGTATGCTAATCGGATGTTGTCATTTGACGGTCAATCGACCGATCGATTAATCATATTTAGTTTGTTCGATGTTCATTATATATAAGTAAATTTAGGTTGCAGTCCTTTGTACTCATTTCAGTAGGTTTTCTAAATAAATGGTGTTGTGGGGATATCCAGTGCCATTTTTCTTATACTACTGATCAGTTAGGATTAGAATATGCTTATGGTTTGTGAAACTTAGACAAACTATTACGTAATTAAATTAAAACCAAGCATTTTTTAAGTGCAACAAGTCAATACATTTATCAACAGATCTATTTCGTAAGAAATTTAAAAAAATTCGTGTTTTTTACGTTTATTTTTCAATAAGGATACCCTCTATAGACTTAACTAAAGTAACCAAATCTAAATCTCTCAGTTGTGTGATTAATACTTCAAGATTAGAAATACTTTTATGTTGTGACACAAACTTTAACTATCATCTATTGAGGTTATGTATACAAACCGTTGAAGTAACGCCGATATAACCTATAAAATTGTAATGGTCATAAAGATATGTTCCTGAGGTCCACAGTTATAAAAAGTTATAGAATTTGACAATTTACTTGAAATTGTTTTAAAACAATCCTTGAAATAAAGGACACCGTGTTTCAAACATTCACAAAAATAGGTATCCAAAAATCCATGATGACGATTTAGAGAAGACAAATTTGCTAAAAAACGTACCAAGGGAAGTCGAGGTGTATTATCCTTTTAGTGATAGTGCTGACGAAGCTTATGATTTAGAAAATTATTTACCACAGTCAACGAAGAAGAAACATAAAATACTTGCACCTCAGTCGACAAATTATAGAATTGATATTATTACATAAAGCAATGGTTATATCAATCACTGAAATCATATGAAATCATAAGTGCCAATCTTGAAGAGAGACTATTGGTATACTATTTCATAATACATGCAATGAGCCTAATTCATCTCAGCAGAGCATTTTATTATATAAACCCGCTGGCATAAATTTAAACTGTAAATCTGGTGCTGTACTAATTACGAATTATGTTTTTGAAATCGCGCTCAACGTGAATTCCTGCGCATACGGATAATGCAGTGCGACAAACCGCCAAATGTTCACTGTCATCTGCGGAAGGCTAGACACTTTTGGTAGTGCCAGCAAGTAGCTTCCCACCAAGTGCATCAGCCAACACCTAGTTTGAGGGTGATATACGAGCCCAGGAAGTACTGTACAACCTTGGGAAGCATCTCCGAGGTCTGTATAACTAACAATTGGTAGCCTCTTCAGCGATTTAAAAGTGAGGTCATTCACCTTTCATGCTGAGCCCAATGGATTCAATCTGAGCACTACGTCTTGAAGAGCCCAAATCCACGGTTTTACTGATAGCAAAGGTGCAACCATGTTAGTGCCTTTACGGGCAATGCATTTGATCAAATCCACAATCTAGTGCTAAGTTGCATCATATTTCGAGCACAGCACATGATGATACCGAACGAAGCGTGTGAGTCAGCAAATACCTGCGGGCGGATACGAGCGACACAGTACCAGACTAAAGTGAATTTGTCGGACTACCTGAAAAATATTTTTGCCAACTTTCATATTAGTGTTAGCGTTCGGCATTTTGTTACTTGTATCTCGTCAAACTATAATTGCGAGTAGAATTTAGCCCTTAACTCGTAGCACTACAAACCAAATTTTAATCTTTTGTTTATTCATGGCATATGTTAACGTCAAACTGTAAAATCGAGTAGAATTGAGCTCTTAACTCGTAGCAATTAAACTAAATATTAATCTTTATTATTTACGCTTATATCTTTTGCGTATTTTCGTTTTGTACTTCTTTTCCTGGTATATATGTAAACCAACATATACTTCGTTTATATGAGCAGCCTCGGTTTTTATTCCTATCGGGGTTGCAAATTTATTTTCAGAATTAAAGGTGGCTACGAGGCAAACACAAGCAGAACTGAGTTGGAAATTCACAGCCACACTGAGGTAACAAACTGGTTTTGTGCACTAACGCCTGAGCTAGCTAACAACTTAAGGGCAACAAAGTTAAAGTATCGAAGGAGCTGAGCAAAGGCCGCGTTACACACAATAGCATTGCATATAGTTTATCAAACACAAAGATATGCGTCCCAGAAAAGTAACCGAATCTTCTCTCTTTCCGTGGGAATATTACTTTGAACTGATTACCATAAGATTTCCAAAGAGCGCATTTTCTGGGATTTAGCTGAAAATGTGCAAATATATATTACATCAAAGTCTATGTTGAGAAATGATTTCTTCTAACGCAAAGTATTTTTTATACTTAAGTGACATTTCAAGTTTAGACCACTAATGGATTTACTTAATACAGAATGTAGACTGTGGGGCATTTTTCATGAAATTTGTCAATAGATGAAGCCATAGTGAAGTATCTTGTTCACCATAGTCACCATCCAGCAAAATAATTTATGAAAGGAAGAGAGGCTGCATGATTTGTAGGGCGAGTGAATTATATTGGAAGTTCTGGAAATTGTTGCTAAACCGTTGCATCGCATTATCTATTTTGGCAATTATTTATCACTGGCTGAACCTTTTCAAAGAAATGTCAGTTACAATCTGCGAATGAAATTTAAAAACTAAATCGTGGTTACTACGAGTAGGCGATTCCTTATTGTTTGTCAGGGCAACAACATTGTCACCATGAGAACAGCTGGTGATAGTGTGAAACCACTGTCATAGGTCAAATGGTGGTCTACTGTACAAAAAACAGAAATTGAAGTACCTTGATCAAATGTCTACACAATTGCAACACGTCAAATGGTATGAGTTGACTTGCTTGACCAGGCAGTGAATAATGTAGAATTGACTTGCTATGTTGACCAAATCGGTATTTATTGCCTTTGTGTCAACTGCTGTACTTAATGTGCCATCAGGAAACGAAATTAAACAACGAAGGATTTACGATTACAACATTACTGCAGATGATTAATAATTGTGTTCCTGAAACAGATCCTTGCGATACTCCCAAATTTCAATGTTTCTAGTTAAATAGTCCGTAAGCCATTCGTTTCAATATTTTTAATTTATTTCCAGCTTTTTGGTAAGATTTTTCTTTCTATTCTTTTGAAATCTTTTTTAAGATCAAATAATACTAAAACTAATTTTTCATATGTTCGTATTTTAACTAAAAAATTCAAGGCTTTTCAGGTAGAAGATTTTTTAAAACCCGATTGCAAATATTCCAAATATTTAAAGGTCTAAATTGAGAACATCTATTCGTGTTGCTTACTATTGCAATGGGAATTACTACTTTCGATTTCCATATTTGTGGAAATATACCTGACGAAAATGATTGAAAGTGTCATTTATGATACTCAGGTTAATTCCGTCGGTGCTAACTTTTTTTAAATATGTTAGATATTTACGTACACGTACACTATTAGGTAAATAATTACATTTTAAATTTTTTCACTACTATAATCTGCATTAAGTAGGAATAAGAGAAGTTAACGACCCTCTAGCCCGGTATAGGGGCAGTTATAAAGAAGTAGAATAGAAGTTACGGATAAATGAGTGTAGCAAAGGCATTGCAGAAACTCACGAACATTGTAATCCTTCGAAGAATAACAATATCGGGTACTGCTCATTGTCTGGGAAACCAAGCACGTAACAATTTACTAAATTCAGAAAACGTGTAAACATGATTTGCGACGTTGGACTACTCTCACACTTCAGTGGCAATCGCGTGAACGTTTACTGTGATTGCTTCGAAAATTTCTAGTATATACTTTTGAATGTTACATTACTTTGTTAATTTGCTTAGTTCTTATATTTATTTACGTATGAGTTAACCAACTAAATTAGCAACCTGCAGTTGCCAAACAGTTTGGTGAATCGGAAGCGCACCATAGTGCGAATTGTATGATAATATAGAAGGTTTCTAGATACAAGGAGTTAGTTTTAAGTTTCCACAAATAAGTTTACGTCCGTCCATACCTTCTTATTTTTATTGGAAGTTAATTACTTTGAAGATACCACAATTTAGAAGTCGCTGATTTATATTAATTCGATTTCAATTTCATAATATTGATTTTTAAGACAAATTAACGTAAACATATTCTAGTAGAGAAATTACTTTCTGGGAAAACGCGAAATTGGTCGAAATAAAGCCAAAAAGAAGTGTTTACCTAAAAATACCAAAGGCGGACAATCCAAAAATTCCATTTAGTTCAAACGAACGCTATTAAAGCCATTTTAAATTTAAGCATTGCTCCAAACGTTCAGTGTTGAAAGTGTGTTAGTTACATCCCATTTATCTTTTCAGGGAGTCGGTGGGTGGGCTGGAACAATGACAGTCGAGAAGGAGAGCCAGTGGACATCACCCTTGGGTTTGTTAACATCAGAGAATTTACGGCCGTCCATCTTCATGCAAACAACATGTTCACGAGAGGAGTTCAGGTTAGTTACAGCAAGATCTGCATGCGAGCATAGCTTTTCAAAGTAATTGCGTTTGTAGCATACTTAATCCCATTTAGCAACAAATCTTGTAAAGGAATCATCAATTTATTGATGCTGCTAAAGAGAATGGTCACAGTAGGGCAGCAGCTTTATTTTTTATGCAATATCAGACTATCACAAAAAGCAAATTTGTGCCTATTGACACATATCAAAAGCTGTAGTAAAGGCTTCTTCCTAGAGGGAAGTTACGGTTTACTTCTGTGTACTCTCGTTACAAAACATGGAGAACCGATTTTTTATTCTCAGTGGCTCTCCAGCTACCCTCTAACTACCGAAGTTATCGCCACCATTCTGTCTCGACGTTTTTCAAACCTCCCGATCACATCAACCCCGCTGCCACCGAGCGCCTTTCAGCTAAACGTCAGTGTTGCTCTCCCAGTGGGCACTCCAACAGCACGTCTTCCGCGGTGTCTGAGTCCTCTCCGCAGTCGCATGCGTAGTCATCGGCTTTCTCGATCTGCACCGGGTAGGAGCGGCAGCCTTAATGACTTCGAGATTCTGAATAAATTTCTCAGTTAGTCACCTCAGCGTTGCCGCTTTCCACCTTGTGTCTCATGGCGCCACGGTGGCGTTTTTTGTTATGAAATCGACCCTGATACCGCCATCATTCGATGCAACTTCCTTCGCCAACTCGTCCCCGCGATCGTTCCCCTCGATGTCGGAAGGTGTCTGCGTTCATATTTTCTGGCTTTAACCATCGCAGTGTGATACTTATTTGCCAATGCTTGAGTATTACTATCATTCGAGACATTGATACTCACCAAAGGTAGTCATCCCATGTATCTACGCTTGCAATAGTGCCTCTAACGTAACAGCCACGGAAATGACAACCGGGCTGGCTCCGGTTAACGCTTCTTAACCTTCGATTACGTTTGACCGGCGCTCGTAGCACGTGCCCATGTAACCAGCATAAGTTTTATTAGTGTCTTAAAGCGCTTGCTTGCGTAAGGTATACACGTAAGATTCTTGATGAAATGATATTATTTTATGTCTGCCTTCTTCATTGCTTAAAACGTTTAAGAGCGTTCGCGAGGGAGTAAAGACAGCGGCTGTCGCAACTTACCGTTTAATGTGCCGTCGCTGCTATCACATAAATGTATATCATTGCATTTAAATTTGTCGAGAACAGTCAGGAACGAGGCCTATTTTGCATATTTGATAGGCATTTTCCCAACTACAATATCAAGGAGCGGACGTATTTCCGCTTGCATTGTAATTAAGACTCCAAGGGATTGAGCTCGAAACCGCTGCGAAAACAGCGAATCCATTACTCCATCTCAAAGTATTGTAAAGAGCTCGCATTGTCTACCTGTTTTTCATAAAGCGTTTTCTGCTATTGATATTTTATTCTCTCGGCGGAGCCCGGGAATGAAATGTATTCTACGCTTCGGTCTACGTCAGTTTTCGAAAACGCCCTGCGAGGTGGGATTTGCAGACGTTACTTTATAATGAGGTGTTCCTGCATTCGCCGTGGACGCTTTCACGACGGAAAAGCCCCACTTCTTAATTGTGGGAAATAAATTATAAATTTGTTTGGTTATTTCTTTTATGTACCAAAATTTAATTTAAAAATTGTGCTGCGGCTTCGTATTGATGCTCCAAATTATAAATGTGGCCTCTAATTCCCAGTGATGCTTTTATGTTTGAACTTTCGCCAAATTGGCTTCATTTTGTATAAATAAAAGCAAAAAATTAATTAGGTACATGCTCGCCTCCAGTTTTCTGCAGAATCAGAAAGCTGGGCAATCAATACGCTGCACACACGTGGGAGCTTTCATAAATTTTCGTTTGTGCACGCTTTGCGCTGCACGCGCTCCAGGAAAACAGAGTAAAAACTATTCCCTTTGTGCATGCAACCTGGAAAACTACCTCCTGTGTATGAATGATTTTGATTTATTAATTTCCAAATACCTCCCAGTTTCTGGATGTAATTGAAATTTTCTAACTCTATTCACGGGGTCCGCTGGAAATGTATCACTTTAATTTAAAAATTCCCTGCATGCCATTCATTATAATGAAAAATGTCGGCGAAGCCGGATGAAGTTAACGTCGATATTTTTTGTGTTTGCTGTTTCGGCTCTTCTCGCAGCCTAAGTTTGCTCCAAGCTTCCACAAAAGCAATCTCACGCGGCCCGAAGTTCTAGCAGGCAAGATTATATTATTTATACCAGACGCTAACCGCTAGGTATTAAACTATACATTTGGCAGCTTATTCAAGCTTCTGTCCCGCGGAATATTAATATTAATCTGGCACGCAGCTTGTCGGCAAAGTCCTGGATTACCATGTTTACAACGTTGCTCTATTTGAACGGTTTCCAGAATTTTAGAGCTAATTATGGCACTTGCATTTACTGTGAGAAGCGTTTGCTGCTGCGGATTCTGAGCTCTATCTGAATGTGCATTATTTTAGTTTAATTTTAATAGACTTTCATAGAAAATATAGACTCAGTAAACTTACAACAGGCGTTCCTTGTAAGATGTATTTATATATACTGTTGTGGTAGCATCCCAAGACTAGTAGTTTGTTTGAGAAAGTTAATCACACATAGGGATTAATGATAAAATACCTAATTATTAGAACGTACAAAGGTGAATTTAAGTACTAAAAGAACAGTATAACTATTCGAAATGTATTAAATAAATTACAGATCAAATTCAGATCCGGTAATGAAATTAATATTTTAACAGAAATAAATACAAAGTAAATAATTTAAATAAACTATATAATATCTACGGATGGACTACAAGACAAGAAATTGACGGAGTGGTGTTACAAGAAGAAATGGAACAGCAACAATTAACGAAATAATCTTTATGGATTAGTAAAATCTGAGTTGGATTTGAGTAAACTGCATAAGAGTCACAATTGGGTATCCTGTTTGATTTGGATAAAAAACCTGGAGTCACTGTCAGGTGAATACATCTACACTTAAGTTGGATTTGGATGCACACAGCATGGAAATATACTGATGAATTTTGATGAGCTGCATTGAACATATTGTTAGAATTCATTCTACAATCTCCTGTTTGATTCGGATGAAATCTGCATCTGAATTGGATTGAGCTTATTGTTGATTAGTTACATTTATACCTGAGTTGTATTTTGAGGTGGACTCCATCGTACTTCTTGTTTGAGGTCGAAAATATCTGTTTGATTTGGATAAAGAGCATTGCAGTCACTAATCAATATTCACATCTACAACTAAGCGTATCCGTATTGTGACAGTTTGGATTACTGACAGCTTGCAGTGTTGCTGTCTACTTTAGAGCTACATAAGGAGCAATTAATAACAACGGCTGTTGCAACCAGTTAAGGAGCTGTATTTACATGGGCGTTGTGTGCTTGGTTTGACGGAAAGACTGATCGCAGTACTTAAGTGAAGTAATTACAGATATATGTAAAAAGATCTAGAAAGTAATGTTTCAATAGTGAGTTTCAATAGTTAGATATTTGAAGGAACTACTTACCATTGTCACTGTTCGAAATGATAATAATTGTAACAGATATCATTTCGAATAACTATTTATTTTCTATAATTTTAGCACTTACTGTTGTAGAGCTGTCATTTTTGAAATAATTCTCATAATACTAATTAACTATCAAGTGTAACAATTTTGATAAGCAAACAATAGCAATTACTAATTATATGAGGATAATTTGTCAAATTTTATAAAGCAAGCACCTAAACTGATTTAAGAGTGATTGTTCTATTGGAGCTAGAAAAATAAATATAACTCATAGTAAACAAATTTGAATAAGGGCATATTTTACATAAGTTTATCTTGATTTAAATTTCTTTCAATCGAAAAATAATACCATACAGGCTTATACAGCAATATAGATAGACAAACGGGTTGATTTTGAAGTCGGTAACGAAAGGTCGCATACGCTCTAAACATGCAACCGATAGCAAAAATTATAGTGGATCTGAAAAGGACCCAAAACATATTGTCCAACATGGAAGATATGGTTGGAGCATTCGAACCAGTTTTCGCGTATTTTCAGCCTCTTGAACTTTCTACACCATAAATAAAGCTGTCATGCAAAAAACAAAGCTATTATAATAGTTATTTATATACCAAGGACGTATGAAAGCGTTTATGACCCACAGTGTGCTTACAATATGTTATGTTCTGATTGGAATATTCACAATTAAAACCAAATTTATAATTTCTCTAAATGTTGGCAACCTACGATGTCATTTCTTGTTTAACTGATATACAAGACACTAAGCGGGCTATAAAATGACCAATGGTGCCCCGCCGTACATAAAATACGTGGGTGCATTTGACGGCCAACTAACTGCAGGGCAGACGACTGGGTTACGATACAGAATATTAAGCCAACTACAATTGCTGAGTACGAAAATATGCCCAGATCTGGCTATAAATAACATAAGGGCCGGATATAGAGGGTTACAATAACAAATTATACAAGTACTGCACTGTAACAATTACATGTAAGAGCCAGCATTATTTTACTTTAATATAACGTTCAGTACGCCGGGGGCTTCCAATAGAATAACAGTACTACTAGTGTAAATATCGCAACATCATCCAGCATAAACTTGCCAATGCGATCAAAAACACAACAATTAAGTGTACAAATACAATTTCAGTGACGTTAAATAGCCAAACTAGGTTGTTAAAGATTGCAGAAGGAATACCATTACCAGAGCAAGTAAAGCCCTTATGAGGTGTTAAGGGTGCTCATTGAAGGCGTTGGCACAACAGAAAAAGCGACGTATTATATAAAGGCCAAATTACTAAATTATATATATAAGCTGATAAGCAAATGTTAAGTTTGAGGTAGCTTGAAGGGCTTCAATGGAATACGCTGGCATCCAACAAAACAATATAATTTCAATCAAAAGAATCAGAAATTAAACTTTACGTCGAATTTGAAGAAGTCGACTCGAGAAGTAATATTACTCCACACATTCATAAATTAGTAAAATAGCTACGTGCATGACCAAACAGCCATTCTCTTGTCGTCGATTAAAGGCATCTTGGGCAATCAACATCAACACACGCCGTAATAAGTGAATGTCGCATCACAACCGGGGTTCACCGAGGAGCAAGGTTATAAATCCATGCATCCAAGAAAGGCATTGGACTGTAAAATTTGATTAGGTTTGCAACTTGCGATAGCAAGATAGGTGCATTCTCTTCTTGACAAAAGAATCGTGGCACTACGAATCATCGCCATATCGAAGTGCTGTCACGGACCCGTCGGGTAATATATCGTTATTTTTATCTGTTATTAGTATGTCTGTTCGCTTGGCATAGGGATTCACCCGTTGGATCTTTATTTAATCAAACCAGCGTATTGGTGACCTTCCTCGTTGTCTGATACCTTCGACTTTTTCTTGAATAATCATCCGTTCTAGGTTAGTGCTGTTTCTTCTGGTTATGTGGCCGTAGTATGTCATATTTTTTACATATATTTTACTGGAAATACGATTGGAGCTTTTGATGTAGTTCAGTACAGATACGTTGATTCTGTGTGCGATCAATGGAATTCGTAGAAGCTTCCAGCACCACATTTCAAAGGCATCCATCCGTCTTCTGTCAGGTGCCTTAATGGTTCAAATTTCGAAACCATACGTCATAATTGAAAAAACCAACGTCTCTACTACTGCTTTCTTTATGTTAATTGGAATTTGCTCTTTTTCCATAATTTTTTAGTTTAATCATGGCGTTCTGACTTATCTGCATTCATCTTCTGATATCTAGTCCGCAGATGCTTTTATTACTTATCAAATTGTACAAACAGTCGTCCAAACAGAATAGCAAACATTCAACATTTAGCACTATGTTCGTTATCATAATACTTACAGGGGGATCTGCGATCCCCCACGGCGTTCCCACGTAGCATCTAGCAGAGTACCTCGTTTAGGAACAGTATTCAGCGCCCCGCCAATAATGTACTTGTATAACAATTAGAAGCATACAGATGCTTGTCAAAACTGGCACATATTAGCCCAACACTAGCTAGGTCAATGAGCTACAGTTTATGTTATTGTGAGGCGCATACGCGGTAGCTACCCCCAATCGCAGAAGACCAAAATCACAATGCATTTGTGGGAAATGGGCCTCCCTGACCACCCAGAAACGCTTTCTGGAATCACTGGTAAGCGATATGATTAACAGGCCAAGGATCGGGGTCCATTTCGCCGAATGACCCCTAATCCAGGCACTATAGCGCTATCTTGGCGGTAACCGATTGGGTTCCAACCCAACCATAAACAATGAACCAACGACCCAAATAGCAAAGCTCTTGAGAATGAATATTAACAATTCAACAGTGCCCAGCTGGCTGCGCCATCAAAACTGCATACAACGTCCACTGTCCACTGTCCAGGTCGTAGGTGATTTCATAGCTTAAGGGGGCAAATTACTGACATTTGAAAAACCAATGAAAATGATTCTGAACCAAAACTGCATAGCCTTAAAGTATATTGTGCCTGCCTGCTTATTCTGCGTATGTTACATTTTCAACACCACCGACTTGACTTATTTTATCCGCGATTAGACTTACTTTCTTACGTCGTCACCCTCCCCATCATAATACAACAATAAGTTTTATATTTTATCAAAGCTTTCTTGTCTTAGCCACAATTTCACACTTTGTATGAAGTGTCCTATGCCGTGAGTCCCCCTTTGTAACCTACAAAACTTTACAAACCAATTTGGTTAAATAAATCACTTCAGTTGAAATTATGTCGTGTTGTTTCTACTCATACATATTTATGCTTAGTGCAATATATATTTTTTATTGCTACTAAAATCTTACCCTCAAGAGGGATAGCTGTAAAAGCGTAATTAGTATAAATATCATGAAAAATAACATCGCGTGTCTTTAAAAATAGAAAATAGTTTTGTTCTGTTTTCATTAAAAATAAACTTTTAGGATGATATATCCCTAATTACTGTTTTACGTGTACTTTAAGTGGCTATGTTGTTGTATATTACTGTCTGAATAAACAACACTGCCTTTTTAAAAGACAGCGTAGTGCGTAATACAATATTCTTTGTATATGAGTGTATTTGAATGCCACCGACAAACACAAAAATTCAAAAAAATGAGATACAGGCTGTTTAAACAAAAATTTGCTCTTTTTAATTTTTTTTATTATCAAATTTACTGCACTCAAATGTCTAGTCTACTACAATTAGTCAAGTGAATTTGAGTTAACTGGCAATTCAGCGGCATTACTTAAATTTAAAAAACTTACATCTCTGTATGTTTTCATAAGAAAATATATTTTTTCGTTGCTTGTGCCTACACGCAGACATTCTGTCATTGCATAAATTACGTATCAAATCAGCGACCTTCACAACATAAATATCTTAATCAGAGGATATAATACCCTGAATTAAAATTGCCAAATTACATACTTTTATGAGATCAAATCTAACGAAATAATTTAGTGGTCTATTAATAACAGGTCGGAATAGCCGCCAGCTTTGAATAGATTGCAAAAAACCTTTAAGTGCAGATATCGATCAGTAAGAAACTAGACTATATTTAACGTTTGATAAATTGCACACCTACACATGCAGGTGGGAAGATACTTTCAAAACTAATTTCGATCCTTACAAACTCCCACGTGCTATCTACAAAGCAACCTACACGAGCACAAGCATATTAGTAATTTTTTAGCCCTTATTGTGATCTTGACAGAAAGTTCTGATTCCTGAGACGCCTTCCTTGCTTTCTCTTCAAATGAAATATGAAATTCTTGTTTTAATCTTGGACAAGATCAGGATAAAATGGATATTTTTCGATATTCCGAGAGCACTATAGTATGAGGAAAAAGAAAGTTTATCAAAGATGCTTTTGGAATGTTAAAGGCATGTGTATTATATCACCAGAAAATTATACCTAATCCTTGTCACTGATATTTTATATACAGTGGCCGACAGTGGCTAATATCACAACGTGATCGTAATTCTGATCAAGACTTCCCGTAATAAACACAACGGAAATATTTCCAAAGCCTGCAGCAGAAGAAGAAGAAACAAAGATCATAACCTCTCTTTGTAGCAAATGTCAAATGACAGCTTATACGATACTTATATCGATTCTGGATTTATTTTCACACTTGGTTTAAATGCATTTAGTTCATAAACACAGTGAAACAGAAGGTATACACGAAAAAGATATATCAAGAAAGATGGCCAAAACGAGTTTGGAGCTAGTTCCTTCAGGAAAAATAAAAACTAGTAATCAAAGCCGATTGCAGAATATGGAAATCGCATTTTTGCAAAGTTGTACAGTATATAGGCTAAAACACATAACAAGCCACGAGCTTAAAAGAAAAATGAGCAATAAAAAAGCATATAGACACTGCACAACAAAGGGGTTGATGTGGTATGGTAGCATAAGAAGGTGGGACCAACAAAGGTAGCCAATTCGATTCTGGTGATAGATCAGTAAGGAAAACAAGAAATGCAGAAACATGGGAATTAAATAAGAGAAAACGAGTAGAATGGGGAAATCATGTCTTTACAAAGAAGTTGTAGAGTTTTCAGTCTAGAACACGTAACCATTGATGGCATTGAAAAGAAAATGGGCATCAACACAATAAACGTAGATCCAGTAAAACAGAAGAAGTTGTTATGGTATGATCACATGAGAAACGTCGAAACCATTCTGGACGTGGTTTTGAAAGGCCAAGCGACTCGAATGTTGGCTTTTAATTGAACGCTTGTCTTTTTTTTGGAACTTGATTGTAGCTCCTTTGAAATTGTCCTGTAGCTTTACGGGATTACAGATTATAGTTGTTTTGGTTCGTGGCCCCAGCAGAAGTTGCGGATTGTTGTAGCCCGGGCAGTTCTGTGGAGCATTTGTTTCTCGCGCCTAGTTAGTGGATTTTATATGTGCCTCACCTGTCATTCAGCGGCACGTTGCCCAAATTAATCTGGGCAACCAGTCTAGGGCTCCTGAAACTCATAGATTCAACATTGGCTGTAAAACGCCATCCCCGCGACCGAACATGAGCATTTGCCTAGTTCGAGTTATTATTATATACATTCTATCCTTCGGGTATGTGGGCTTTTGCTAATCTGGATCATCACATAACGTGCAGAACGAGCTCAAAGAAAGCTAAGACCAGGTGTTGTCTTCTTTTTTTTTAACTGAAATTACACAAGATGTGATCAGTAAGCCAGTGTTAGAGGCTCACCCGATTGCTACCAATTCGGACGTCGACTGCTATTGTACCGTTCGCTTCACAAACTGGGTGCCTGAATAATTAATATCCCAACCACGACATCTAGGTTAATTGCGACCGCATTTAATTTTAAACTGTTGTGGGTTATGTTTGTACCTTTGATAGGACTGTTGTGTATGCCTTTTATTTGAAATTTGTACTACTAATTAACTTTAGACCGGAAAATACTGATTTGAAATTCGTACTAATGATTACTCGCAATTTGTACTATTAATAATCTGATATTTGTACTGAATTCTACCGTATGAGGAATAATTATACTGTTATATTAGCATTTTAGTGTTATTATTGGTTTTTGCTACCTGTATTTACCTGGAATTTTTCATTCAGAAATGTTGTACTACTTGAGTTTGCGAATTCTCGTTGAATGCCTGGATACATTTGCTAGTACCTAAAGGGCTGCACGCCATCTTTCTGACAAGCAGGCCAGCAAGTATCCAAGTTGTAATAAAGTTTGTTTCGTTTTGTTGTACAGTATATAGGCTAAAACACATAACAAGCCACGAGCTTAAAAGAAGAATGAGCATTAAAAAAGCATATAGACACTGCACAACAAAGCGGTTGATGTGGTATTGTAGCATAAAAAGGGTGGACTAACAAAGGTATCCAATTCGATTCTGGTGATATATCAGTAAGGAAAACAAGAAATGAAGAAACGTGGGAATTAAATAAGAGAAAACAAGTAGAATAGGAAAATCATATCTTTACAAAGAAGTTGTAAGAGTTTTCAGTCTAGAACACTTAACCATTGATGACATTGAAAAGAAAATGGGCATCAACACAATAAAGGTAGATCCAGTAAAACAGAAAAAGTTGTTATGGTATGCTCACATGAGAAAAAAAGGTCGTCGAAACCATTCTGGACGTGGTTTTGAAAGGTAAATGAGAAACAAAGAGACATAGGAATTAAAGTTTCTTCTTATTTATAACATATTGACAGATGTGCTGTGAGCCATTATTTATCTTGGATGTTACTGTTAGCTCTTCTTACTGTGTTTTTCCATCACTTTTGACCATGTGAGCAGCTATATTAAATCTAGTATTAACAAGATCCTCCTCATCCAATCTATTCAACGTTTTGGTGGTCGTCGCTGCGAAATTAAATAAGAGAAGAGACAATAGACTACATAATATAGAAATCGGATTCTTACAAAGTCTTCAGGCTAGAATACGTAACAAGGGTAGAGATTAAAAGGGAAGTGAGCATCGATAGAACAATCATAGACACAGTACAGCAGAAAGGGTAAATATGGTATGGTCACACAAGAAGGATGAATCGGGAAAGGTGGTCAAATCGAGTCTTGTGGTGAATCCGAAAGAAAAAACAACCACTGCACATGAAAATTAAATAAGAGACATGAAAGCAGACTTCATTCTATAGAATTGAAATTCTTCCAGATTAGAGTACGCATAAAACAAAGAGACTGAAAGGAAAATAGTCATCGACAAGACACTTATAGATACATTAGAACAGAAATAGGTTATATGGTATGCTCACATGAGAAGAATGGATCAGAACAGATGGTCAAAACGAGTCTGGTAGTGAATCAGTAAGAAGAAAAACTAGAAAACATGAACATTACATAAGAGACATGGAGACAGACTACTCTATAAATAAGGAACGATTACGAAAAACGTGTAGTGCTTCCAGGCTAGAACACCCATCAAACTAAGAGATTAAAAGAAGAATGAGCATCGACAGGAGAATCATAGGCACAGTAGAACAAGAGAGGTTGATGTGGTATGGTTACACGCGACGAATGCATAGAAAAAGTATACAAAACGAATCTGGTGGTGGATACGTAAAGAAAAAACTGAAAAACATGAGAATTAAATAATAGACATGAAGACAACTGCACTCTATGAATATGGAATGCTTGCGAAGAAATTGTAGTGTCTTGAGGCCAGAACACGCATCAAACAGAGGGACTAAAAGGAGAATGGTCATCGACAGGACATTCGTAGATACATTAGAACAGAAAAAGTTAATATGGTATGGTCACAGAACGAGGATCAGAAAAGGTGGACAAAATATTGTGGTGAATCCGCAAGGAAAAGTTGGAAACATGAGAAATTAATCAGAGGCATGAGAACAAACTATAGTCTTTCCAGAATTCGTAAGAGAAAAGACTAGGAAACATGAAAATTAAAAAAGAAACATGAAAACTGACCGCCGCATATCCAGGCTAGAATACGTAGCAAACGAAGAGACCAAAAGGAGAATGGGCAACGACAGGACAATCATAGACACAATAGAACAGAAGAGGTAAATAGGGTATGGTCACACGAGAAGGATGAATCAAGAAAGATGGGCAAAGCGAGTCTGATGGAGGATCTGTAAGAGAAACGGGGAAACATGAGAATTGAATAAAGTAAATAAAAATAAAGTGCAGAATATATAATTCATAAAGTTGTTGTAGACTCACAACAAGCGAAAAGATTAAAGAATAGAATCCAAAAAACAACCTTAGACACTCTACATCAGAGGAGTCAAGGTTGTATGGTCAAATGAGAAGAATGGATTAAGAAAGGTTTCTAAAACAGGTCTAGAGCTACATCCTAAATGGAAACGAGAAAAGCGAAAACATAGAAATTGAGCCAGAGAAATTAAGAGAGACTATAGTATCTGGAAGACGAAGTTGTAGAGTTTCCCAGTTAGAACATGAAACACATCGAAACACAGCAGACTATAAGACATTAATAAGCTTGGTCACATGAGAAGGATGGATCAGGACAAACGGCCAAAACGAGGCTGGAGGTGCACTTCTAAGAAAAGGAAGAAACGAGGCAAACCATGTAATACGAAGGAACAGGATGCGAAATAATAATAACCGAGATAATATATCCCATATACAGAATGCTTCATAACGTACTGAGGAGACTGAAATGGTAGCTAGAGGGGAGCAACGTAAAATTATTTTCTTCATAAACTTCTGACCAAAACCCAACATCAAGAAAGTTACAGATGGGCAAAGCGAGTCTGGTGAAGGATTTGTAAGAGAAACGTAGAAACTTGGCAATTAAATAAAATAAATAAAAATAAAGTGCAGAATACGTAAATCGTAGAGTTGTTGTAGAGCCTCTATGCTAGAACACACAACAAGCGAAGAGATTAAAGAATACCATCTAAAGAACAGCCATAGACACCCTACATTAGAGATGTTAATGCTTTATGGTCAAATAAGAAGACTGAATTTAGAAAGGTTGCCACAACAAGTCTGGAGCTACATCCTGAATGAAAATGAGAAAAGATAAATTATGGAAATTAAGAAAGAGAAATAAAGAGAGACTGCCGTATCTGGAGCAATAAATTGTAGAGTTTCTCAGTTAGAATACGTAACAAACGAAGGAACTAAAAAAGAATAGACATCTAAAGAACAATAACGAACCCAGCAAACTAGAAGGGATTAATATGTCTGGTCACATGGGAAGGATGGATCAACAAAACGGCCAAAACGAGGCTGGAGCTGTACTTCTAAGGAAAGCAAGTAACATGGATGAGCAGAAGGCATAAGGCGATAAACTTACACAATTAAATGATAGTAACTGAAATAATAGATCCCACATATAATGGTTGCGAGAAATAACAATAGTTTTAAATCGTTATATATAAATATTAACCTTACCAGTTTCGCGATAAATCCACAGGAAATTGAAAATTCTTCTAACATTATTCTAAAATGTTACAAAAATTGCGCTTTTATAATATCAAGCACGAAATTCCTCGCCGATAATCTCATTTTAGCGAGTTGAAATTACTCTGATCGTCCGGGACATTTTTGAGCCCTAATTGCAAAAACGGTCGAACATTCGACGTATTTGCCTCCGCCGAGTAGTTTGCGAGCTTCGCCAACTCTTTTAATCCTCTCCAACTTTCGACGCAAGCGGGCAGTGTTGATCCGCTTAGCAGACCGTCTAACTTTTGAAGTCAGGTGTTTTCGATAGACGATAACTTGCGAGCAAAGATCAAAGTTTGGCTTTGAAGTTCGATTTAACCTTGTTGTGGGGACGACGGGAAATTTCGATCCGCAGAGTGGACATGGACGGCGCCTGCAACCTAATTTAGCCCCTTTATTATTTCATGCAAACTGGAATCGAGGTTTTGCTATACAAGTAGATTTTTTTTCATTTATTGTGTGATGTGAATGGTTTAATATAAGTTCTTAAATATTAGATAATATTTTTAATTGAAGCCTTTCTTAGTACGTATCTACCAATATTGGGAAAAAGAATACATTCATAGCAGCAAAACATTTTGTTTCTAAATACAATGATTGAAGGAATCTTCTGCTAAACACTAGGAGGAGTGTATCGATGACTAACAATATTCTGATCTAACCTATCTAAGAAAATGTAAACACGCTTAATGCCTAGCTATGAACAAAATGTTTAATATTAGGTGAAATCAAAACTAAAGGAACCGTGTTTGTTAGTTTTACAATAACATCTATGTATGGTTTATGTAGCGCTCAATCTAAGAAATGCGGACTATTAAGAATAACTTATACTTCAAAAGAGAAGCTTTAGAAATGTAAAGGATTTTCGACCATAGAACTATGTGCTATTAAGAAAGTTTTAAATACCATAAAAAAGGGAGAATTTAGTTAGGCTAAAGGAAACAGAAGAAATGTTGAACATCTAAGACAGATACTGAAGCTTGACAGAAGGGATTTACTCGTACTTACTACAAAAACTATGATGAGATAATCTGAGGTAGAATGTAGAACCAAAACAGTATGGCATAGATAAAACTTTGAGAGTTAGCACATTTACATAGCTTAGAAAAGACACATTTGTGAAGATGCCAACCTTCAATATCTAGTTCGAACTGAGTGCTGCTACACGAGGAAGAAAGAAAAACTCCCAAGTTTCATACAAGTATTATCTTTAGAAATATACTTTCAGTGGTTTCAAATCCCATATTCGAAGATTTTTTAAAGACATTGAAATTCCTAGATACTAAGAAGCATTGCAATGTCACCGGAACAATTTCCATCTTGCTACATAAAAAGGTGACGCATCTCTTTAGACAACTGTAGGTCAATAAACCTCTTATCTCAAGTCTATACCTTGTTTACAAAAATATTAAGCAATAATTTAACTACTAAATTTGATATCCATCTGTTGTATGGAAAAGGGGGATATTTCAGCAGCATGGACCATCTGCAGATAATTATAATGCAATTGAGAAAGCAACAGAATACCAAACAGGTACCACTGTGGCTAGCTTTCATTGCCTACCAGAAATAGTTTGCTAATATTGAGATTTGAACGGTTATAAATCTCGGGAAAAATGCTAAATCATCTTCATTTTGCTGATGATGTAGTAATAGCAGATAATACAAAACATCTGAAAATGCACTAATATTGGGACTAAACAAAAGCAAAGCAGAAATTATGGAATTCCATTTAATACTTAAATAACGACCTGAAAATAAAACCGGTAGAACTGTATGCCCACTTGCGACCAGAAATAAGGATAAGAAAGTAAAATCAAACGGTAAAGTTTCATAAAAGCATTAAATTGGGATGGGTAGCTTATAGTAGATTAACCTACATAATGAAAATGTATGTTCTTGAAAGTCTTGAAAGTGCCATGGACGTAAAATGACAGGAATCACTTTAAAAGGCAAGAAAAGAAATACATTATAGAAGGATGCATAATAACTGCATTGGATTGGAGACCATGGAAACACAGAAGATCAACGGGAAGACAGCAAAGGCGACGGGCTGATGATGCGAAGAAAGCAGCAGAATTGAAATAAAAAAAATTAGCACAAAATGAACTGAAGTGTACGGAATATAAGGAGATCTATCTCAACAAATGGAGAGAAGAAAGCTTAAAAGGTATTACGTTTAGATAGCTCTTCTACAATTTCACAGCTCGGTGCGTGCGTCGTCTATATTTTTAATGTCTGTGGTGCATATCTTCGTATTTTCGCGCACTCATGGCCTTCCTTGAACACAATCTGCGCGGCCAAGTGACTCGAATGTTGGCGTTTATTTGAACGCCTGTCTTTTTTCTGGAACTTGATTGTAGCTCCTTTGAAATTGTCCTGTAGCTTTACGGGTTTACAGAATATAGTTGTTTTGGTTCGTGGCCCCAGCAAAGTTGCGGATTGTTGTAGCCCGGGTAGTTCTGTGGAGGATTTGTTTCTCGAGCCTAGTTTATATGTGCTTTACCTGTCATTCGGCGGCAGGTTGCCCAAATTAATCTGGGCAACCAGTCTAGGGCTTCTGAAACTCATAGATTCAACATTGGCTGTAAAACGCCATCCCCGCGACCGAACATGAGCATTTGCCTAGTTCGAATTGTTATTATCTACATTCTAACCTTTGGATATGTGGGCTTCCTCTTATCTGGATCATCACATAACGTGCAGAACGAGTTCAAAGAAAGCTAAGACCAAGTGTTGTCTTCTTTTCTTTTAACTGAAATTACACAAGATGCGATCAGTGAGCCAGTGTTAGAGGTTCACCCGATTGCTACCAATTCGGACGTCGACTGCTATTGTACCTTTTGCTTCACAAACTGCGTACCTGAATAATTTATTTCCTAACCACGACATCTAGGTTAATTGCGACCGCATTTAATTTTAAACTGTTTTGGATCATGTTTGTACCTTTTTTAGGACTGTTGTGTAAGCCTTTTATTTGAAATGTGTACTACTAATTAACTTTAGACCGGAAAATACTGATTTGAAATTCGTACTAATGGTTACTCTCAATTTGTACTATTCATCATTTGATATTTGTACTGAATTCTACCGTATGAGGAATAATTATACTGTTATATTAGCATTTTTGTGAAATTATTTGTTTTTGCTACCTGTATTTTTTGAGTTTTTCATTCAAAAATGTTGTACTACTTGAGTTTGCAAATTCTCGTTGAATGCCTGGATACATTTGCTAGTACTTAAAGGGCTGCACGCCATCTTTCTGACTAGCAGGCCGGCAAGTATCCAAGTTGTAATAAAGTTTGTGTCGTTTTAAGAGAATTAGTTGACGAATCGTTTTGATGCTAACAAAGGAGAAGAAAGAAGCATTTCACTAAGAGCATGTAACATATAATGATTATAATCTTCTACAAAAACTTTAGTTCAGTGTGGAAGCTTGTTGTGTAAATTAAGTATAGTACTGTCAAATGTTATCTAAAATTGTTAGATTTTAGTAAAGCACACGATTTTTGAATTGAAGTCGTGTTCCAATAATCCTAAATCCTGTCAAGCTAACAGACTAGAGAGTAGTGCCCATAATTATATATTCTCAACTCCTTCTTCATATCTACCACATACTAGATATGTTTTGGCTTTATTATATTCCATAAACTATTAATAAGATGCATATTTTAATAACCAATGCGATTAGCACCAAAACACACTAGAAGAAACGACACGTGCGTAAAAGAAGAAGAGCTAAAGATAGACCTAAACAGCCCGAGAGAACACTTGGAGAAATAGCTATGAAAAGTGGGTATGTTATCCAACAGACCTCTATATTGGTTACAAATCAAAAAACTTAGCATCGATAGTGCCCAGTAAAGCAAAAAAGAAACATACCGACATCTTTCTCCTTCTTTTCCCTTCGCCCGGCGATCTTTGATAAGCATATGGTACTTATTTCCACGTAATACGGGTGTTGAGTAGAATGTTTTTCTGCATTTTACATTACTGCATAATTCTCTTTCACTATTTGGTCTCCTCAAAACTTGCTCATATGGTACATCATGGCAATCATCTACATTTTCTTCGCACTTTTTTTATTCGTACGCGAATTACACAAGAAAGGTTTTCAACCAGTAGCTTCTGAGACATATAAGTCTATCATTGTTACATTTTCTGCTATATTGGTTTTTGGGTGTTTGTACGACAAAATATATTTTAATCCATCCTTAGATAACTTTCCATTGTTATATATAGTATTAAATATCGTTATTACTAGGCTAATTTATCCTCTTTAAGCACTTTTAATACTTCCAGTAGTATTTCGTCGGATCCTAGGCCCTTCATATCATTGGCTAGAGCTAGAGCAAGAACTTCGTCAAGTAAAGTACTCGTATATAGCATGCAACCCTTCAACTTTCAATCTTTCGAGATCTCCTCGACAATATTCGCACATTTCCCTTTGTAGCCCGTTATCTTCAAATAAGTTTCTAATATACACCTCCGATGAGTTGTACTCATCTTCTTTGTTTATTATGGGCTTGTTTCTATCATTCTGCATTCGTTTTCTAAGTTGAAGATCTTCTTCACACTTTTTTCTCATCCACATTATTTTTCCCTGTTTTGTTTCGTTGTTATTAGAACATTTGCTAGTGTGTGATCGGTTATACATCGTTTTATCTCACTCAAGCTTTGTTTAGATATTATGAATATGTTTTTCCTCCCTTTTTGTCGTTTCTCTTCAACTTGGATCGCTAGGAACCCAACCATCTGAGCTTAAGTCCAGCAAGCCGTTGCTTGTAGTAAGGGCATTTGAGGTTTAGGCATGAAAAACCCCAGACATGGAAGCAGGCCACACGGAAGCAGTCGGCATTAAAGCAGGCCACATAGAAGCAGGAATAATACCACAAAATTTGACTCACAAGAAAAAAATTAAAAATGAAAATCTCACCACATCTGAAAATCGGCCTGATCGTGCTTAAAGGGGCGCATCAGTAATTCGTCAATTCATTTATTTTTGCGGCCCAACCGCCTTCGACGAGAGCTGGTATCAGAAGATCGCAATTCGAAAATGTTCGAGTCAGGTTTGCTCTGCTCTTATCGGAGGTCGAGCGCTCCTCAGAAAAACCCAAAATCCCTACGCTTCGAATCGCCCGAAAGGAGCGCGCAGTAAATAAAATTAGAGATGCGGCTGCATCAAAGAGCGGAATACAAAAGGAATGCATAAATGAAATGGGGCGTTACAACAGCCCCGTCAAAACAGCCCTGACAAAAGAGCCCATAGCCAAATTAGTTCTTGCCAGAAAAGTTCCGACAAAATATCTCAAGTTTTTGCAGCTATAGCATATACCGTTGAGGTATTTTGTCGGGACTATTTTGACGGGGCTGTTTTGAAACGGGCAACAGCACTATACGATAGAAGTACAGAGTATTTGATTCCAGTACTACAAGTAAAACTACGCCGTTGCAGTTATATACGTCCATAATAATATAGTATACTATCATCTCTATTGCATCTGCCCATTCCTGGCTATCTTAGTTCGCTGGTTCCAAAGATTTGAAGATATCTATATCATTGGTGGTGTAATTTATTTTCTCTGCCAGAAACAGGTAGTTCGTCCCACGTTGCCTTTTCTGTCTATCCGTCTCCCTGCTGGCAGTTGCACATTTGGGTACATACGCTTCTGTAGAGCCTGTTTCGTCTGCCGAAGGTATTTCATTTGCTTTCTACCACCCATATCTGGAAAGCGTTTCTTGATCCACCACTTAGAGACGCGTCCTCTAGGGATTTCCTGGTTTAATAAGAAGAGTTCTTAATTACTGGGCTATTGTCATCTTCTTCAACCTAGTTGATAGTAATCTGTCTGCATAATCTTGTATTACTACCCTCTTGCTTGTATCTATACTATCAACAAATCATATAAATGAGATACTTTTGTTATGGCTTCATTGCTGTTTATGGTACATATATATACACCTGATTTAGCTTTCGTTACACCTAAATGTAGAAATTCTTAAAATCGTTTCTTGTATGGTTGTATCAATAATAATCGCAACGTATGTATCTTCTAATATTCTAAATCAAGACGAGATCACAAACGATATGAAGATTTTTTTCTGAGGGAACCCGTAAACAAGGCAAATAGTTTATAGAAACAATGATATGTTGCAGCATCGCCCAAAGTATACGGTGCTCCTATTGTTAATATAGGTACTTGTAACGGGTTAAAACGACAATTACGACAACGCGCCAGTTTGTAACAGTATTTACCAAAAGCCACGATAAAGTTAGACGACTAGCGCGTACAATAACTCACAAAATCGTGAATATAACTCACATAGGACCGCTGCCCAGCCCAGTTGCCGACTAGGCTTCAGTAGAGCGAGAGGTGGTCCAACACGAGATAACACAAGGGCAATGGCCTAATAACCAATAAACAGATAAAATGATTAGGCGCCACCACAATTCCATTACTACAAAAAATGCACAGGTAAACTCACTGACGAACAGTGGAAGCATATGAATTCACCTTTCAACTCTAAACTTGGTAGTATTCTCCTCAACGAGTCGGTACAGCACCATACCTTTCTAAAATCCACTTGATCAGCTATCCAAACTCCTCTTACACTGTAAAATATAATACGCAAATCACATGCACAACACAGAAACAACAGTTAACATAAACATGAAATGTATTGGCAAAATATTTGAATGAATATAAAAAGGCACATGAAAATATGAAATGTGTTAGTATACGGGAGTTAGGTAAGTTGCGTAACGTCTAAAACTACTAAAAATATTCGGTAAACTTGACATTAACTCTTGAAATTATTGAAAAGCGGTATCAACATCAAACTATAATCAAATAGGGTAATAAAGGCGAAATTCAACTATAATAAGTAGCGGTTGTGACACATGACAAGGGTTACTGTATAAAGCTAATCAACAACCATATAAAGTGACGGTAAATGAAATGTAATGATAGGTAAACAACTATAATGGTCTAACAAATAAAAAATGCACACAATAACAGTTAAACAACCGAGACGTTACATCAACTGTCCGATGATTCGATGAAACACACTGTATATGTTAAGTTGTACTCTAAACGTTAATGATAATACAAACTATACTATTAAAGTGCTTGGCTGTGCGGTGCATTAATGTCCCATGCTACTGCAATCAGCTACTGTACCCAGATACTGCAACAGACACCAAATAGGGGGATGACTGCAACAACTCCATGTAAAGATGCGGCGGAACCAATCTGGGGGCTGATCCTCCCATAAGAGCGAAATGCAAAGCTGCACGACAAAATGGCAGAACGACATCGATGGTTCCGCGAAGACATGACAGGTTGCTAATGGATTCTCACAAAGAATCCGTTCAAACGACGTATTATAAGGGTTGCCGCCCCTCGACAACAAAAACTCCAAGGCCTACAGTAAATGACACAACAACCCCAATCGGCTACGCCCGCACGTGCATTAATATGAGTTCAAAAACAAGGCGAAACACTCAACTTGCCTTGTCCCATAAAATACGATACTTGCCTTGGAGCGACGAGAGTCCAAATCACACATAAACAGCGGTACACGCACATTCTAAAAAAAACAGACGATTAGTCGATAATTAACACAGAATGGACAAACGCAACACCTCGCGTAGCCGAAGCCACGAGGGGCAAAACAACTCTCCCCGAACTGTTACTTCTTGCGACGCCGGACCGAATCTCCCAAAAACCGCGCCAAGGCAGCCTCGAAAAGTAAAAACTAAAACTCACTCTCTTGCACGCATGGCAGCTGTCTCTTAAATTGCTCGCCACAACATTCAGAAAAGCTAATCGTAGACTGATCGATATTTGTATTCTACCGTGTCAACGAATCCAATACAGAGATACACAAAATTAGTGCCTTTCAGAACCATCGACGGTAAGCGCATAACACAGCTGTGTGCGTTAGAAAGCTAATGCCTGCATAATATGCGATATACTCAAATTCAAGCGGAATAATTGGAAAAACCCATATACAAGTGGGTCCGTAATTTAGGAAATGACGCTAATAGCCATACGTTCATACAAACATAAAAATGTCCTAACATACTGCATGAAGCCGTCCTTTTGTTCTTAACTTCTTTCTTTTTCGTCGTGTTTTAATATTTTTCCTCTTTATTTTGCTGATAGTTATATGTATATAACTTTTCTTTCAAATAATAGGCTGGTGTTTATTTGAAAAGTTACATCTTCAACTATTCGAAATGATAGGGGTCAATTTTGATCAGTATTGAGCTAGTAACTTTAAACTGAATTGCTACTGTCGAATTTTATAACTAACTTGAGTAAGAATTATACTTCTGTCGCAGCTTTAAATCTATCAAAAGTTTTCTGCGCTTGTTACTATTCATACATACTTGTAATTCTACACGGACTCTTCATAAATTTACTTTTCGGTCATGCATTACATGTAAATCTCCGAAAACTTGTTCTATTTGTATGTAACTTTTACGTTTGTTCCAGATTTTTGCTCGAGTCGAGATCTGGTTTAGTTTAGACGGCGAGAGGTTCCAATCAACCCCCATAAGCGAGGAAATTTCCGCCGACAGGAGTCGCGAATCCGCACGCAACGTCACCGTGCAGCTGCGAGGGCGATCGGGGAAATTTGTCAAAATTAGACTGTTCTTCGCCAATAAATGGATTCTTCTCAGCGAAATTGCCTTCGAATCTGGTAAGTTCCTGTTTCATTTCGGCTCGCTTTAATTCAATATTGCGCGTGCGGAGATAGGATTCGCTCAAATAAATGGAGACTAATATTCGCCCCGCTAAGCTGCAGGGGTTGCAGTTTATGATGTACGATGCACCGGAATTTATGTGAGACCGAGCTTTGGGAGGTGCTCGCTTTGTGTCGCTGGATTCGCGAGCCCCGCCAAGTGCTGTTTTAGAAATTAAAGGGCTGAATCTATTTGTATTTCGAAAAGTATTTTTTCCAGTTTAATCTTTTATGGAAAAAGTAAACTAATTTAGATGTTTCCGCTAAAATGTTTATCCTTTAATCCGATTAACCGCTTTTTCGCCCTTCCATTTATACGTCCATTAGGGCGAGAGATTCTTGTTTGTTTTTCCTAAAAATACCGACCTTAATAGCTTTTTATTAGTACGAAATAAAAGTAAATAGGCAAGCGCTCTACTATTTCCGCGAACATGCTTGATTCGCTACGTTTTATTTGTCCTCGTCCTGCGTCACTCACGTGCCGCAAAAACACATTAAAGTATTAAATTCTCTTAACCGGAAAAATAGCATGACCAGAGGACACATCGCGTAAGACCTATTCTCATTTTATGGAACAAAGATTATCCAATCGCAAGCAGTTGCAACTTATTTTATCTTTAGAAATTTAAAAAGCAAGAGATACCACATATCGAATCCAATTTCAAGTAATTGAAACTTATATTTACCTTCAGAAACATAGAGAACCAATATTGTTATGAACTAATGGCGAAAGTCGTTCGTTGCAATAACAACTATCGAATTAATTTATAATCGGATTAAATACTTACGCTTAGATGTAACGTACTCTCTTAAACAAATCATACGGTTTCGAGTAATTTCTGTATATGAATTGGAAATGGAATAATTTTATTTATTTTTTATTTTATTTTGGTACTCAGCCAACAGCCGCTAGGTTAATTATAGACGTTGGTGTACATTTTATGGGGACTTTCAACCCCACTAACGACTGTCATGATGTTATTATGACATCCGGGACCAACTATTTCCATGGCAGCCGTGACACGAGGCGCCTAGGGAAGCAACCGAGGAACTCCCATCCAAGTTCTGACCAAAAAGAGCGTTGCTTAACTCTACTGATCGAACGTGGACGTTTGTTCAAGCTACACCACCCGGGACCTAATAATACTATAAAACAAATTGTATTGATTAACGGCATCAGATTTCGCATAAATTTATTCTAATAGTTTCTTTGTAGAGTATACCATACTGTTTCAGATGTACTTTTCCTAAAACTATAATTATCCAATTTTTAATAATTGAAGCCGTAGTAACCTGGAAAATAAGATACCGAATTGAAGGAATTTTGTTATTGATGAATGGTGTCAGCTATAGAGGGAATTTAGTTCGTTAGTTTTATTGTATCGTGTACTTCCTTACCAAATAAACAAGTTTACCCAGTATAATTTATATTCACCTTAAAAACGAGAGATGCTATCGAATGAATTTTGTTATTGATTGATAGTGCTCATATGAACCATCGAATGAATTTCAATTGTTGCATGTTTATGGTATATACTGTGTCGAACATTTGTATTTTTTAAACCAAATCATTCAATTTTAAGCAATTTCAAGATATACTTACATTCAGAACTGAGAAAATGCTGCTGTCGAACGAATTTTCCTATTTAGTAGTAGCATCAACTATATCGATCAAATTTATTCGAACATTTTTATTGTATACACTGTACGGGACATATTGTTTTGTAAGCCAAATTATCCAATTTCAAGTAATTTCAGAGTAGATTTATATTTAGAAACATAGAAAATGGTGTGTTTGAATGAATTCCGTTATTTCTTAACAGCATGAACTATAAGAAGGAATTTATTCCAGTAGTTTTATTCTATGCTCTACAAGAGAAAATTTTGTTTTGTGAACAAAATTCGCCAACTTCAAATAATTTTAATACACATCTACGTTTAGAAACTTAGAGAATGATGCTGTCACCTGAATTTTGTTATTGATTAACAGCACAAACTATCGATTAATATTATCCCAACAGTTTTATTACATGTGCTGTATCGGATATACTTGTTTTGTAAATCAAATCATTGCGGCGTATATTTATGTTTAGAAACTTAAAAAATTATGTTGTCGAATGAATTTTGTTATTTATGAGATGTCCAACAGTTTTATGCCACATGCTATATCGGACATATTTGTTTTCTAATCCAAATCATCCAACTTCAAGTAAGTTCAATGCAAATTATGTTTAGAAATATAGAAAATCATTATTAGTATTAGTACTACAAATGTTTACAGGTCATCAACTACTATGGTAATTAGCCCCGGGATCTATGTGCATATTACAGTTTATATGCTAAACCACTAAATTTTAAATAATCCGTTAATTAATTAAACGAAAATAATGCTGTGAAATAAACTTTGTTTTTGATTGGTAGCATCAACTATTTAGTTAATTTATTTTATTGGCCTCCCTGTATCACACATATTGATCTTCCAAATCACATCATCAAATTTCAAGGTCTTTTTACGTCTACAAACTTTTAAAAATGCTACTGCCATGCGAATTTTGTTATGAATTACAGCATAAACTATCGACTGAATTTTATTCGACAGTTGTATTGCATACACTGTATCGAATATTTCCAATTTCAAATAATTTCGTCATGTATTTACGTTTAGAAATTTAGAAAATGCTGCTGTCACATGATTTTTTCATTGATTACAGCAGACAATATCGACTTAATTTATACCGACAATTTTATTGCGTGCATATACTGCACCAAACATATTTGTATTGCAATCCATATTACACAATTTCAAGTAATTTCGACGTATATTTACATTTAGAAACTTGGAAAATAATGGTGTTGAAACAATTTTGTTATTGATTAGCGTATCAACTATCGAGTTACTTTCTTCCAACTGTGTTACTACATATACCACATCGAACAATTGTTGTGTAAGCCAAATCATCCAATTTAAAGTAATTTCGAAGTATATTTACATATAGAAACATAGAAAATGGTATGTTTGAATGAAGTTTGTTATTTATTAGCAGCATCAACATTTGAGTGATTTTATTCTATGTACTACATCGAACCGTATTTGTTTTGTAAACCAAGTTCCACAATTTCAAGTAATTTCAACATATAGAAACTTCTAAAATAATTCTGTCACATGAATTTTGTTGTTAAGTAACTATCGACTGAATTTATTCCAACAGTTTTATTGAGTATACTGTATCGAATGTACTTAGAAAATTATGCCGAATACACTTTGTTACTGATCGTGATCAGTAGTATCTACTATCGAGTTAAATTATTCCAACAGTTTCATTGCACATACTGCAGCTAATATATTTGATTTTAAATCCGAATCATCCAAGTAAATTTGTAAGAAGACTAGTGAGAAGACTGATGTTCATATTCCTACCGTGTTTATTTTATACTCCCCTCCTTAAGGGAAAGAGCCACCTATCACACGACCTTCTCCTAGAGCTGTGCACAGAAGCACAAGCTCTGTTGTTAGTTGTGATCGAATGGCCACATGTTTCGTATCTTGGTGTTCAGACTCATCAGGGTACCGACATGCGCTCATATTTAGTTAGGAAGTGAGGGCAGAACTCTAAACAGTCAACTTACACAATTTTACAGACTTCGCGTCTGTTGGCGTACAATGATGTGTATGTTTTTGTGGATAACGTCCACTGAGACATACAGTAGGTGAGTATACATTTACTCTACCTGCTGTGGTACCTCAATTGCATCCACAAAAACATACACATCATTGTACGCCAACAGACGCGAAGTCTGTAAAATTGTGTAGTTGACTGTTTAGAGTTCTGCCCTCACATCCTAACTAAATATGAGCGCATGTCGGTACCCTGATGAGTCTGAACACAAGAGACGAAACATTGTGGCCATTCGATCACAACTAACAACAGAGCTTGTGCTTCTGTGCACAGCTCTAGGAGAAGGTGGCTCTTTCCCTTAAGGAGGGGAGTATAAAATAAACACGGTAGGAATATGAACATCAGTCTTCTCACTAGTCTTCTTACAAATTTACTTCATTTACGGCGGAGACGCAGGTAGTTGTGTGTGACCTCATGCAATTGAGGTACCACAGCAGGTAGAGTAAATGTATACTCACCTACTGTATGTCTCAGTGGACGTTATCCACAAAAACATACACATCATTGTACGCCAACAGACGCGAAGTCTGTTAAATTGTGTAAGTTAACTGTTTAGAGTTCTGCCCTCACTTCCTAACTAAATATGAGCGCATGTCGGTACCCTGATGAGTCTGAACACCAAGAGACGAAACATGTGGCCATTCGATCACAACTAACAACAGAGCTTGTGCTTCTGTGCACAGCTCTAGGAGAAGGTCGTGTGATAGGTGGCTCTTTCCCTTAAGGAGGGGAGTATAAAATAAACACGGTAGGAATATGAACATCAGTCTTCTCACTAGTCTTCTTACAAATTTACTTCATTTACGGCGGAGACGCAGGTAGTTGTGTGTGACCTCATGCAATTGAGGTACCACAGCAGGTAGAGTAAATGTATACTCACCTACTGTATGTCTCAGTGGACGTTATCCACAAAAACATACACATCATCCAAGTAATTTCAATGTAAATTATATATAGAAACATAGAAAATGATGCTGTTGTATAAATGTTGCTTTAACTATCAATTGAATTTATTGCGACAGTTTTATTGTATACTAGCAAGATGCCCGTTCTTCGTACGGGCAACAAATGTTTTTTCTTCTAAATCTCAAATGAATTCTAGGGCGCCCCCTCTCCCCCTCACTCAATACGCTAAACTAACAAACGCCGCAAAACAATATTGTAAGAAAAAATAGGAAACAAAACTCTTCCGAAAAAATGCCTCCACGACTCTTTTATGCTTCATGTACACACACGATCATTGAAAATGAACAGGGTTATGCAACACATGTTACATTTTTGAAACAATGTTTTAAGAAGGCTACTATAGTTTTCAAAAATGTTATAGAACTGTAGATGTAAATAATATTTCTGATCATGTATACACCATTTAGAAGACGCAAATCAACTACTGAAATGTTGGTTGCAAAGCCCTGTTCATTTTCAATGATTCTTTGTGTACCCCCTGGAACTGTGTACGTAATTGTCGTGTTTCTTATACATATGATAAATCTATAGTTTTAGTATAACAATGAGATAAAATTATCATATATTATGTTGTTCTCTGAATGTCATTTTTTGGCAGTGGTCTATTATGATATGTTTTCCGGACTTTCTCCACTGTCTAGGCTGTAAATCACACAAAGTTTCGGGAAAACTCAGTTTACTCCTTTTCACCCCTTAGGGGTAAAATTTCGAAAATTCTTTCGGCCCATATTATCCTGAAATAAACCTACAGCAAAAACAATTAATAAATTTAACACCCTACCCCTTTTCAGTTTTCCCTTTTTACTGCCTTAGGGGTAGCATTAAAATCCCTTAAACCTCCTTCTAACTATTTTAAGAATACATCTGTATGCCAAAAAACAATGTCTAACTCAATAAACTTAGAAGATACGAAGGGTTCTTTAATTCACCCCGAATCCAGGTTTGCACCTTTAGGGGTTGATTTGGGAAAATCCTGAAACGTGTTTTTAGACATTTGTATTGGATACCTATGCATGCAAAAAACCAAGTCGATATCTTATCGGATTAAGAGATATTGAGGAATTCGTGAAAACGCAGTTTACAGCTTTTCACCCCCTTAGGGGTAACATTTTAAAATCCCTTAAAGCGCTTTCTAAATATTTTAAGAATACATTTATATGCCAAAAAAAAAGAATGCTCTAGCTCAATAAACATAGGAGAAACGAAGGGTTCTTGAATTCACCCCGAATCTAGATTTGCACCTTTAGGGGTTGATTAGGGCATAATCCTGAAATGCGTTTTTAGACACTTGTATTTGATACCTATGCTAGCAAACACCAAGTCGATAGCTTATCGGTTCTAAGAGATATTGAGGAGCTCATGAAAACACAGTTTACCCTTTTTCACCCCTTTAGGGTTAAAATTTTCAAATTCCCTTAAACCCCTTACTAAATATTTTAAATGTACACCTATATGCCAAAAAGTAATGTTCTAATTCAATAAACGTAGAAGATACGAAGGGTTCTTTAATTCACCCCCAATCCAGATTTGCACCTTTAGGGGTTGATTAGGGAAAAATCCTAAAATACGTTTCTAGGTATTTGCATTGATAATCTTTGCAAGCAAACACCAAATCAATATCTTATCGGGTGTAAGAGATATTGAGGAATTCGTAAAAACACATTTTACCCCATTTCACCCCCTTAGGGGTCGAATTTCAAAAAATCCCTTCTTAGCACTACATTGCGTAACAAACTGAACCTTCCGCCCAAATTTCAAGTCTCTAATACCAGTGGTTTCGGCTCTGCGTTGATTAGTCAGGGTTGTGACTTTCCTTTATATATGTATAGATGATGATTTCCGAAGCTTTCGCGCCATTGCCATTAATAAAAAACGACTTCCGGGATTGGACAGTGTCATTATTGAGGTCGAATAACTCAAAGTTTTATCCACTTTTGTAAGGGGCTTCAACAGAAAGAATAATCAAAAGAGCAAGGTAACTCAACGTGTTAACCAGGCCAGAGGCGAAACTCGACTTCTTCGACCTCAATAATGACACGCTCCAATCTTGGAAGCCGTTTTTAATTATTGTATATGTTGCAGTAGAAGTCTCAACTTAGTGAATATATACACTTACTCGATTGTGTACACCTACTGATTTTTAAAGTTAATGTGTTCACAACCAATCAAATGTAAACTTTCTCTAGTAATTGCATACATTTTCACATCTGCTTTGGTAAAAGTATGCGCAATATAAAACGCAAGAATCTAAATTAATACTTTTACTGGTGGATGTATTCACAAAATTATATGAGGGAGGAAGTGCAGACCGGAAATGCCTTGAATATTAGAGAAAAACTTTTAAGAAGACTTCAAACACACTATTTTGTCGGACTGTAATACGTTATGCCGCAAGTTTATCGCTCGCTATTCCACTTATTGCGTTTGGAATTTCAAATTCCCTGATTTGAGAAAATAAAGCACAATGTTTTTTGTACAAATTTATGAATTTAGGTTAGCTGCAGTGTAAGATTTGTGTGTACCTAATACAAAAGTGCCTGTATAATGTAAATATGGCGTTCATTGCCATTAAAAGGTTAATTTGTCTATATCGTACAAATACAAATCAAATTACACATATTCTCACATCTCAAAACGTCCTCAACTGCCGAATATTTAATAATAATACGACAAAATTGATAAATTTTACACGAAAGTAATGTTTGTAATTTCGTCCAGCAACGGTATTCTCAATATGTCGATATTTATTAAAATCCGTTTTTATATTATTAGTTTATACCTTTACTAATCTGTTGTAACAAATGTATGCATAGCCTAGTAAGTGTGTGCATCTACTAGCAGTAGGAGACATTTGTATATATTATGTAGATATTTTTACTAAAATCTTAGGTACACGTATACACTGACTAGTAAGTGTATACATTTTCTACTCTTTAAGCTTTTACTGTAACGGATATTACTCTATCGGACGTATTTGTCTTGCAAACCAAATCATCTAATGTCAAGTAATTTCAAAATATATTTACGTTCTGAAACTGAGAAAATGGTGCTGTCGAATGAATTTTTTTACTGAGCAACAGCATCAACTATCAAGTGACCAAAACATGCAATTTCAAGAAATGTCGAATTATATTTACGTTTAGAAATATGTTATCGAATGAATTTTGCTATTGATTAGCAGCATCAACTATCGGGTGAATTAGCTCATACAGCAAACCAAATAATTAGTCACTTTCAAGTAGTTTAATAATATATTTGCATTCAGAAAGTGAGAAAACGATGCAGTCGAATAAATTTTGTTATTGACTAGCAGCATTAAGTAAATTTTTAGAACAATGTTATTATATACAGGATGCTGTAATAATGGCGTATTAACTCGTTAAGGGATACGATATGAGAAAAATTAGGAGAAAATGTTTTGTGTTATATTTCTGAAAATATGGGAGCCCAAAGTGTGGTTATTAATTACTTTAATCATAGTATGAATGTAAATACTTGTAAATAATTTTGTCAATTAACTAACATAGACTCAAGAAATTTTAAAATTCAAATATATATAAAAAAATATTTTTATTTTTTTTATACTCAGGCAGTATCCCTTAACAACGTACCATCGACATAATACGCCATTATTGCAGCATCATGTATAATATATCAAACATTGTTATTGTTTAAAGCAAAGCGTCCAATTTTAAGAAATGTTGAAAGTCTATTTAGGTTGCTATGCAATCAATTTTGTCCTTGGTTAGTAACATCAACTATTGAATAGATATATTGAAAAGGGTTTACTGTATATAATGTGTCGGACATGTTTGATTTGTAAGTCAAACCGTCAACCTCAAGTATTTTTTTAGAAAATGCTGCTGTCGAAAAAATTTTGTAATCGATTAGTAGCTTCAACTTCTGAGTGAATTTATTTGAGTAGTTTTGGTGTATATACTCTATCGGATATATTTATTTTCTAAACCAAAACAGGCAATTTCCAAAAATGTCAAGATATATTTACGTTTAGAAATTTAGAAAAGAATGCTGAGAAATGATTTTGTCATTGATTAGTAGCATCAACTATCGAATAGATGTATTCCAACAGGTTTACTGTGTATACTGTGTCGAACTTGTCTGTTTTGTAAATGAAACCATCAATTTCAAGTTGTTTCAAGACATATTTTCGTTTATAAGCTGTCCAACGAATTTAATTATTTATTAGTAGCATCAACTATGGAGTATATGTTTTCTTACAGTTTAAGTATATGCTCTATCGGATATATTTATTTTCTAAACCAAAACTTGCAATTTCAAGAAATGTCAAGATATATTTACGTTTAGAAATTTAGAAAGGGATGCTGAGAAATGAATTTTGTCATTGATTAGTAGCATCGACTATGGAGTAAATCTATTCGCACAGTTTAAGTATATACCCTGTCGGATATATTTGTTTTCTAAAACTAAACATGCAATTTCAAAAAAATTCACGTTATATTTACGTTTAGAAGTATGTTATCGAACGAATTTTGCTATTGAGTACTTGAGTAGCAGCATCAAATATCTACAGTACACCAAATCGTTCACTTTCAAGTAGTTTCAAGGTATATTTATATTCAAAAAGTGATCAAATTATGCTGTTAAATGAATTATGTTATTAACTAGCAGAATCGTTGAACTTCTTCTAATAATTTTATAGTTTATACTGTATCAAACATCTTTATTTTCTAAATAAATCATCCAATTTTAAGAAATGTCAAGATATATTTACATCTAGAAAATTAAGCTGTGGAATGAATTTTGTCATTGATTAGCGGCATCAACTATAGAATAGATGTAGTCCAAGGGGCTTACTGTATATACTGTGTCGGACATGTTTGTTTTGTAAGCCAAACCATCAATTTCAAAGAACATTTACGTGCAGAAATGCTGATTTCGAACAAATGTTGTTATTGATTCGTAGCATTAACTGTTGAGTTAATGTATTTGAATAGTCTTAATGTATATACTCAATCGGATATACTTATTTTCTAAACCAAAACATTCAATTTCAAGAAATGTCAAGGTATATTTACGTTTAGAAACTTAGAGAACGATGCTGCGGAATTAATTATGGCATTGATTAGTAGCATCAACTATAGAATGCATGTATTCCAATGGGCTTACTCTATATACTGTGTCGAACATGTTTGTTTTGTAAGCCAAACCATAAATTTCAAAGAGTATTTCCGTGCAGAAATGCTGCTTTCGAACAAATGCTGTTATTGATTCGTAGCATCAACTGTTGAGTTAATGTATTTGAATAGTTTTATTGTATATACTTATTTTCTAAACCAAAACATTCAATTTCAAGAAACGTCAAGGTATATTTACGTTAGAAGCTTAGAGAATGATGCTGCGGAATGTATTTTGGCATTGATTAGTAGCATCAACTATAGAATGCATGTATTCCAACGGGCTTACTTTATATACTGTGTCGAACATGTTTGTTTTGTAAGCCAAACCATCAATTTCAAAGAGTATTTCCGTGCATAAATGCTGCTTTCGAACAAATGCTGTTATTGATTCGTAGCATCAACTGTTGAGTTAATGTATTTGAATAGTTTTATTGTATATACTTATTTTCTAAACCAAAACATTCAATTTCAAGAAACGTGAAGGTATATTTACGTTTAGAAACTTAGAGAATGATTCTGCGAAATGTATTTTGGCGTTGGTTAGTCGCATCAACTATGGAATGCATGTATTCTAACGGGCTTACTCTATATAATGTGACGAATATGTTTGTTTTGTAGCCAAACCATCAATTTCAAAGAATATTTACGTGCAGCAATGCTGCCTTCGAATAAATGTTGTTATTGATTCGTAGCATCAACTGTTGAGTTAATGTATTTGAATAGTTTTATTGTATATACTCTATCGGATATACTTATTTTCTAAACCAAAACATTTAATTTCAAGACATGTCAAGGTATATTTACGTTTAGAAACTTAGAGAATGATGCTGCAAAATGAATTTTGGCATTGATTAGTAGCATCAACTATAGAATGCATGTATTTCAACGGGCTTACTCTATATACTGTGTCGAACATGTTTGTTTTGTAAGCCAAACCATTAATTTCGAAGAGTATTTACGTGCAAAAATGCTGCTTTCGAACAAATGTTGTTATTGATTCGTAGCATCAACTGTTGAGTTAATGAATTTGAATAGTTTTATTGTATATACTTATTTTCTAAACCAAAACATTCAATTTCAAGACATGTCAAGGTATATTTACGTTTAGAAACTTAGAGAATGATGCTGCAGAATGAATTTTGGCATTGATTAGTAGCATCAACTATAGAATGCATGTATTCCAACGGGCTTACTCTATATACTGTGTCGAACATGTTTGTTTTGTAAGCCAAACCATCAATTTCGAAGAGTATTTACGTGCAGAAATGCTGCTTTCGAACAAATGTTGTTATTGATTCGTAGCATCAACTGTTGAGTTAATGAATTTCGATAGTTTTATTGTATATACTCTATAGGATATAGTTACAATTGTTGCTATTGGTTAACAGCATCAGCAATTTTATTGCATATACCGTACATATTTGTCCTGTAACCTAAATCATTTAAAATCAAGTAATTCCAAAGTACATTTATGATTACAAACGTAATGATGGTGTCGATCGAATTTTGTTATTTATTAATACCATCAACTATCGAATGAATGTATTCCTACAGTTTTATTGTACATATTGCATCGGTTATCTTCTAAGCCAAATGACACATTTAAAATAATTTTAAGGTATATTTACGTTTACAAAATGGTGCTGTCGAATGATTCGCAGCACGAACTATCAAATAAACGTATTCGTATAGTTTTATTCTCTTTACCATAGTTAAATGTATTTATCCCTAAATCAACTCGTCGCATATCAAGTGGTTGCAACTAAAACGTATCTTTAAAGATTTGAGAAACTGATGTTGTTATCGAATTTTCTAATTGATTAATGTCGTCAAGTGTCTAATTTACTATACGAATAGTTCTATTTCAGTTCGTAGATGCTCGAATACTCTTAAAGTTGGTAGTATAGTTTTCAACTTTTTGAATTGTACTAACGAGTATATTGTGGATATTTAACGAATACATTGAGTGCGCTATCAATTGGTCAGTATAAATGAAAAGAAACATAATAACTACTTCATAGAGAAAGCATGGGTATGAGTGGTTTAAGATCTTAGTTTGAACTGCTTGTTGAATATTCTATTCTTTTCATAAGTATTAAACATGGAAGCTAAATACAGAGTATCCATTTATTAAGTTTAACTGAATAATTTGAGGAATTGGGGACCTTGACGTATAGAACTTCCACATATTCGCTTTTCAAAAAATGTAAAGAACTAAAAATTAATGAAATTCGATTATTGCAGTTGCAAGTTGAATTTTGGAAAATCCACCTTTCTAATAGACGTAGAGCAGAAATACGTGATACTTACAGTACAACTGTGAAATCATCTCAAAGAATGCTCTGAATTTATCCATTCATTGCATTCGAACCGTTTCTCTACTATCGAATAGTTGGAATACTTCGTTAATTTTTACTGCTTAAAACTTTACGTGAAAGCGCGGAAATACAGCTTCTTGCGGCCGTAACCCGAGCGAATCGCTTCAGCCCGAAAATAAAACGCGATTTAAAGTCCCAAAGAAGCCGTGCAGTATCTGAAAAGTTTTTGCAAAACCCGCCTTATCAGTGCACACGCCATTTATCAAGTGCAGGGCGTAATTTCGACCTCGCGCATGCATTTTTCTCTCGGCGAGATCCCCTCGCTCTCAGGCACAGGTGATGTTTTTCTCAGCGGCGACATAAATTGAATCATTTGCTGCAATGAGCAGCTTCGATAGCGCCATTATAACTCCCCAACAACTACGGCCATAATGGATACAATCTACCATATAAAAACCTATTGCAGCGTCCTGCAGCAGTTCGCGCTTTTATTAAATGTTGTGGTTGCGTCAACGACGTGTTCGTTCGGCCTTAATGCCGGAACTAATGTGTGAGAAACCTTCAGTGCAACTTTGTGTACCCCCATAAAATATTTTCTTATTTGATGCTCCACCATATAATGCCAGCATTTATTTTCAAGACTTTTTCCTTAAATAACAATTATGGGTTGATGTTGATAACAGATTTCTTTCAATTTGATAATAATAATATTACTCTAACGAGTACTAATCTCGTATGCTTTAGAGTGATATTATTTTTCCTTATTTATTTAGAACCACTTCTGCTGGAATAAATAAAATGCAATAAATCATTACAATATCGTTGCAAATTCCTCAATTAATCACTGCATCTAATAGACCTTGAAAAATAAGCATAACTTATGCACCTGCCTACATTACATACTAAAGCTTACTGCAACTGCCTCCTCTGTACCGCTTTCGTGTATCTAGTTCTTTATATGGTAAACTTAAATGCAAGTAAAAGCAGCACTATAACGACTGAGAGTGTTAAATCAACGTGGACGCAATCTATGTCTTTAGCTACAATAATTTTAAGTTACATATTCTTCATCATCATCTACAACAATTCGTTTCGTCCACTGCTGAATATAGGCTTTCTCCATCGCTCTTCATTGCTTTCTATCTTGATAATTGTTATAAGTGACGAAAGTTTAGAGCGCCAGGTTCTATGACTTACTGTGACACACCCCGTAGAACTATCCAACGTGGTTGGGATACGACGAAGAAAGGCTGAAAAGACGCTCAGAAATACGAAAGCTAGTGCGAAACATACACGACATATTTATTTAAATAGAGGGCTTAAATATATGGAAAACTTACTGAACGGTCACCGTATGCGAATCCGATTAAATACGGAGTTTCAAAGAATGTTCAGACATTAATTGCGTAAAATTTTTAGTAGAACAAAAGTACTAATCCAAGATCAGTTTCATTATATTCTGTTCAAGAAAAATGAAGCTAGTCGTGAATCAATATTCAAATATTTAAATATATATAAAAATATAAAAAAGCGATCACCGAATAGTACACGGAGGTTTATTTCAAGAACGATAAGATTTAGTTAATTAAAAACTCCAGATATCGGTTAGACGAAATTTAGAATTCTAGATGAAATGAGTATACCTTGCAGTTCAAACGTATTAATTCGTCCACTATGAACCCCTAATGCCGGTTACGCGACGGAGCTTTATCGAATAAAGTAACACTCAAATCTGAACGACAACTCTTTGCGCTCCAACCTCTATATTGTGTTAAATTGACTGTTTGTTTACTTATTTTGGTACAAAATTAATATAAGTTAAAGTTAGGGCAAATGCATACACAATTCTCAGTTTAATTTTTTTATACTGCGCTCACTTTGCCTGTTAGTAATTTAAGACTGGTTAAAATGGAATGTAATCATTAATTTCACAAATAAAATGGTTGATTGTCCCTCTTTCTATTTTATTGAACTGCTATATTTAATATGCTTAGCTCACGGCAAACACAAAAACTGCTTATCTCAGGGTTAAGTTCTGAAATGCACTATATTCTCAAATTTCAGGTTATTTGTCTCAACGTGGCTCATTTGCTCAATGTAATCATTAATTGCACAAATAAAATGGTTGATTGCCTCTCTTTCTATTTTATTGAACTGCAATATCTAATACGGTTAGCTCACGGCAAACACAAAAGCTGCTTAGCTCAGGGTTAAGTTCTGAAATGGACTATATTCTCAAATTTTAGGTTATTTGTCTCAACGTAGCTCATTTGCTCGTTCTTAGTAGATAATTCACAACCTCATAAATTGACAGATGAACACAAAAAATGGTTTGTGCGTACAGCGTGTATTTGAACGTAGATATACATTTTTGGCCTAACTCTGTGTTGTATTGCATATTATTCTATCCCAAAGTCTAATCTTCTATAGACATAGTACAAAATAGTACAAAGTCTTCAAGCTTTAATTCTGATGTGTGGTTGAACTACGCTGAAATTTGTTAATTTATGTAATGCTGGGAAATTTAATATAGAGTTATATAAATTCGTCAACATCTTATGTTTCGTTTAAATCAGTTCACTCAACTATGCAAATACTGCCGCTTGGTGTAGTTTTAAAATCCTTTCCAGTGCTATATTGCTTTCTTAATAAAAAGTTAATGTTTGCTTTCATGTATTTACGTCACACGCGTTTCTACTGCACTTGATGCAATTACTACCCAAACCGCCATCAAACGTAATTTAAGTTAAGAACTTGCAAAGCTGTAAATAAGCCATTAGAATTATGCTTACCAGATGCGGTTTTAATCGCTGGTTCGCAAAAAGGACAACTACGAAGTTTCATTGCACGAGCTCAGAATCGCTTTCCCATTCGCTGCCCTAAGCCACGGAATTTACCCCTTAGCTAACGATTGACCGAAATGCATTTTTTCCTAGGTACACTTACTTTATAATCGTGCGGAAATTCTATACTGCAGAAGTTGCTGGTGCTCATTATCTATGCTGCCTCGCCATGTCAATAATGGCGGTCGCCATAGAGACCTTTCGCCAGTTCTCTTTGACTAGTGAACACTGCAACGTATCAACAATTACAACGTTTCAAAGCCGGCCATCCACGGTGAGCTAAAACTATAACGAGCCGATAATCCTGCTTAATTTACTTAAACGTGGCACGGCAGTAATCAATAGTCATTTTGGAGCTGGAACGATTCTGTTGCCGAACAATGAATCACTAATCAAATAGAATCAAAGTTGAATACTATGAGGACAAAGAAAAAATGCCGTTTTCGAGAACTACCAATGCTTTAATTCTAAAATTCTGAACGTAAGTCTTTTTTATATAGTCGTACTGGACCTATTAATATTTAGCTGCATAATCCCCTCCTTATAAAGTTCGCACTTTTGCCTGCTAACCATGAAGTCACCTCACTTTTTAAGCTGTGATCATCTATAAAATGCGTTTCACGATGTGAGCTTTCAGCTTACCAGACAGAAAGAAATCCAAGAGGCTGAATTCCGATGAATAGGCTGAGTAGGGAAGGATTTCCAAGTCCAGTTTAGCAGATTTTGATATCGTTTTCACGCATTTGTGCGACGACGCATTGTCGTACTGTAGGAGCACTCCTTTTTTCAGTCGCCTACGAATCTAATTTTGATTTGGTCCTGCATTTTGATCAGTAATACACTATGGTACGATCGTTTTCAGGAAATTTGATAAGCAAGACGCCTTGAAAATCCAACAAAGCCGAGATCGTTACTGTTTGGCGATGGTTTCGTTCTGAACTACATAAAAAAACAGTATGAACCAATAAATCTAGAATGGCGACTAGTACGTCCTTGAAGTTGAAATAAATCACTGCCCTTAAAAACGAGTGAGATTAATACCGCTAGCTGGTAGTCATCTCTTCTTCTTCACAAATGGTAGCATGTCAAATAGTGATCCTATAAACCTTGTGAGCTTTGTAGCGTGTGGAATTTTCGAGTGAAAACTCGAAAGTCGAACATGGGGAATTTTAATTAGCAATAACATAATGTACATATTAGGATACGGCATAGAACACGCAGCATGAAGAAGACAAGTTCATGAGCATATGGAGAAAACTGTTTTTCTTAGCAAGATACAGCAATAATTCGTTAAACAGTAGTCTTCTTATATCATGCTTAGGTTAAAGCAACCTTTAACATAATGCAATTATTCCATCTTGATATTGATTCCTCGTCTCCAATTTTTAAGAAACTTCTATTTTTCAGTTTTTACAAGCTATTCTCTTCCACTTCCATTAATATTTCTAAGTTTATCCATCTTCGAAGTTCTCGTAGATCGCCGTCAATACTTCATTTTGTAACAAGGCATCTACTACGCCAGTATGTTTTCAATAACTACTTTTGCCCTCATGTACTGCCAGCTAGCTCAATAGCAATGAGATCTCCTTTACCTTAATTACCTCAGTCGTCGTTGAAGAACGCCCCTGAAGAAGTGAGCAAAAAGTTGATCTTTACTCTTACTAAGTTGAAAATATTAGCTTTATTTGTTTACATGCAAATCAATAACAAAGACAGAGCTAATAATAAACCTAAATACTGACCAACGAATCAAATAACTAGCTGTTTCTACTCCACATTTATTACAACGATTATAATTACATCTACGTGCGAAAAACTGTTCCGTTCCGCATTTGTATTAAACACAATTAATGTATACCTCCAGAAACTATTCAAGTGTTATGCGCACAAAACCGGACCACTAAATCACTCGCAGACAGCTGCTTTAAAAGCCGCTTTTGTGCTGACAATTTCTGCGCGTGCATTCATCGCAATGAGTACCGAACACAAAAAAGCACACTCAAACACCTCTTAGCACGCTATGACTCTCTTGATATCGAACTGGACTGCGACCCTTGTGCCACTAATTACAATATTAAATCACCCCCTTGGTGTGGTGACTAATGAATGTCGGTCGCACAATACCTGGCCTTTGCTCTCCTTGTTTTTCTTGACAGCGCTGCCGTTTCCTTTGTTGCCTTCCTGGTTCAAAATCACCAGACTTCAATTTGCTCTGTACCGCTGACCGACTGCTATTTCACCGTTTTACTTTGCTTACAGTTTTCCAGGAATCATAAGAACTTCGCTTTTGGGGTGTGATGTGCCCAGCATCAATATTGATATGGACACGTTTTTCTCGAACAAATATTTTAGCGCGAAAATCCACAGACTTATTGCTTAATCTCTACGAATAAACAGTATAGCACATAATATATGTACAAATCAGCTGTAGAGTAGTGTTGCAAATATCTGAGTCGATATTATCCGAGGTTCCTTTAAATCCGAAGCAACTAAAGAATTAAATTTAAGATCACAAAAGTTGTTAGAAATCGTCAATGCGGATTTTACTCCCCTGACGCATCAATTTGCGCTTTCAACCTTTACCCGCGCCTACGTTCTCCTCCTGCTTCAATGTTGTTTTGACGCGTCTTATAATAGGCCGAGGTAGCTATTGATTAATGCGTGCATACATTACAAGTACAAATAAAATGCATACTTTTTTACTATATTGTATTAATATACTGTACAAGTACAGTGGGTCTAAATAATTTTTCTAATTTTGTCAGCATTACTTTGTATAATTCGAGATTTTTGTAATCCGAAGTAGTTTCGATTTCTTTCACCTCAGATTAGCAAGACTATGCTGTATATAGAAATATTTCTTCCAACATACTCAGGCGAGTAAGGTCAAGTTTTCGTTTCAATTTCCATAGCTGTCAATTTTTTCTGTTAGCTGCATGGTGCTATAGGATGTGTCATTACACTCTTAATAATGATATTATACATTTGCTTACTCTTTTATTTGCTGGTTTCATACCTGCTATGGTATGCTTTCCTTCGGTTACTCTATCCTTTACACAATTATAGACTTTTCTATTGTGTTCAATATGGCCACACAAATACTTACTGTATTGTTCACGTGTTTCCTTTCCTCCATTGTTTAATTGCATATCCTCGTTTTTTGTACTATTGCAACTAATATTGTTCATAATTCTCAGCCAGTTTCTGTACCATACAATGCATGCCATCCTTATCTGTGCTATAACAACCCTTTCGTCCGTGAAGTGTTGGTTAGTTCATTTTTATTCCGTCATTCTACACTTACTGTTCCTAAAAAGGTTAATGCTTTGTCCATAAATAATTCTAACCATGCAGGTGATATTGTGCACCTTTGCTTTAGACTTTTATTTTATCCTATTATGTTATTATGACAATAACTCCTTAGCAACAAGTTGCGTTAAGATGCATTTAACAGCACTAGTGTTGTTAAGAAAAATAACATAACGATACTTTATTAGCATTTAATCACATGTTGACAACACTGAAGTGTATTGTCAGTCTATGTCAAATTCGATGTTAGTAGGTTATGTTTTGTTTGTTATTTGACAGAAACTGACGCAAAACTTAACCTGAAAATCTCAAATTTAACATAACCTGACAGTGCTACCAACAATACAGTATTGAGTTTTTCTCTTACTAGTGATACTACCACTCGCTGTTGTAAGTGTCATTAATAACCATTTTTCCTATTTTTTAAAAAGATTAGTATTTTAGAATAAAATAAACCGTGTTACGATATACGTAACGTTATCTGCTTTTTACATTACTCGAGAATTTTAAAGAACTCGCTCCTAACGTCGCTCGTTCATTCAAACTATTCTCTCGTAATGTAAAAAGCTTGATAACATTACTTGTATCGTAAATTACTATTATCAACTTTATTTCCTTGGATACTTTATTTACTACTTTAATTCTTAATGTTTGGTCTTTGTACATATTCTCAAAAAAGAGCAGGGTGAATCATAGAACGCACAAACCTGCCGAAGTATTTCTTTTGACTACGACAATTTTTACAAAAATGTGTCTCAATCTCTAAATGAATCGCAACCAATCTAAACTTATATGAAAGGGTCATAAAACTACACAACTTTTGTGAAAACAACAAACGCTGTAGCGTTAAAGAGAAATCTAAACGGTTATTACAGGTCGAATATATCACAAACACAATAACGCGAGAAGACAGCTATCAGGTTGATTGCTTCGCAAGAACTAAAAAGCTTGAAACCAAATGCAGTCGCTCCTCTTTGTATGCGTTTGTCGGTTTGTATTCGGTCGACCAGTAACAAACGTTAAGCTTTCGCATAGCTACCCCGACACCGAACTGCTGACCCTAAGGTAGCGAGTTCGAATCTGATTCCCAACAAGTTTTTTTTTTAAGTAGCGTTACAATTATTTGTATGGTATAAGCTAATGGAATTTATTATCTATCATCTAACTAATTTGTTATAGTTCCATCATTCTTATGAAACTTCTGTTTTTTCACCAACAATGCTGTTGATACAAATATCAGAACAAAGAGCGGCACGTAAATCATTACTTACTATCATCCGTCTTTAAGCTGATTTTGGATGCTATGCGCAAACCTTCAACTTGAAACTAGGACGCCAAACAACTGGCCACACTCAGCTAAGCACCTGAATTACAATCACCGGTAATTAATATTGTAACGTATTGCACTAACTTCAAAGCAGAAACACTAAGTACCTACTCTGAGATATTACGTATTTTTTACAAATGGGCGCGGCGCCTCCACCATTTTACAATAACTTAGTTTTCAATATTATGGTTAAGCTTTCGAAAATTTTCGAGTTTATATTCCAAAATCTTTTAAAGTATATAAATGGACTGCCTTATTTGTGTTTTGTATGTTTAAAGCAGAGTTGTTCATCATTTTACAATAATAAAAATGCCTATATCCTGAACGTTAATCATCATTTAAACATAATTTAACGAAAAATCGAAAATTTGTGGACGATGATTAAATAATATCACAATAAAGAAGTACATCCTCGGTACAGAAACGCTCTCATGTTCAATTACTACAAAACCATTGTATTGACAGCCCATATCTAACAGACATCTCTGATTCATACTGGGTAACGTAAATACAAATTTAAATATCGCAGTACCCTGTGGTTTATATGTAGTTTTCCGTTGAATCACCTTGTAGAATTCTATATAGTTCATACGAAAAGCAATAACTCTAATCCGTGTAACTATATTTTTGAAGCTATTTAAATTTTGTAAATAACAGAACGGTAACATTTTAAATAATTAACTAAGCACTAACACTCGCCACTGTTAATAACGCGCAAAGCGCTGCAAACAGACAAACAAATCCCTAAATGCGCGCTTTTAAATTCGGAAAAACTCCATTTGCACGCTTATTTCCGCAAACAAAGAAGCAAATAAAGTGCATTTGTTGGGGTCGCGAACTAAGCGTCATGCAGATTTTTGCCAGGAATGCAATCGCTGATAACTCGCGCACGAAATGAATGAAACAAAGAGTTCTAGTGGGAAATCTAATGCGCCATATCGATGCAGATCGCAATGACGGTCAAGAGCCTTAAAAATATAAAGAGAATTTAATGGCGCGCATTGGCGCTTGCAATCTCTAAATGCTCACCTCCGGCTGGAATTGCTTCTCATTGTGCAGTTCCAGCTGGAAAGTATTCCAACTAACCGGATTTGTGCCGGGGTGGATGCTAAAAGAGTTCCTCTAATTTCAGTAAAATGAGATCTTGCATTGGGTACTTGGTGCAGACTAATGATAAGTTGGCGTCCTTTACATTTCGGGTGATGAGGTGATTACCAACATGTTTAATAGGTTTTTCCCTGCAATATCGGTATTGATCGTTCAGAATATTCGAATCCCTTCCACCTTAATCAGTTGGTAATTCCAATTCTTCTGTACGGAACCCATCTAGCAATGTCATGTACTATTATTAAAGGTCGTACTGCATTTCTCGTTATATTTTACAAGTTTTTCACTTTTTTGTTCGTATATTAGCTGCTTCCGTATACACCTATTTCCTTATTCTATAAGTTGTTATGTTGTATCAAAATTTACGGACGCTGCCAATGGGTTTAAGCTAGCCCAAAGTGGTTATGGGTTTCTTCACGCACCAGACTTTCCAATACGTGAGCAACGCAGAACAGAGACCAAAGAACAAACATTGGGTCAGGATGTGTAGTGTCAGTTTTCATCGAGTGCGGTGTGAATTTGCCTCTTTGAAAGCCTCTTCTTGCGGCCCTAATGCCAAACTACTGCTTCAGCTTGATATAAACCGTTTCTCTGGCATTAACTTACTTGAACTTCTGTTTACGCGTCGTTGAAGTATCGTGGAATATAATTTTCTGTTTATATCGGTATCAGTGAATTGACGTTTGTCAACCTCTTGACCATCTCTGTCATTTCTCGCCTCCTGCTACTCACCCTCAATTACTGCATTAGAACTAAGTACTTGTGTAAATTAATAATCTCTGTGCATTATTACGGCCATTTTGTATACAATATTTATACGTCGCATAGCTTTGAAATATTTGACGTACAGGCCGTTCAACAGCGCATGCCAGTCTGGGTGTGCTAATCGATATTTGGAACTATGGCTGACTTTTTGGCAAGCTGTAAATACTGTTTTCCTTTGTTTGAATTTGGTCATTATGACGCCACACTTTCAGATTGTTTAATGGTAACTTAGCACAGGCCCCACTCTTTCAGCCGCAGCCGATGCGAATAATATGTACCTACATCACTTAGTGTGTTTAACATGGCCGCAATAAGCTTTTTTACATTGTTTAGAAAAGTATAATAAACAAACATCTACATACCTGACAACTAGAATCAAATTCAGGAAAATTTATTTGCTAGATAGTATGAAAAATACTTGCATGTTTGATGTTATAGCTTTCTACAAGACAAATAAATGTATGCTATCTCTGATACGTCTTGCTTGACAATTCAGTCCAGTCGACATACTTTTTGACTCGATTTCTAATCTAATTAATCAGAAATAGCTTCTTCTGTGGTCGATTATCTCTTTTTCCATACTCTATGAGTCTGTAATGCACCGGGGAGTCATGAATTAAAACTGCAACCATGTTGAATTTTGTTACAAGTCAAAACTAGTTATCCTGAGCTTTATTTTTCTATTTCTAATTAAGAAAGCCTAATTTTGGGGTATAGTTTTTGTACTTTATATAGAATCTCTTTCGATTGTGGGCATCACTGTGTCTGAATAATTAAATGGCGACCAACAATACAAATTTCCTACATTTGATTTTGAAAGTTCCCACTTTTTATAGACGTATCAACTTTTAATATTAATTCTCAGAACTGATGAAAGTCGGTTATATGTTGTAAGATCGATTATGTAAGTAGAAAACTTGATGGCCTCCTGTTTACGGTTTCGCCGCGAAGAAAAGAATATAAAAACGAAGTTCTTCAACTAAAGGGCATTTCCGCTAATTAAACGGGGCACGACATTAAGAAAATTAATTAAAAGCCTGCATTCCCGGCGCTGGAAGTGCCGAAGTTATGTCGACATTTTTGCACCAGCGCCGAACCAGGTAAGTACCGCTTGCTAAAAACTATTCATGAATTCCTCATCGTGCGGTGGCCCATCATCGTATAAGGTTTAATACGTGCTGCGGATCTACAATAAAAATCTTGGAGAGGAAAAGAAATAAAACGCGCGCTCGGAATGGTAAGTGGGGTGATATCGGGGAGAATAGAATGTAGATGTATACAAAGGACGCTCAAAAATGCGAAGGATGCGAGTAGGCAAGATTTATAAATCCCTTTTTGATCACGCAGATATTGAAAAATACTTAATAAAGGTTCTAATTTCTTTGCACATTGAGTAGTGCCCCTGGGGAAGGTGTATCGGGGGGTGGGATTAAAAATTCTGAGATTATCCCCGTGTTGATACTCTGATTATTTGCTTTAGAGGTTTTGTCTAGCTTGAACCCACGGTATCAACGGATAAATTAGAAATTCCACGAGCACACCACTATTTGTTCCAGTTAAGAATAAGTTAGGTTTGTGCAAATTACCTTTAGCTAGTGAATACAGATTTAGTTGAAAATGTAAAGGCAATACGAATTTTTGCATATTCAAGAAGACAACTTTAAGAAACATGAAAAAGAGATAATATAAGAAATGATTGGCCATATAAAATATACAACAGACTTTTTTATTACATCATGTTTTTAATCAACAATGAAAGCCATAGATAAGGCACAACTGTTGCTAGGATATCCTGTATAATGATTTCCTAAATCCTATATTTGCAAAGGATGCTGAATAAAAAAAGGTAATATCGTCAATATCACAATTCATAGTCTTATTTTTTTTTCAAAGCTTTAGTTTAATTCTGTTCGAATAAAACGCATTTGGGGCACTTTAGATAAGAACTCTCATTAAGAACATGACTGCTACATGCATGCTATGCTTTGGAAAACAGTCATGTTTCCTTTAAGCCAATTACATCTGCACAACCGTGTAGCTAGATGTTAACCGGTTTAAAACCATATGAGGTATAATCCGCGATCGGCCTTGTCGTCGCCGTACTCTTTATAATGCAACGATAAGCGTTTACCAAGCATTGCTAGTACAGCACATGGGGCATCTGCTTACAAATACAAGTTCCTCTTGGAACGCAGGTTTGTTTCTTACCGACTGCTATATTGTCTCTTAGCAAATTCGTATTACTAAGTATTGCGTTTGACCATTTTAGGCTTATTAGTAAAGCTGATATTATTTGGCAAATGCATATTTTGTATAATTGATATGCCGGCGAAACTTTTTTCATATGTATACTAATTATCTGAAAACAAATCGTTTAAGCTAAGTTTCATTTTGCATATTTTGCATATTTGGTTATATTTAGCAATAATTTGTAATGTATGAACTTTTTGACATTTGTTTTGTAAAATTTACAATTTCATTAAATTTATTAGTAAAATTATTGTGTGCGACTGAGGTATATACATTCACTTTTTGCCGCTGCAGTGCAGTGCGCGTATCGAAATAAGCAGAGGAAAGGGGAAGTCCCTGTTAAAATCTTTGACTATATACACATAGACTGCCAGCAACCCCCACTTTTCCCATAGAAGCAATGTATAAGGAATCAGCCAACATAGAATCCATTTCAAGAATCGAAGTTTGAATGTTGGGTGAATAATAGTCTGGCGAGGTTAGGGGAAACCTAATTTTTATGTTGGCTTACAAAGGGAAGTTGACGTTGCAGTCCATGTTTATATAGTCAAACGTTAAAATGAATGAAGTCTTTGAATAAAAAAAGAGAAATAAATATACTTATACAAAATAATTAAAATATTTACATTATTTAGAATGCTTCTACTTATTTTCAAAAAAATTAGAGCATATTATGTGCATATATTGTAACTTTGGGTGCATATAGTCCACAAAATATATGCATAAATATATGCATATTTTCGTACCTTTGAGTGCATATAATTATCAGCTTTACTTATTAGACACATTGCAATAATTTTTCCTACCTATTTTGTACATAACTGTGAACACTACCAACCGTTGTTTGATCTAGCAAAGGTTTCTTTCGCAGTGCACTTTCTGTATTGAAGACAAAAGCTTCTTCTGCAACACCTTTGTTTATAATTCAATTAAAAAAAAATGAATTTTGCTATTTGGAATAAGGTTGGTTCCCTTGCTGTCACTTTGAAGTATTTTTCCTTTACCAGGGCACGGGCCCTCTTACACTAAAGTAATTTTAAATAAGACACGCTTTTCTCTTTGTCCAATGTTAGCAACAATAATTAAATACTTTAGAATGCTAAATTATAGGTTATGTTTCATCGTTGTTCGCTTATATTGGCGTAACATAGGTAACTTAACTTCATCATAGAATAAATAAACATGATAACAATGTTGCTTAATTTATTTGTACACCATAATATTCAGAACTCCCCCGTCATGCAGCTTTCAATACGTGACGCATAACAAGTAGTTTTTCTTAATAGAATACAATAATAGTATATTACACATGTTTAGAAAAGAAAAGTTTTACTAAACGAATATAGCTTGATTGAGTACGAGCGACCGAAGCGAGCGAGTAACTTAAAAAGCTATATAAGTTTAGTAAAACTACTTTTCTTACGAAGTGTGTATACTATTTTTTTGCATTTTGTATTAGTATTTATAAACAAACATTTATATAAAAACATTATACCACATGTTCATTAAAAAAGGGCGGCTGTGGAAATTGAAACGTATGAATAGTATGTTGGTGGCACTGTAAGTCAGTTTTGACAAAGACTGACGTAAAACCTAACCTGCTAACCTCGAATTTGACATAGACTCACAATGCCACCAACATATTATTCACAGTTGACAGTGACATTACCATATGTATAGTAAACTGGCATTTCTATGCACTAAAGTGCCACTTTATTAAGCGATTTTGAATTTAGTAAAATAGTACATTATTATACAAAATGCTAAAAAGTACCTTTTAATAATATGTTCGGGAAAGTTAATAATATGTCAATTAGAAAGTAATTCCAACATAACAACAATTAATTTACTATGCGATTGAAAAAAGAGGGCCGCTATTTATGTCCGTACTCTGTTATATATCAGATACGTCAAACAATATGTGATGTGGGGTGAAAAGCTAGTACTTATTATTTATATAGTGTGAAACTTACACACGAAGGCTCTTATATTTTTTGTGGCCTTCTCACTCATTAATTAAGTTAATTTCTCCCCTTCACCTCTATGCTTTCCTTCGTAAAGTTGAAAAAGTTAGATTTAAATAGTAAATTAAGCTAAGGACGCTAGGTTGAACAACTTACCGTAACACACTGCGCTGAATCATATGGAGTAGTAAAAATACGACCTAACATAGGCTACAAAGGTGTAAATACCCAGGAAAACCAACAACGGCTAGTGTTGAACATCGGCAATACTTTTATTCAAAACAGCGGATTTAATACGCTGTAAGACATTGTTACGTAAATATTTCGGAAAGAACCATTACATGGGTAGAACACAAACAACAGGATTAGACGAGATAAATGCTCACGGAATCGATTTAGAAAAGTAGTAAAAATCCTTAAATGGAAAAGTATCAATTAGCGACTGAAGTGACTCACAATACAATCGTAGACGAGGTTTCACCCAACGTAACGAATTTATAAATAATGGTACTATTTATCGCATACAACACAAGTATTTCGTATTATCGCCGGCTGGTGCAAGTATATTACTAAAATATCAAATATAAATAACATTAATTACAACATAACATCAGAAAACACTCAACTTTCGACAGGTAGCACGCCGAGTCTTTAGTTCACTCGTTGAAATGTAGAAAAAGAAAAGCAAAATAAATAACGCAGAGACTAAGGAAAGACAAGAGAAAAGGAAAAATCGAACAATAGTTTACTTCCAAAATACTGTTAAAGCCTGGGGTAATCATATAGGTGCCTAAGAAAGACCTGAAATACATAATGACGTTCAAAGTTACAGAACCCTGAGCACCAGCGGGAATAAATGATAAGTAACGCTTTTGGATCATAACAACCGCTATTAAACCGAGTAGTTTGCATTTATATATTAGATTCTAATTATGTCTCCACATATAAAAAACACGGTAATCTAAAAGTGCATTTAAACAGAAATCCCACCATGTGGTTGTGTAAGTAATTTATTTGTTTATGTATCTCCTCTCCAAAAATAATCCCCAACACGTCCGTCAAAGTTTCTCTACCTTTGATATCTTCTAACTAGTTAGTTCGACTTGCTAAGACAAGGCTTGTCACCTTAAGCGCACTATAATCAACCTAACAAACCTATGACTAACCCATCTGACACGTTGGTCACTGTTATTTTTTCTATGGTCGGTTTCAAACGACGAATATTGTGACAAGTTATGATGTAACCCTTAGAATTGGAAATTTTTGTTATAGTTACTTACTAAATATTACTAACTGAGCTTTTTATATTAGAAAACCGCAAAATTACTGTCTAACTTCTATAGTTTGATGGTTAAATTTTAAGTTTGAAGTACTTCTTTCTTGAATTTTTGTGAGCCTCTTTCTTGCTTTGCTTTTCTCCACTGCTGTCGACGTCTTCCCCTTTTTCGAATGGTAGCCGCTGTAACAATTAATCTTTTCTTGTGTGTTTTATCTACTACAGTTTCAAGAACATTTACTTGATGTCCTAAGCTAGTCATTTCTGAGTCTCTTTAATTTCGTCTTTTTCGGAGTGTTCGTCCATGAATCTTCTGTTTACTACATTAATATGCTCTTCACTATTTAGCTGTATATTAAGATCTTCGGTTACCTCGTCTATTCATCCGCAACACTAATTTTTGTCATATAGTTCTCGACATTCCAGATGTCGATCCACTCACATTTGCTTTTATACGATTTTATTACATATAGGTGAAGATCTTTGGCGATAGTGAACATCGTTATCCTACTCCTTTGGATATTTTGAATTTACTACAGCTTTCAGTAGTTTGTTATTTATTTCATGCTTCAGTAGTATTTCCCATAATTTGAGTCACAGATTTTCTCCAAGTCTATAAATAATATTTTAAATATCAGTAGCGATATTTAGTACACCATAGCAAACTAGAATAGTTCAAGCTGACAAGTAGTAAATATTCTTCGTTTTGAGATGCAGGTTTGTCACATTTAAAATTTTCAGTAAGACATAATCAGAGAATTTACGCCTAATCTGGTAGTTCACCTTGTTTGCGATGGTGCATGGAAGGTTGCATATCCTCTTTGTGAAACGTTATAATTTTGCAGTTAGCTATGTTTTGAGATCAGCGAATTTTTGAAAAAGTATTCCGGTTTTTGGGTGGTTCTGGGGCCATCCTTTGAACTCACCGTAAGCTGCCTGTAGTTGGTCACCGAACGCTTGTTCCTACCTGCTGAGACCAGCTGTCATTTAGTAGCGTATCAGGTCAGATCAAATTTTATTCTGCCGCAATCTGCTGAAGGTGGGTGTAGTTATTTGACTACTTTACTTGATATAATCGTGTATGCCTACCTGCTCCACAATCTGAGCGTACGAACAATTTCATTGTTATTGAGGTTATGAAACAAGATTTTGCTATCAAGGCATTCGGTAGCCTGAAATCATACCATGTACCGTATGTAGATTAGTATAATTGTTGTACCCTTCTAAATTTCAGTTCTTCCATTGCAAATTCATAACGTAATTACCGCTTTTGAAATACCAATTTAACTTTTGGAAACGTAAACAAACTATGTTTTAAGTTCTAAAAGCCGTATTTCGGTCAGCCGTTTGTTAAATAACACAAATTATATATCATTTTCCTTGAAAACCCGCGCTCTGGATTTAAAGGCCTTTGAACTCCGTCAGACGTTTGCGTATCAAAAATTTTGAAGGGTAAATTACTTGCGTTTTATGTTCTCTTTCAGGGTGCAACGAGTAAGCGACTCATTCAAATTCTGATCTAAATTTATGGTTTAATTTCGTTTGCTCTGAATATTTCGTTATTTCATGGGCGGTCTTGAAATCAATTATTATACTGTATTATTTAATTACATTTATTATTTGTTGGGTGTGTACCTTACATTTGTGCCTTCTAGTAACCGAGTAATTTTCGGTTGAGGCGATTTTTGTCATAATATTACTGTAGTGTTTGTAGAGATTTGAGTTATCTATTCTGAGGTATAGAGTTGGAGATGACACAACAAACAAGCTGACCTGCGGCTAATTAATTAAAATAATTAAAGGTGATAGTAAAAGACCGCAGATCAACCTGCTTGCTGCGCTTACTACACGGCAAATACCAGAATTTCCCGACACTTACCGCCTAGGCCGAACTAGTTCAATTTCGGCGGCCTTGGATCGCAGATTCTTATCAACTGTACCACCCTGGAAATACTTCAACTCAAACAAATGGGCGCCAGGAATCATAAGATGATTCCGGAAATAATCAACCAACTACCGTTTAATAAGGTTTATTAATTATTTTAAAAAAATTAAAACGATGGTGGTCAAAAGTAATGCAGTATAAATATGTCGTAGTCAACAAAGGTAATTTATGTAATTTGTAGTGTATTCAAAAATTTACTAAAATACACGCCAGCTAAATGAAGGTGGCCACACGTATTAATACAAATAACCCCTTTGGTGGGTCGTTAAATTAATTGTAATTGCAATGGAAATCGAGTGATATGCATATCGCTGTCATTTAAAAAAACCTTTCTGTCTAGGCTGTTGAAAGCAAAAACCGTGGATGCTCCTTTCACAAGAGGTATAGAATACATATAAACATCAGTAGCTTTAAGTGCTAAATTTAATTAACTGTACAGATTTAATCAGCTATTAGATTTGCAATAAATTGAATTCGTGGTATAACCAGTCCGTGTAACTATCCACAATTAACCGAAATCACAAACCTTCGGAGCCCAATAATTCCTAGAGACCGCGTTGTCAAAGAGTCGCTACTGCAGGTTATTCGGCTGAATCAACGCCTAACGTGATGCAACGGCTTGCTAGGGGAAGCTGACAAATAGATCGAACGTTTTGCTCCTGGCAGCATCGACGCTAAAGGCAGATAACGTTCTTTAATGGGATAGGACACTAGCCTCCAGGTCCAAAATTATCGGATAAGAGCTGATTTTAAAACCATCGAGTGAAACTGTCGGTTAAGGGCTGATCATAGTCAGCCCTTGGAAATAAAATTCTTTTAAAATTAGTTAAGCGCACGTACTCTTGACTAATAAAATCATCAAACCTCAGCCGCGCCAAACGCGTCGGCTGGGGCGAAAAGGACGAATGCCCGGGCCCAAAACGTTCGGTTCAAAAAGAAAACTCGCATTCCAACGGCCAGCGATAACAAATGGAGCGGGTCAAAAGTGCATCGTGCGAACGATAGGAACTCAATACAGGTACATAATGCGCTAGTTTGAAAATTTTAAGAATTAGAAATGCAATGGATTGTAATTCAAATAAAAATATACAGGTTAGGCCTGAAATAATTTACTAAATGGCGAAACAATTAAGCAGAACCAAAAAATTGTTTCAGAGAACGTAGCGAATAAAACAGGTTCTACTTGCATATGATTGTCTTTTCTTTTTTGGGTTGTTTTGCAGCACTTTCAGCTTTTGGGGATCCTACAAAAGGAGTTCTACTGTTGTGTCATTCGTTCAGGAATAGCTTCTTTTTCTTCTTTATTCAAACTGTAGATTGGTTTGAAGTACTCGTTGTATGTACCAGTGCCAGCGTATTCCATCGCCTGCTTTATTTATTCAAGGCGTGGTCGTCCTTTTCCTGGTCTTTTCTGCATTTGTCCTTCTATCACACTTATTATGAACTTGTGGTGTCTGTATATACGACCTAACCATCTGTGTCTACTTTCCTGTATCGTGTTCCATATTTGTCTAGTTTTCTCAATTCTTTCTAGTTTCTATGTTTGTAATTCAGTCAGTCCATAATACTTTCAAAATTCTTCTTCAGCACCACATTTCAAATACATCTATAGCTCTTTTGTCGGGTTGGCTTATTGCCCATGTCGCCGAACCATATAGAGCTATACCCCCAACTTGGCATTTTTAGCTGACTGACTAAAGATAATAAATTTACACAATTTTCTAACCGTATAAAACCCCATTCCTTTGATGTTTAGTTGAATGTAAGGTTTACTGTTTAAACATGATGACACAAACGTGTCACTTTTAATTAAACAAAAAGAATAAAACAAAGCATTAGAATCAGTTGTGAGAATATGTCCCTATATTTGAATTTTCCTAATTCCAAATCCTTCTCTGCATTACCCGAACTTAGCACTTGTCCTTTACTGCAATAGCAGCATTGGCAAACAGCGCTGATTTCATTTTATCCAAACACCGAAACCTTCGTCTTACTTCAGTAAGTGAAATTCGAGCTCGCATTAAAGTGCTCCTTAGCGCTGATTTCCGAAATGAAATGGATTCAGTCGCAGTGGGATCGCAAAAGTTCCAAGAGGCTGAGATATGTCTGTATAACAAACTTGGAGCGAAATTTCGAGCGACTTGCATTAGAATGCGTGAGATTCTTGTAGGGGCTTTCCGTCATTTTAAACGTAGGGGATCGTCTAGGAAATTCTTGCCGAACATATTTCAGCGGGGCGAAATCGTGCTCAGTGACAGTTTGATATCTGTTACGGTTACGTTAAATATTTGCCGAATTCTTTCGCTGCCTGCGCTCCGTTATTGTTTTGAAGTAGATTATTCTTGCTCTCGCGAATAATCCCCGGCTAACAATTACGACAAAGTTCGCAAGATTGATGAAGCTGCTGCTCCGGGACGTTTTTGTTCCCATTTATAAATTGACCTAGCCATAGGCGTCGATTTGGAGTGGTTGCTTTGATCATTTATTTACATAAAAAATTAAAGTGGTGCTGAAATCCAACTCATTGATTAATTGAACTTCTACATTCAAATATATCACACGACGGCTTCTATTGAATATGCTGTACGAGGAGGTATTGGGAAGTTTTCAAATCTTTTCCATAGTACCTATCTACTTATTGCTATTTTAGTTGAAGACAACGTATTGGGTTTATAAATAAGTAATAATAACACAAAGGGAGCCAATCTATCAACTATAACAAAATGTCAGTCAATTCAGAGCCGAATTTATTGTTTTTATACCCTGTCAGGAACTTGTGAGCAGGTGCGATATCTTGTAAGAAGAACACAATTTTTGAAACATAATTGCGATTTGAATCACAATTTTAACGATGGATCCGCGCTTCATATATACGTAGTTACAATACGACCCAAAACAGTGTTTGCATTTTTGGACGCAATTCTACAGGAATACGTTAGTATCTACAGAGAATAAAAATACTATGGATATATTTTTGTAAAATCGTATCTATCAAGTTGTATAAAATTAATAAAATTCAAATATAATAAAACAAGCCTAAAGAAAGGTCTCACTGTGTCACACGCATACAGCTTCGTTCGCTTTTCTATATGAAAGGTGACTTAGTAATGACAATTATCGAGGTTTGATATATATGTCATCACTGGAAAAATATATGTTTAACATTAATTCACTTCTACTCCCCGAAGCATCCTACATCTCATTATTTAAGGATGTAACGTATTGGATTGGTTTACAATTTATTATATTGTAGCTGATATTTCTATATCGTCTTCTCCTTTTCTACAAAAGAGTTTATGTTCAATTCAAGAGGTGTCAGATAACATTTAACTAAAAGCCTCTGCTCTTGAGCTTCCACCAAAATGTCAATATCACATGCATTCTCTAAATATTTACAGACATCCGTATTGGAAACCTGATTTATAATGAAACATCCTTTTGTTACCAATCTAACCTCGAACTTACCTCAGAAACTCGATTAAATAGCTAAGTTCTTACCAAAATAACTTATAACGTACTCTAGTGGAGATGTAACCGTGTAAACGTAGACGATTAATTGAAGTACAACTTCATACATCTGTAATAATACAAAAGCAGCGCTACCAAGTAGGTGTCGCTGTGGTATAACGTATAAACAGATAAACATTTACAAAGTCTTGCAAATTAAGTGCTTTGAGGGTATTTGTGCGATTAAAATCGCTCTAATTAGTTTCAACATCATTGACATCATCTAGGCCGTTCATACTTACATTTTTTAAAGCTATGTATTTTTTCACATTATGGATCGTTTCTGAAGCAATTGGATTTTGTGGTATTTTGTAATTTACATATTACTTTAGCATTCATAATCGTGTTTTTATGTATAAAAAATGACTATCACCTACTAACATGCAGGAAATCGTGTCGTTGAATAATTGTTCTATGTAAGTACAGTAGAATTTCGATCATTCGTATTTACTGTTCGATTACTTAATTTATCTAACCTCCATAACCCTAGTGCAAGCAAAATATAGATTCTGAGGTTAATAATTGTCCTTAGCATTCCCAAAACTTTAGTCCAATATTTACCAACTGTCTGGTTCAGAACTATTTGAATACATTCGGGATATTTTCTGTATGTAGACATTTCAAATCGCGACCAAATTGAATATAATATTTAAAAGTAATTAAGCAAATACTTCAAAAGAATCGTCGTTGCAACATTTTAACTTAAATGCTGTAGTTTTTTCAGTATAGATTTTTTTATTCAGTGAAATATTTTAATAATTATTACTATTTCTGAACTAAGTAGATTCCATAAATACGCTACCAACTGGAAGTAGAAGATTTGGAAATCTGCATCGCTTCATATTCTAGGCGTTAACTCAAAATAAGTAAGTAAGGTGCAGGTAAACCATACGCATTGAATGTGGATAACATCACATAGAATAAATAAATCCAGAGATGTTCCTTCTTATTAGTAGAACTGAAGATACTTATACTAATCTCCATCACCAGAATAGTACCAAACCAAAGTCTGACTTGCGAAATAACATGAACGAAGGGCGAAGAATGACCACTAAAACATTTTACTTTATAAAGGAGTTCCAACATCAATATATTGTTCAAATAGGACTCAAATCAGTCTACTTCTCTTGAACCTAAGCGGAATCTCCAGGCCCTATTTGTGAATTTCGAATCATCACCAGAATAAGACGAAAACAAAACCTGAACTTACGAAATCTCCCGAACTAAAGTAGTCACTAAAATGTATTAATTCATAAAGGACTTCCAGCCTCAATAAATTGTTCAACGAAAACTCAATTAAATCTATTTCACTTCAATCTAGACAGACATCAAATTTTAAATGTCGACTTGGAGTCACCACCAGAATATGGCCAGAACAAGATCTGCACTTCCAGAATTGGCCGAATGAAGGACGAAGACTGGCCTAAAATCTACTAATTGATAAAGGACTTCGAACGTCGATGAATTGCTCAAATAGAAAAAAATAAGTGTCCTCAACTTAAATATGATTATAAACATCAAATCTTAATTGTGAGTTTCGAATCCTCACTAGAATTGTATCAAAACAATTCCTCCACTTACGGAATCAACCGAACGAAGGACGAATAGTGGCCATTAAAATCTCCTAATTCATAAAGAACTTCAAAACTGGATAAATTGTTAAAATAAAACAAAAATCAGTCTACTGCGCTTGAATCTAGGCGAAAACATTAGAACTTAATTGTAAATTTTGCATCGTCACCAGAAGTGGACCAAAGCAAAGCCTGCACTTACGGAATCGCCTGAACGAAGGGCGAAAGATAACCACGAAAATCTATTAATTCATGGAGGACTTAAAACTTTAATAAACTGTTCAAAGAGAACTCAGTGGAGTCTACTATGCTTCAAACTAGGTGGAGACACCAAATGTTAATTGTAAACTTCGAAACAGAATTGGAACAAACCAAGCTTGTAATTACGAAATTTCCCGAACTAAGGACGAAGGTTGGCCACTAAAACGTATTAATTTATAAGAGACTTCGAGCATCAATAAATTGTTCAAAGATAATTTAATTGAGTCTACTTCTCTTCAATCTAGACGGAGACATTAAATGTTAAATATGAACTTGGAATCATTACCAGAATAGGACTAGAACCAAGTCTGCACTTACGGAATCGCCCGAACGAAAGATGAACAGTTGCTTAAAACTTCCCAATTCATGAAGAACTACGTACGTCGATAAATTGTTCAAATAAATAAAAAATCAGTCTCTTTCGCTTGAATCTATGCGGAAACGTTAGATCTTGACCGCCAATTTTGAATTATCACCAGGACTGGACCAAAGCAAATCCTGCACTTACGGAATCGCCTGGACGAAGAGCGAAGAATAACCACGAAAATCTATTAATTCATGGAGGACTTCCAACTTTGATAAACTGTTGAACTGTTGAACTCAGTTGAGTCTACTTCTCTCCAAGCTAGCCGGAGACATCAAATTGTAATTGTAAACTTCGAATCATCGCCAGAATTGGATCAAAACCAAGCTTGTACTTACATAACCGCCTAAAGGAAGAAATTCATTAATTTGTAAAGTACTTCAAACGTCGACAACTTGTTCAAATAGAACGAAATCGGTTAAGCGAAAACATCAGATCTTAGCTGTGAACTTCGGATCATCACCAGAATTGGAACAAAATCAAGTCTCTACTTACGGAATCGTCCGAACGAATGGCAAATCATAACCACCTAAATCTATTAATTCATGGAGGACTTCCAACTTCGATAAAGAGTTTAAATAGAACAAAAGTCTACCTTGCTCGAATCCAGGCGGAAACATCAGATCCTAATTGTGATTTTTAAATCCTATAGTACCAAAACAAAGCTTGGAAAAACGGAATCGCCCGAAGTAAGGGCGAAGAATAACCACGAAAATCTATTAATTCATGGAGAACTTTCGACTTCGATAAATGATTAAGAAAATTCAATTGAGTCTACTTCGCTTCAAGTTACGCGCAAACATCAAATAATGTTGATAGTAATATAAACTATCACCAGAATTGGACCAAAAAATCGCCCTAACGAAGGGCGAAGAATAGCCACTAAAATGTATTCATTCATGAACGAGTTCCAACTTCGATAAATTGTTTAAATAACACAAAAATCAGTTTACGTTGCTTGAATCTAGGTGGGAACATTAGATTTGATTGTAAATTTTAAATGTTTACTAGAATAAGAACAAAACAAAGCCTACACTTAGGGGTACCGCGCGAACGAAAGGCGTAGCATAAGCACTAAAATATATTAATTTGTAAAGGACTTCGATCATTGATAAATTGTGCAAACTGAACTAAAATCAGGTCTACTTCGCTTAAAGCTAGGCGTTGGCATCTGCATGATAGTACTAAAACACAGCCTGCATTTGCGCAATTGCCCGAACGCAGAACGAAGGATGATCACTAAAATCTATTAAATTATGGAGGAGTTCCAACTTCGAGAAATTCTTCAAATAGAAATCAAATGAGTCTACTTCGCTTTTAGCTAAGCGGAAACATCAAATGTTAATTGTGAACTTCGAATCATCATTCTAAAAGAAAACAAAGCTTCCACTTGAGGAATAACCCAAACTAATGGCGAAGAATAACCACTAGAATCCGTTAATTCATAAATGGCTTCATACGTCCATAAATTGTTCAAATGGAACTCAAATCTGTGTACTTCGTTTGAGGCTTGGCGGGAACATCAGATCTGAATTTCGAATTATCACCAGAATTGGACCGAAACCGAGCTTGCACTTCCGGAATCACAGGAACGAAGATCTAAGAATAATTACTAATATCTAGTAATTCATAGAGGACATCCAATTTCGATCAATTGTTCAAACAGAACTCATTTGAGTCTACTTCACTTCAAGGTACGCCGAGACATCAAATGCTAAATGGGAACTTCGAATTTCCTCAGACTAGAACCAGAACAAAGTCTACAAAGGACTAAAGTGCCACAATAGTTATTTGTATACCTAGGCTGCAAAATGACTGTTTGACATACAGCGAAATGTTTGGCCGGCGATACATAGTCGAGTCTGCCAAATTATTCCGAGGAAGCCAAACATTTCGCGAACATGGCATACATAACATTTTGTGTGTAATCGCAATGCGTATTATAATGAAATACTCATTATGAATTTTTTTTGCAATCGTACCAATAAGTTTGAGGCCGCGAAATTCGTTTTTGCGGCCGGTACCAATAACAACGGCCGCGAAATAATAACGGCCGAGAAGACGAATTTTACAGGTCCTTAAAAACAACTTTTCGGCATGGTTACGCAAAAAATATTTTAATTCATAAATGTCATAAATTGTTATAATAGAACTCAAATCAGTTCACTTCGCTTGAATCTAGGCGAAAACATCGGATCTTTATTGTGAGTTTTGAATGGTGACTAGAATTGGATGAAAACAAAACCTACACTTAGGAAACTACCCGAAGAAAGGGCGAAAATAGCTACTAAAACAAATACAGTGTGTCCAAGGTAGAAGAGGCAGTTAGGAGATGTCGTTAATAGTAAAAGATATAAATTTGGTTAAATAGGAAGAAAGTTGTCTAGCGACAGGATTTGCAATATGATTTTTCGTGTTTGAGTTATCTTAAAAACTGGTTTTTCTATTTTTCTGTGGTGTTAATATTACAGTTAGAGGGAAACTCATAAATATCTTTATAATAACTTTTAATGGAGTTACAGATTTCGTAATTAATTTGTATATCCGAGGTTTCGTCTTTGAGAAACTATCATCAACCTCATTGTTTTAAATGATGATCAAAACAGGTTCAAAACGCAATTAAACCCTAATTTGTAACACACTGTTGAATTCAAAATAAAAAGGGCTTCTAAAATTTTAAATCATAAAATTAGGACCGTATTTAAAGAATGTTAGTTGATCATGGTTGCTAGAAGACGAAACATCGAATCTTTCCTTTAAAATCCAAAAATTCGAATTGTTATGATAACTAAAATCAAAAAGCTTATCAAAAATGTCTATACGTCATTTTGTTAGTCCATTAATTAAGCAACTCTTTGTCATTTAACCATAATGGCTCTCCTTAGTTTGGACACACTGTATATTAATTCATTAGCGACGTATCTCACTACAGCACTTAGAAATTATGTAAAGGTTTTTGTGCTACCAGAATAGTTAATCAATAATTATTGCGTTATGTGAAATTTTCCAAAGTTGTCTAGTTACAGTATGGCAATAAAAAATACAGAGTGTTCAATATTGGGTGTAACTTGTATTTAGGTTGGTTAGAAAAAAAGATGTATTATTAAAAGGTTTGAATTATTTAAATAATACAAACACTGAGCACCAGGAAATGAAAAACTCCCGGCGAAATGGAAAACAAAATAACTCGATGAAAGGCACTGGACTAGTCAGAGAGATGCCAGCAGTGACATGCAAAACTTAACCGCAATAAAATTCCCATATTTCATTTAAATGTTCCCCGCCAAAGTTACAGTACACATTGAACTCAGTGTACATAAATATTGGTATACCTTCGCGTATAGTGATATTAATCTGTCTATGAACTATATTTTTAATTTATCAATTTAAAATTATTGCCCTATTTATGATTTGAATATCAATAATATTATTATTTGTGTTAGCTCCTGAAAAATCAGGGCTAGATTCCTTTTATCTAGATTGCTTATTTCTGAAATCTGATGTTCTGATTTTTAATTTTAATTTATAAGTCAAAATAAGTTCTGTCAAATGATATGTCAAACAGATTTGAAAACCAAATGACAAATACCAGATCGTTTCACTAGTACACAACAATATTAAAACAGTAAGTAATTCTTTAATAACTAATTCACCTTTATAGTCTATATTTCCTTTTCTAGTAATTACCTTACTATTCAATATCACCCACCTTTCACTCGAAGTCAACACTGTTCTAGATGTCGACCAACCTGCTCCCCTCTGCCTACGAATCCAACCTCTTAAGTACCTTTTCGCAACAAAAGGTTCCACTGACAGACAAGATGTCCAAACCGTCCAGAATTAGTGATGCAAACTTCCCCCACAGCATGTAACCAAACAAACCAAATCTGCAGCCACCTAATTCCAACACCGCATCTGCCAACTTCCTGAAATGTGCCTCCTCAACTGATAGTCCTCCTTTTGAACTCTCCCTTAACACCAAACAGTTTGAGGTAATCCAATTCCATTATTATATGACGGCAAATGTAATTCTCCAATAAACTTGACTTAGTATTTTACTCCATTTATTCACAATTATAGATTAATTGTGCTTTTCCAGTTTTTACCACATACTGGTAAGCTTCCTTAGTATTATATCTTTACTTGTTCTTCGATTAAATTTCATTTTTATCTCATCAAGCCAATTTAGTATTTAACCCTTTTTATTATCCAAACATTACTTAATAAAAAATAGGGTTTATTTTAATAGTTTTAATTACACCAAAATTAGTTCAGCTACATTTCTTCAAATTTGTTATTTCTAATAATAAAAAGCAAAGTGCTTAACGATAGCATTTTTGTACTTTTTACACTCGATCTCCTAATATTTTATTTCTACCTACTATTTATAATAATTTATTTCAATTAAGTATTTCTCATTTCCTTCAAACCTTTTTTTTAATATTATATTAAATTGAATCCATTTGTTTCTCAATTAGCCATATTCCACTCAATTATAAATTCTATTTTCCTTTCTAATTGCATAATAATTATTCACATTCCTAACTCATATTTAAATAGATCTTGATTATATTCAACCATTGTACCCCCTTAATCCTTTTAACAATTCGTTAAAAACCCGTAACCACACAAATACGAGCAAACGCTAAATACGTATTTCCACAACTAAGCTGTCATCTTGAGAAGTTCTGTAGAGAGAGACTAAGCCGACAAAGTTGGCTGAAATAAACCTCTGAAAATATTATCTCCACCAAATTAGACACGTAAAGTTGGCCGAGCCGAATTCTCGAACATATGCTCTTCACAAAATAATCAGTGGTAAACAAAAAAAGAATTCAAAAGTGGAAACAAAATTTGAAAGTTCATTATTCTTCATTTATTGAAGTAAAGTTGTTGAAAATAACATACCCCCCCCCCCCTACAAGATGCCACGAATGGATTTTCTATAACTGAAGTATTTTCTAGTTACAAAATGTCATTTTGACATTAGTTACTTTTTGTAGCTAAATATTTGGTGCTTCGGTAAAAATACTCACATTCAGGGCCTAGTCAGAATCCCTAATGGAATGAATATGTACCTTTCTCTGTAAGCCTAGTTCAACTTCTTGTCAAAAGTTGCTTATTGAAACCCTCATTACGTTATTACACCAATTCAGAAAGCAACCCCAGGGTTTTAAAAAGCCGCCGCCACTGGGCCAAAGTGGGGCTCAAATCTAATAGCGATACAAGTTTCCACACACTAACTTCGCTATAAACTTAGACTTTCTTAGTTAATGTTGTACCGCTTTCTAACATAGTTTGCAAAATGTTGCTTTGTTTCGGAAGCCGTTCGCGTACATAGCATTATATGCGTCAATAATTTTGCGCCTGTTCCACCCGAATATTTTCTTAACAAACCATTGTTTGAGTTTGAGCTCATTTAGACAAGAATTCGGAAGTTTTAAGTGCGCGCTCTGGGTGTTCGTCTCAGCCAAGCCCTATGTGTTTGCAATTCGTTGTTGTTTATTTATTTGCCGTACGTAGAGCGTTATTATTTCCGCTTTTATTTGCAGCGGCTTCGAACGGCGCCTTTATCAATATTTTAAAGTGAGGCACGGGTTGTTTACCCCGCAAGAATTCCTTGTGTACAACTCTTTACAGTGAGGCATCGCCGCACCGAGCCTTAAAAATAGTATCGCCGAGGGCAAATACATTCGTGACATGGAATATTGGGAGAGCTAAATAAATTTGCTTAATTACGTTTCTGATCTCTGCGCGGCCAAAGGGTACACGAATATTAATTAAAAACCTACCGTACTGAAAAACAATCGCTAATGTTTTGGGTCCAAAAACGATGCCGCGCTGCGGCTTTCAGAAATATTATGAAATTCAGACGTTTCATTAAATAAACTTCAAACCGCCGAAGGAAAAGTGGCGGATTTTATTTAAATAAGCAATTTGTGCGCATTTTTGCGTCCCTGGTTTCCCTTCTCGATGGAATTAAATATCTTCACCTTGGTAATATTTTAAATGGATTTTATTATCCCCGGTTTCTTTTCCGTTACTCGTATCCATGTTTAGACGCCGACCTTTTGTAAATAATGTTTTTATACACTCCATAAGAGATTTTTCTTTTAAGGGGGTTATTTAAAAATAATGTTTGGCTCAGTTTATTTTAGTCCGAAAAATGCCAGTTGCAAATGAACGCTTTATGTGGTAGACATGCAATTTAATACTTTAAATGTGATGGACCTACAAGCATCCTTTGTAATTTATGGTTTATTGGAACATAATCACATTTATTTGTGTCCATTAACATGTTGTACAGCATTTTTGGATGTGATATAATTTCAAGTTAAGTTCAAAAAAGTTTTATAAATACAAATATTTTGAAAATATACATTTAAATCTACCAACTTAATGATATAGTGTGAGCCTTTTTTGAGTAAAAACACAACCACCAATAAACTTACAACTATCTCTCTACAACACATTTTTTAACACAAATGTACCAATTGGTGCCCCACGTTGGGCGCCAATCTAAGCTACGGGCAATACATCTATAGGTACGTATATGCGGAATTGTACCTATTATTATGCATGTTAATTCTGACCTACAATTTTATAAAATTTACATTTACTACACATTTTTTAAAGAATAGTCAGATAACAGGGACAAACAAAAAGTCAACTACGTAAAATTTATTTTTGCAAGAAAGCAAACTTAATGTTACATTAGCCTAAAGTAACAATTGTTAATAATACTAAATAAATCAATAAATACATTTATTATTTAATAAAATATATATAGTTGAGTTTGGTCTAATATAGATTAAGGTTCGTTGAACATTTTGTGTGCTTAAAGAAGTGGGACCTTAATACAAGTCGCATGTGACCAGTGTGACGAATTATGTCATTTGCATTTTTCACGTGGTATAAAAATTATAAATAAAAAAAATTATAAAAACATGTATATGAACAATAGAGATGGGTTATCATCAAAGTGGACGATGCATAAGAAATGCAACCATACAGGTGTTCAAGCTATTAAAGTAATATTCTCAGCTACTACAAATAAAAAATCAAATTGAACAGCGCATGAGAGTAGATGCAAAACGTAGAAAATTATATAAAATCAAGTATCCGAGAAATAGGAAACTGTACAAACCAGGATACAAAGACCTCGCATGATTAGCTTGCTCTAAAGGATTTTATAACTGAAGAAAAGTATATGATAAAGCCTTTAAAACGCATAAGATCCAGGAGAGACACTTAAAAAAGTATAAAAAGAGGAGCACCAACTGAGATTACCGTTACAATATTTTTACTTCTTTAGTTAGTGGTAGAGTTTGATATTTTGCGTATAAAAACACTTTCATTCAATAGTGAGGTCCAATATTTTTATAGAAAGTCCAAGGATACGCTTGTTCGCTCGCTTATCTAGCTATTGGTATTATTTTACAGCTTCAGACCCTTTCCATGGGTCTACCCTCTTCTACGTTTTCTTTTAAATATCACGTCTATTATAATACACTGTTGTCGCACATCTGTGTTCTTTAGTCTTATTACAAAAAAGAGAATGTAACAACCCGGCACTTAGTACTAAGTACATATGGGTTTAATTTAAATTCATTAACAAAGTAAATTTGCTACGAAACAGGATGTGAAAGCAATTATTGCACAAGAAGAGCACCTCTGAATTACTAGGAAGCAAGGCATACAAAAACGATATAAAAGAGACTAGAAATTAAATTAAATTGTACCCTAGATGACACATACAATGAATTATACGAATTTTTGAATAACTAGGTCAAGGTGCTCTAAGCATTTAAGAAAAAACAAATATAAAAGCATCACATAAAGAACTGATGATATGATAATAGAATAGAAGAAACGTATGGAAATATGAGGACTTGCAAGAATGTCAAAGAACAAATAAAGAAGATGGAGCTTGATCTCAAATCTAATAGCGATACAAGTTTCCACACACTAACTTCGCTGTAAACTTAGACATTGATATGTAAACGACGACATCTTCGACTATGTAAAAACAGGGCACAAGAATGAGATTACAATATGATTGCCACATGAACTTATAAAAACCACACTACGTATTATATCCGTTGTAACCAAACGACCTGATTATAGATAATGAAAGTGCACCGAATGCAAGCACTTAGGCTCCATAATATTCGACTAAACGTATGTATGCGAAATAGATGAGGATGTAGAGAAAAAGATAGGAATGGGAAGGTGCACTGCTACAACCGTACATGAAATAATCTGTACAACAATTTAGACCATCTTAGCGATCCAAAGTAGTACAAACAAAATACGATAGGTACGTCTGAATTATGTGAGAAGATAGCTAATTACAAGGTAAGACAGGATAAGGGTCGAAATTCTAAACCAAGAAATGAAAATAACGTTTTGTTACCGCTCAAACGGACATTAACTACAATGCCACTTTATACTACCGGACAAAAATGCTTGTTGAAAGGATTCACCCTAATGCCGCTTCGACTATTTGTAACAGAAGAGTTGTCCGGCTGTACTCAGGGAGATGGGCGGGGTCAAAACTAAACAAACAGTTAATTAGGGTGAAGTGACGTTGCAACAGGGGCAGTCGTACTCGAGATAAGTACAAAGAAAAAAGTATTAGAGCTCCACGAGCTTGAATTGGATTGGGGACAATATTTATGCAAAACCCTGTATAAGCCCGAAATCCAGGGCTTGCAATTGCGTCAGCGTTTCTGGACGGCGTCTCCAGCTAGCTCCGAGACTCACCTTCAGCAGTTAAACAGCTCCCACCGCTCCACCTTGTATTGATCTTTACAGCTAGGGAAAAACACAAATTCGTCACAGGGCGCATGCACAAGTCATAAAGAAGCAAGGATAATATTGAATATCCGCCTATTGGTTAAAATAAACAAAAGAAGCGTGCAACTACACCTCAAGTACTAATTCCTTAAATTATGCGGCGATAATAAGGTTAGATAAAAACACAGTTATCACTAGATCACAATACGACCAAGAGGCCTATCCGTAACAAACAATGGACCTGGATACGAATACTAATCTACTTGCGAAAATAAAAAAAGAAAAACGTGACAAACAATGAACCATGTTACGATCACTAAGCGGCTTGGGTGAATAAACAGCAATCGTAAAATAACAAGCAACCGTGACAAACAATGAACGCCGCGCACTGACAATAGGGACGCTACACTCTAAAGTCTAACGTAACACTACATTAAAACTAGTTTAAAAATATCTGGTGGTTAAGCGGCGAGCTGGATGTTGCTGTCCAGTTGGAGAGCCGTCGTACAGAGACACTGAGGCAGGCTGTCAAAATAGACAACGTCAGCAACCGGGAATTAACAAATTAGCTTATGTAAGCGTAAAAGTACATACACAAGCACCCGACCGTTCTTGTACAAGGCGGCAGGCTCAGTGTATTGCTAGAAAACTCACTACGCATATTAAGAAAAATAAAACTCTTGCTATTTCAATTGGTTATCGTATGTCTCTACAATGATCCCATTGATAATTTGCTGAGCATCCCAGGTAGGTAAAGTGTTCCACTTTTTCCAATGCAACAATGTCGACAAATCGTTTAGCGGCGTCGGTGTTACTATCATAATGACCATATATTTTATTTATTTTCGTTCAAGCTTATGCCGTACTCCTGCCCAACCTTGACGGTATCTTATGTTAATTATTATTGCACTGATGTTTATTCCGTCTGTTGTCGATTGCTTTAGCAAAGATTAACTCGAAATAAATATTACATTAAAAGAAGAAAACACACAACCCTGTCTAACATCTCTATGGATTTCAAATTCGTCTGTTAATTTTTCGTTGTCTGAAACCTTGCAATATTTCAGTTTAGGCAGTCATTCAACGAACGTAGTTTGTTGATTGTGAGGATATAGTTACTGAAGGGTTGGAAACATGTTGATAGGATATTTAAAGTAGTTAGGTTTGGTGTAAACTGCATAAGCAGAGGCCCAGGCAAAACCCTTTTGTTGTTACCAATTGTAGCCTACGCCAACTCACATAGAAATGAACATAGCTGAAGTTAAATTTGTATTAAGAAGTAATGGGATATCATATATTTCAAATTCGACATCTAAGCATGAATTGCTATTTTGTCATTATTTTAATTTAGGTTGACCAACTCTACTAGTTTTTATGGCGTCGTGCGCTGCGTACACATAAAACTATGTTTACAATTACTACTAGAGTCAAGATATTGCCATTCGACCCAATAAAAAAATAAGAACAGCTACATTTACATTGAAGTAGGTGGTAGTAATTACAAATTAGTAAGTATTACATACTGTCCCAAAGAATGAACACAAATTACTTATGGTTAAACGTAGTTTAATACCCGCCGACTCTTATCGATGCTATTTGACTCAAATACAAATTTTATATAATTAATAATAATGTCACTTTCGTCTATTGCTGTAGTCCTTAAGAGGATAAAATAATTGTGGACCGTATGGCTTACAATACGTTTATTCTTCTGAAAAAATTCTTAGCATCGTCACCTCATGTAAAGAATTATTATTTCCCCCCCGAGCATAGAAGCTGGAAAAGCGGCATGTCCTACAGCCGTAAAATTCCATAACTGCACAGCGGCGTAAACAAAGTTAACGACAAGGCAGCGTAAGTAGGTGAGATAGTTTAGTTAGAGGTTTAGTGCATTCATCGTTATGCATGCATGACCTGTTGTACAGCCTCCTGAACCACACATAAACATGAACACCTACGGCTGTCTCAGGTGTTAGTCGGACCGTGTTATAAGCTGCTCTCGCGCTTGCTAATGAGGATTCCGCCCCTCGCAGTTAAGATCTAATTTATCGGGGCTGTTCATAATCGCCGGCAGATGCTGCACCGCAGCCAGGATCTATCCATCTCCGCGTTTACATTGTGTATGGATGATACATTGCAACAACCTGCTTTTGAATAATGGCGCCGCCTTAAATATTTTGTAAGTTAGCTGAAGATAAACTTGCGCATTTAGAAGAAAGGGATGATAAATACCCTCTATTAGTATTATTATCCTCGCCGTGAATATCGCATTAACCTACGGGCCCTATAAATTCAAATTAGGATATTCTTATCTGTTCACACAATTTGGATTTTTCAACTTCCTTAATAATATGGCGCGTTCCTTACGGATGTGCGAAAATTGAGTTGCTCTTTAAACAACAACATCTGAATAAATATCCAACATCATAAATAAACTGTAAAGTCAAATAATATGACCTTCATGTAAGTATCCTACAAGATACAAACATATACTACCTGAGTTTATATGTTCTATAGATATGGAATTTATTTTAAAAAATTTTATCGTATTTTTTACTAGCTCGTTTATTGCATACCTTAAAAATTTTCCAGAAATCCATCATAGACTGCGGATTTTAACTTATGAACATATTTGCTACTGCTTGTTTAAACTTGAAAATTTGCATGACCTCAAATTCTTTGTGTTAGCTAACAGTTAATATAACTGACTGCAGATGGTGAGTTAAAAAGAATCTAGGTGATTAAATGAATGCTTCGATAAAACGTTCAGGATTTAAGCGACGTGGAGTTTATTGGAATTAAAATTTGAAATTTAAAAAAAAACCGCCAGGGTCTTACAGTTTTAAATGGTGTCTTCATAGAACTAGAAATACATAATCGAGACTTACACAGAAAACTCCGTTTATAAGTGGTTGGTAACAAGCTTAAAGGTTAAAATAACAGAAGCTCGCTCGCGATATTCAAAACTGCTGTACCTGAAAATATACGGTGACAAATTTGTCACGTATAGAAACTGACAAACGTAAGAGACATTTTTATTGCTCAAATCTTACCTACTACAATAATTCAGATACGCATTAGCTACTTATCAAGATATTGATACAGTATCATAGGTTCAATCAAAGGACCAACGTTTATAATACTGGCAATTACTTAGAAGGCCAGGCTCTTTAAAACAATTTTAACTTTCAAATGCCACGATAGAGCCCCTCGAAGTATTTGTTAACACAATGGTCAATAATGACAAATTATCACCTCAATAATTTAATACAGCGCGTCAAAGCCTATGTATAATAGCAACTAATAAATGATTTACCTGATGTAAATAATGATATCTCCAACAAATTCAGGTAAACTAGCCAAAATTGTAATATGTTAAATTTTAGAATAAACTGAATAACTTTATGTGAGAATTCCCATATCTAATTTTTGATATGTAGGATACTTAAAAGTTTCCTATCGGTAAACTTTATAAAAAAAATTTCACAAAGTTGTATTTTTTGTAAATTTCAACTTATTACGTCCAACTGTCCCAAATTTTTCTCAGCCTGAATTATTCAAATTTACTCTATCACCAGTACATAACCTTTACACACTGGCTTTTTCCAATTCGTTTGAACTTCTGTCACAGGTCTGGGAGTAACAATAAATTTGCACGTGACCAGAACACCAATACACTCGAATCCCACCAAATTGCTCACAAATCACTAACGACTCTGTGTACATAACATCAACGAAATTGAACGTAAGCCCTTAGCAAAATTTCCTAAACAGAGTTTTTGTACACAAATCTTTGTTATTTTTCAATTCGCATGCCTCTTGTTTCACTATGGAAACGAAATAAGTTGCCAACCTCGTTAAAACCCCCCAAGATACTTAAATATTAAGCAGGAAAAAACTACGACTTATTGACTGGTCAATCAAACAGGTTAAAAATATACTTGTCCTCTACAGTGGTTGCTTAATGAGAAGGTGCAAAACTCCAATTGTTTAATTTTTAAACGTTACCAATTCGCGTTATTTTTGTGAGCGCTACCTGAACTGTGCACTAGTGACGCAGTCAGGTTATTGCAGCAACAAAATTCCCTGTAGTCTAATACTTCTGGCCATTACACAATATCACAATTCTTTCATTTTTAATTTTTCTTGAAACATCTGACAGCTCGTTTAAATGTCACCAAACCGCTAAAGAATCTGAAAATTTTACACAAAAATATTGGTTTATTAGTATTGAAATTTACAGAGCCAGGTTCAACTTTTTACGCTAGTAACGATCTTAAATATTTTTTAATTTTAATTTTTACAATAAAATTTAGGGAATTTGAACTGTCGTTGTGTATATTTGGTTGCCTCCGCTTCTGTTTTGATTTTCCGATAGAGACCCCGTTTTTATTAAATACGAATTAAAACCTTCACAAAAATGTAGTTCAACTATCTGCGCTTTTCGATCGAAAGAAGAAACACAAAGGCGATGGCTGTAGATAAAAGGTTGAATGAAATACTGATCTGTGCTCGCTGACCACGTGTTTTAGAAGGCAGAACGAATCGCAATTTGACCACAATCCATTGCTACCAGGTGGCAATTTTTTTTCTTGCGTGCGACGTATAGCCAAACATATTGGGAGACCACGGACCACATCACTGGAAGTGCAACAAAATGCTATCAAAAATAAGTTGTAGAATAACAAGAATTACTTGAAAAGGGCGTAAAATAAATCTAGTAAGGTTGCATTTGGATTTACTTTCAAAATTTCATGAAATCCCTATTCAACCAAATAGGTGCAGCAATTCACAATACCGTTATACTAAATGGGCATCCAGTTGCTGATGATTTTCGAGATCAATTTTCTACCTACACATCATCAACAGGAGCCCAAAAATGCATCTTGCGGCGTCGGAGGTAGTGAAGCCTCAACATTCCCAAAGTAGGTACTGAAAATTTGCAATAAAAGTAATGTCAATTATACGTCCAAAAATGACCGAAAATCAAATCAGAAGCGTAAGCAATCCAATATGCACAACAACTCTTCAAACCCCTTAAATTACTGTAAAGAAAAAATGGAGAAAATAGTTTAGGGTTGTTACACACTGAACTTGTGACAACTACGAAATATTTTTGGAAAATAGTATATCTAACCTCGCAAAAAGTTTGCCTTACAGATATCTTAGCACAGTTATACCTACAGAACTTCATTTAATGTTGCAAATGCCCAAAATTGCACGCTATCCCAAGGTAAAAGCTATGAGCGGCGTGCAACCTATCAATCTAAAGCTAGGTTAAACGATGGATGCACAAACATTCAAATTAATCAGCAAATGCCAAAATCTTACCATTCTAACAGACAAATCCTCATGTTGGGATATTGATATCTTATTCAAATAAAACTTAAATCAATCTTCTCCCCCTACATCGGGCTAATTCCAACTTCCGGCTTTACATGAATTTTGATCGCTAGTAGAATAGAATAACACGCTCAAATTTCTTAAAGCAGTACCTAATGAAATATGCATTGTATGTTACTTAACTGTCATTACATATACGTAGTTGTATCAACATGGCACAGTCATCATATTATAAAATAGGGAAGATATGACTTGTATGTTTGAAATGCAGAAACAAAGAAGAGTCGATAAACACTATAAACAAGAGAAAGCTGCAATATTTAGAACACATTATGAGGGGTGAGAAATACGAGAAGCTTAAAGTGATCTTGAAACAAAAATTCAAGAAAATGAATCAATCAGAAAACGCTAGAAAGCATGAAGAAGCAATCTTCGTCTCTGCTTTAGTTGCACGTTAGTGCATATCTTTTGTGCAACAATCTGCAAAATGCAACCTGCATTAGGGGAAACCATACTAAGAAGAAGGTGAGGATTGACACGCTGAAAAACAAATACATGTGTCTAGGAGGAAGTCATGAAGATTATAAAAGATACAATTACACACTGTACTAGTTATAAATATCTAGAAACATTAACAACACTGTAGGTACCAAGTTTGACAAAGATATAAATAGAACAGGATTTGATGAGAAAAATATCAGCAAGAAGTCTATATGATATATTATGGATAACACACCTAATAAAGAATGCAAAGATAAAAATATATCACGGTACTATCCAAATTATTGTTCTAAGTATATGGTGGAGAAACATTGCCAGTAACCAATACAACTTAAAAGTAAATAATAGTGAAAATGAATAATAGAAACCTGAAAGAGTCTAGATCAGAGAACTATACACTAAATGATAAAAAAATACTAGAAGAAAAATGGTCAAAACATGTTTGCCAACGGCCTCCAAAAAAAATAGGAAGAAGAAGAAGTAAATCTCACTTATGGAAGTTAATGGTGGCCGTCAAGCAGTAATATCTAGATGTTCAGAAACAGTGAAATATAATTTACAAATACATCTTATTAGGCTTCAAATTTTTAATGATAAGTTTGTTGCAATACTATTTCCACGTTTGTCTATTCCGGGCCACCCTCCTCAGGTCTTTGTATGTTTGGCAGCTCATCTTGTATTATTTGAAATATATATTATAACCCTGATTGTGCTGGTGCATTTTTTCTTCTAATATCTCTTCCAGTATTATCATGTATTAGTATATGTGCCCGATTAGCATGTCTCTTCTTTTCGAAATGCTCTTCCATAGAGTTCTTTGTCCTTGAGTTCTTACCAGTTGTTCATTCGGTCTACCCAATCGCCATCATTGATGGGAACACCATAGTTCAAATTCTTCCTCTTTTTTTGAACTGCAGTCCGTGCAGTGGTTTATTCCAAACATATATTTTTTAAAATCGTTTTCTGTTTTAAGTGATACCCTGCTTGATGTCAGCATATTTGGCTTGTCTGATTCTTCCTCTGATATAAAGCTTGTTTTTCCGCCCTTAATTTATGCCTTCTAAATAGCAGGAAGGTTTTACGTCTTAAAATTGTTGTTTTTCTAGAAGCATTGTTGTTGTTCTGCTTTGGCAGAAACAACTACTTTAGTGTCTGTATTGTTTAATTCGATGTTATACTTGTTTAGATATATCATTTCTCTAAGTACGTGTTCTAAATCTTCCCTTGCATTTATTCAGAACATTAAACAGAAATGACGATAGACCACAGCCTTGTCTGACCCCTTTGAGAATTTTTGTTTTCTTTCGCATGTCTTTATTATACATTATGGGTAATTGTTTCTTAAATCACCTGCCGATATTTCTTCAGATCTTGGCGTTTTAGGGTCTCTAAATTACGAAAAACAGGTTTTCTCAATTTCGATCTGTCTGTCGACCTGTAGGTCTGTCTGTCTGCTGTCTGTTACCGGTATTACTCAAAAATATTTGTTGAGGGAAGACGCTATTTTGCATGCGGATTGTATGTCTTCCTGGCATGACCGCGAAAAGTTCGGCAAAAGATATACAAAGTGAGGACCTCAAATAAAATCCTGCCTATTTTTGCGTTAACTCGAAAAGCTATTACTTAAATGAAAGTAATATTTTGCACATAGCTCAGGTTTTTAGCGTTGATGGAAAAGGGCATATTCTAGAGCTAACATACAAAAAGTGAGCAATGTGAGCATCTTAATTTTGTTTTGCTTTAACTGAGAAACAGATAAAAGTAATAATTTGCAAATAGCTCAGGCTTTACTCTTGAAGAAAATGGTACCCAACAGATACAGGATAAATGTTATAAGAAACAAAAAGAGACAACGAATAAGTGCATTGTGCTTAATATAGCTGCATCGTAGAGTTGTGAACAGTTAGTCTACTGTCATGCGTTGAAATGGCATTCGCAGGCGCTGAAGTTCAAATCCCACCACCGGTAACGCATTTTTATTTGAAAATAGATAAAATACGCATTACCAAGTGTCTCCTTTTATTGTTTCAGTATTATTGGGAACGTTGAGATATTTTCACCCCTCGTCTAGTTTGATTTTAGAAATTGTTTAGTGTCACAACGTCCACTTCCGAGGGAATTTCTGAGTAAAGCCCTTTACATTTTTTTTAGATTGGTATGAGAATGTTGTGTTTGAAGTCTTTTATTACAATTCCCTGTTTATAATTTTGCCTATTAGTGCATATTTTTGTGGTTTTCAACTATGATGTTTTTTATTATTTCTGCTTGTATGTTATCAACATCCAGAGCGTTTTCGTTGTTTAATTCACTTACTGCTTTATCATATTCTAATTTTCTAATGATATCGTACGGGTCACCCTCATCATCTTTATGGCTTTCGATATACATACCTTCACTTGCGTCGTTGTACAACTCTTCTATATACTTTTCCATACCTGACCACTTTCCTTGAGTTGGAAAATTACTTGTCCCTGTTTTATTTTAAGGGTTTCGTGCTTTTCTTTAGGTTCTTTAAATAAAATGTTTACTTATTTGTAGACACGTTCATGTTTTTCACTTACAATAATGAATCCCACCTCTTCGCATTTCTCTTCAATGTACCTTTCATTTGCTTTCTGGCATTCTCTATTTATTATGTTGCGAAATTTACTGTATCTTTTTTTCCTTGTTCACCTATATTTTTGTGTAACTTTGTTTCGTTCATTAAACATAAAATTTCTCCCGTTATCAACGGTTTAACATTATTTCGACTCAGTGTACTCTATATTCTCTGCTCCATTTGCCTGCCTCTTGTAACCATCTCGTTTCGCAAAACCCAAGTTATCTAGTTGATGATGATTTCTTCCAACACTTTGGGAGTATTCGAAGATTTTACGTACCAACTCTTTTGACGTTTACTCGCTTTTTGCCTTTGACAGCAGTTCCCTCCTGGCACGGCTATCGAAATTTTCATTCTCATAAATGTTGTGTTGCTTTCCGGTGATAATTGCTCCGACTTCCACATGATGATCTGCAAAAGCTGATTAACGGACATATTTTTCTTCCTTCCGCCACAACATCCTCGTCAGTAATAAAAAAACGTATCTAATTTAAACTAATGACTTTTACTCCTGCGGATAAGTTTTGTTGAATTACTTATATCTAATCGCCATCACTTTTGCCATTTACTGTACACGCATAGTTTATCTAACCTGCTCTAAAAGTGACACCTTCATCAATCGAGTCCGTGCCCTTTCCAGAGCACTTTAATGTAACTGAAGTATTGGAACTTGTCTCTAATGATGGCCCAAGGGTCACTTGGGGAAACAATTAAGCCGCTTCCTACGCACACTAGATAAGGGCCGTTACGGCCTCGTTTTTACAGAGATGAGTAGATGATTGCGGCGGTAATTAGCTGTTAGCCGTTGGGTTTATGACCGCCTCCAGGTGTTCATGTAGCATCGTAAAGAACACTTCCGCGCCCTTCGAAACCGCACCAACAGGCGACTTCATCAATTGTCCATTTTATGGGGCAATTAAGTCG